>QEPC01014746.1:482697-494922 GCA_003113815.1 Sphenodon punctatus | reverse complement strand
ATATCCACTGGGGGCTGGTCCACCTGCGGGGTCACCTCACCCCTGAAGCGGGCAGGCGGTTGCGCTCTGCGCGTGCTGCTCCTGACCCCTGTATTCGGGCTTTCCCCTACTTCGTGGCCAGGGTCCTCCTGGCTCCCGTCTCTGTTCTCTCCTTCCCCTCCTACTTCTGCAACTTGCTCCCCCTGATTCGCACCGGCCCCGGCCCCCGGGCCCAGCCCCCCGGCGTTCGCGGGACTCGGTGTTGCCACCTCTCGTGGGGCCCGCTCAGTCTGAGCCTGACCTTGGCTGCCGCCTGCAAGAGGCTGAGCCAGGGCATCAAGGACCCCCTCACACCCCGCCATTCGTGCTTGGAGGGCCTCCAGCACCTCCTCCACTCTTTTGGCCAAGGTCTTTTTTGCCGGGCCTTTGCCTTTTTTATTGCCTCCACCCTTCATTCTGGTGCCTTTTGGGTCCCAGCCTACTGTGCCCTCGTTGCACGCGCGCCTGCTGCCTGCAACTTTTGTCGCGCGCCCCTACCCCACGCTGCTGCCTCACGAGGTTCTCAACCTTTATCCTGGACTGGGAGGGGGGAGTCACCCTGGAGAGCCCACCCAACACGAGGGGGCCTTGTCCCCTTTTAATTGTGAAAAGCCTCCCAGAGCCCGCCTGCCCAGACGGGGGGGGGTGAGG
Source organism: Sphenodon punctatus (assembly GCA_003113815.1). Taxonomy (NCBI): domain Eukaryota; kingdom Metazoa; phylum Chordata; class Lepidosauria; order Sphenodontia; family Sphenodontidae; genus Sphenodon; species Sphenodon punctatus. The sequence goes on along the minus strand of QEPC01014746.1, from coordinate 494,253 downwards.
GGGGCGAGGCACTCGCTGCCCGTCCTTTCCTGGCCGCCACGCTGCTGCTGCTCTCGCAGCTTCAATTGCCTTACTGTCCCCCTCTCGGGCCTACCACCACGTTGCTCCTCGCTCCCAGCACGCTGCTTCACCGTCGGTGCCTGGGCGCGAATGCCTAACCTCGCCCCAGGCACAAGATGGCGGCCGCGAGCTCCTGCTCTCGCGAGAGCTCGCTTCGCGCCGCTTTCCTCTGCCGTGCGCCCGCCCCCGCACATGCCTCCTTCAGCGCAGCGGGGGAGGAACAACAGCCACCGCCCCTGAGCTGTTCCCCTGCGGGGAGATCCGGTAAGGCGACGGGCATTCTGTGGCCTTGCGCACTCCTGTCCTGTACTTGCTTAGAGGTTGAGAGAGGCTCTCCGAGCTAGGCAGCTCTCCTGACCTCCAGGATTCCATAGATGCCGGTACAGTAGTGTTCTCCAGCCTGTGTTGCCCCTGGAAGACGCCCCTTACAGCAGCCACTGTGCCTCCTTGGCCCCACTGGGCTGCACGATCACCCTGACCACAGCAGTAGGGAAACCCCATGGGGCAGCTGGCTCTGCAGGTCCCACATGATCTCCCATAGCTGGGCCCAGTTGCCCTGCAGCCTCTGCAGAGAGCCAGGCTAGCAGAGCAGAAGGATTAGCTGTGAGAGAGTGCGCCTCCTGTCCATGGCACAGTGGCCTGTGCACACCCTGGCCCTCTAGAACACCAGCTTCTCACCTGGACTGCATGCCTGTCCTGGAGCCCCCGGAGACTTCTTCCCCCTGGAGTTGCCAGGGGTTTCCACCGTAGGGAACCTGAAATTTGGGGGGAATCTTCGAGATTTTGGGGTTCCATGAAAGGGGCATTTTTGTCAATTTTCAATTTGTTAGAACCTGAATTGCACATCTCTAGTGTTCAGAAAGGTTGTTCATTATGGCAGGGGTGGGGAACCTCAGGCCTGGGGGCCAAATGTAGCCCTATGCATGTTTATATGTGACCCCTTTCTAGTGCCTGGATCGGTTTCCATTCTCTACCCCCAAGCACTGAAAAACTGGGCTAAGGATAAGGGAGCAGAGATGAGGACATGCACACAAGGGTAGGGGGACAGATCCACAGCACAGATCTATGATCTGGGCCCTCCTTTTATTGAATATATTGTAGAGTTAGCTTTCTGTTGAATAACACACAGCAGAAGTTTCTTTAAAACAGAACTTTACTAAGAACTCAGAAGACATGCTTCTATACGGTACAGACTGCATGGGACAAGATGGAGGACAGAGAGAGGAAAAGAGAGGAGACAAGGAGGGGGAAAAAAACCTGTTTCATCCCCTGACCCTCCCCCTAGTGGGCAAGCCGCATATTAAGCTTGCAGGACTTGCAATGGGCCTTTACTTGTGACTGTTGCACAATCCAACACCCCTTCTCAACAGCCACTAGTCAAACCCACTAGGTTCATTCTTCTTAATAGCTTGTGATGGTGTTCTCCTGCAAGTGGCTTCGTGAACACATCCGCTGTCAATCCTCTGTAGGACAGTATTGCAAATCTATGAGTCCTTGTTCCTGTGAGTCTTTCAGGAAATGGTATTTTAAAATTTTATTTATTTATTTAATTATTCTTTTATTATTTTATAAAAAGATTTTTATCCCACCGGCTAACAGCAGTATAAAAAACAATAAAACAATATAACCAATTAAAAAAGTTAAAAAATCCCATATGCAGGTGGAAAGCAACCATATCAATGTGCTTGGTTCTGGGTTTGATTCCTTCTGTTTGCGCCAGCGCTGTACATCTGTGGTTGTCTTCCAGGATCGGCGTGGGTCTGTCCAATTTACTGGTGCTGACTTTGTAGGACAGACGAGTGGAGGGAATGCCTTTGTTAGACCTCGTCGACTGCCTTGGCTCAGCATCAGCAGCTGGCTGTGTCTGTTCCTGCACTTCTGTTACGTTTGTGCCGATGTCGACTATTTGTTCAGAGGATTGCTTCCTTTCAGTGGTTTTGTCCGTGGTTGGTTGATCTCCCTCGCCTGGACCTTGGAGAGTCATCACACTGTCGCTTGAGTTTTCCACAAAGGTCACGCTGTTACTAATGGTTATTCTGTCTGTGTGTGGGTCCAGGATTCTGTAGCCTTCGGAATGCTTACTGTATCCTACAAGGATGCCTTCCACTGCTCTGTTCTGCAGCTTGGTACATTATTCCTCTGGGATAAATATGTAAGTCTTGCTTCCAAATACTCTGATGTGGCCTACACTAGGTTTTTGACCATGGCACAGTTCACATGGAGTTTTCCTTACTCTTCTAGAATACAGAAAATTTTGTAGGTAGGTAGCAGCAACTGTTGCTTTGCCCCAGTATCTTTCTGGTAGTACCTTTCCAGAGTCAGTTAACATGCATCTAACCATTTCGGTTAGCGTTCTGTTTTTTCTTTCATCTGTTCCATTCTGCTCGGGTGTATATGGCACTGTCTTTTGGTGCTCGATTCCATGGAGTCTCAGGAAGTCCCTCTACTTCCTTTCCTGTGAACTCCCCTCCATTGTCAGTCCGCAGTGTCTTTGGTCTGTGCGGAAACTTGTTGCTCGTCATGGTCACATAGTCCTCAAGTTTGTCAAATACTTCATCTTTACTCTTCATAACGTACGTGATCGTGTACCTTGAATAGTCATCAATGAAAGTTACCATATACCGGTTGCCTCCTGGCATGGAAACCTTCATTGGGCCGCAGACGTCGCTGTGTACAAGATCAAGCGGTTTCGTGGCTCTATTCTGACTCTTCTTAGGAAGCATAGCCCTTGTCGCATTACATGATCATGGGACACGTTGATACATTAAGGTCTTTGGTCAACTGCTGTCTACATTTCCTTGATGCTTTCTGGGTGTCTGTCCCATGCGTCTATGCCACAGGTGGATGCAGTCATCGTGTGGCTTGTGCACAGTGAGTTTCACCTGTTCTTTCACTGTGCTCAGAAAGTACAGGTGCTCATCTGCAGTGGCTCTGGCCAGTACTTTTGTCCCACTTTGAATTGTGCATTCGTCTCCCTGGAAACGGATGGTGAGCCCCCTTGCTGCCAGGCGCTTCACGGACAGGAGTCCCCCTTCTAAGTTGGGCACATAGAGCACATCTTTCATGGGTATGGTCAGTGTGCCTCCCTGTAACTGGCTGCAGTACAGGAATCCTTGTCCAATTCCTTCTGCGTTGATGCCTCCCCCATCTGCAAGGTAGATCCTTTCTTTACTGCTCAGATCCAGTTCTGTGAAGAATCCTTTATCACTAGTGAAGTGGCTCGTTGGCCCAGAGTCTACACACCAATTTTGGGATAAGCTGTCTTGCGTTACTCTGAAGCACCCACTCCATTGTTGAGCCGACTTTTGCAGTTTGTGACTTTAGCCCTCTGCTTAGGTGTTCGTGGAGACGGTTTCTGCTGTTCTGCTTTCTGTATATAGCAGTCTTTCTTTAAATGTCCCTTCTTTTTGCATCTGAAGCATACTCTGGTTTCTCTCTTAGGAGCTTTGTCTGAGGTTGTCAGTGCAGTCTCAATATCTTGCTTTAGATCATTCTGCAGGTTCTTCTTTCTACGCTGGAATTCATCTGCAAGTGTGACTATATTTCTTGAATATATTTCTGTATCCTTTTCTTGAATATATTTTAGAGTTAGTTTTCTGTTGAATATCACACAGCAGAAGTTTCTTCAAAACAGAACTTTACTAAGAGCTGAGAAGACATGCTTCCATACTGTACAGACTGCATGGGACAAGATGGACGACAGAGAGAGGAGACAAAAGGGGTGGGGGGACTTTCATCCCCTGACCCTCCCCCTACTGGACAAGCTCCATATTAAGCTTGTAATGACTTGTGGTGGTTGAACAATCCAACAGAATACACCCATTAAGCACCCCCGCTCCCAACCTTTATGTGGCCCTTGGAGCTCGTACCAATTTTCAATATGGCCCCTGGGAAAGAAAAGTTTCCTCACCCCTGCATTTTTGTATCAACACAAACTATGTTTCTGTGAAGTATGTACTACAACAACTTCCCTCAGTGAACTTCTCCATGAGGGCGAGGTCTTTGAATGTATTTTTCCATATAATTTATCTGGCATTTAGCAGTTCTCTATTAGTGTAATCTAATATATCCCCCCCCCCCCGATACTGGCATTTGCCACTCTTCCCTAAAAAGTGATGAAAAGAGAACTGAGAACTAAATAAACCTGTTTATTAATTGCTGTTTTTCACAAATACATGCCAAACTTCCACAAAACTTCTCCCAAAACAAGCAAGGCTCATAAACTTGTACTTGTTCAATATTTTGTAGTATAAATCAGTAGGCAATGTTCTTCATGCAGTCTTAAGAATAAACACTTCAAAACTGAAGGCTCTGCTTACATCAGCTTTGAAATGTTGTGTTGTCAGGTAAGTAATGCGCTCTCTGCTACACCTAGCGGTACATACATTCATCTTGGGGATTCTATTTCAATTTTATCCAACCTTTAATTCAAGTCCTCGTGTCTCAAATGATTGATTTGTGGTGAACCTTTGGTCATAGCTCAAAGCAAGTATCCATTATCTACATATGGCAGAATCAGGACACTTATAATCTACAATGATCTTGGTTGCTGTGGGAAAACTTGTTTTTCACTGCCATTGACTAGAGATTTAGGGGCATAGATGGATTATTGAGCATCACTTGAGCTACTGGTTGGCAGTTCAAATGCTGTGGAATGGTGCCCAGGAAGCAACTATAGAGCTTGGCTTTAAATACTCTTGGATGCAGACAGCCTCTACATTTCCAATATCACCAGTGCCTAAGAGATCTTCTTTAAAGCCTCGGCTCCTGGAGCCCTATTACATGAGATTCTCTGCTATCCTTTTTATTTTATTTTATTTTATTTTGCCTTCAAGGCTTTCTTGTAGGAAAAGGAAGGAATGCTGTAAACCCAACATGAATAACTTAAGCTCAACTGGGAAGGCAAATAACTGTCCATGGTTTCTTTTTAAGAGTCTTGTAATTTTAGGGAGTTTTGCTGCTTTTATTAATAAAAATATGAGGGTATTTTCTTCCAATTCTGCTTTCCATTCCTTATATAGGTGTCCTGGTTCTGCCATATTAAGAGAATTCTGGTTTTTGCTTTAACTTGAGTTGCGTTATTGCACCCATTCAATATTAAACACCATGGCATGTTCATACCTTTAAACAAACAGGTTATTATTCCAGATTATATATAAACTTAAAAAAACAACAACAAAAACAGACTAAGGGGGAATGCAGTACTCTCTAATCTAGAGGTTCCGAATCTCAAATTCTGTGTCTTAAGGCTAATGGGAGGTCACAATTTTAGAGGTGTGAGTGAGGTGGGTGAGTGAGAGAGAACTTTGTTTGTTTTTTTCTATATTTTTTACATTTTTGCCCCATCCTTCTCTAAGAACTCAGGGCAGCTTACACCATAAGAAATACAAAATACAATCAAATATATTTAAAATTCCTCAAAACCCACCTCATCCCCACCAATCACCTTACCCTTGAGCTACCACCCCACCAATCCTTCTCCCCATTCTTCTATCCAAACTGACCCTATTCCTGCCTGCCAAACAAAAAAATGCCTACATCTCTTCCGGAAGACAAACCAGCTCCGGATTAGGTAGACCTCTAAGGGCAGGGAATTCCATAATTGTGGGATGCCATCTCACCACTCCCCCCCCCCCCCCCCCCCCCGGCGCACCCTCGTTGTAGCAACCTCATGATGGTAGCCAGATCCTAATCTGATAGGAAAGGTTGCAGCCTTTTCACCAGATGACATTGGTAAAAAGTGCTCCTGGCCACTACTGCAACCTGACAATCCAGGCACAGCAGTGAATCCAAGAGCACCCCAAGGTGAATTTGAGTGACCAAGGGAGGCCGGACCCCATCAATGACAGGGGTTCCCACTTTCCCAGGTCACAAGATCGGCCAACCATCATTACCTTGGTGTTACCTGGATTCAGCTTCAATCGACTTGCCCGCATCCAGTCCTCCAATGGCAACCAGGCACTGGGTAAGCACCGAGACTGCGGGTCCTGGGTCAGATGAAAAGTGGGTGGGGTGGGAGAGAGAGGATGTCATCGGTATGGCACCTCACTCCCAATCTCTGAACGATCTCACCCCAGGGGCCTCAGATACACACTGAACAGGAGTGGATACAAGATGGAACCCTGCAGAACCCCACAAGGGGGCTCCTGAGGGGACAATGAACCACCACCCATCACCACCCTCTGGGTTCTCCCAGCCAGGAATGAGTGGAACCACTCGAGTGGTCCCACACACCCCAGCCAGGTCCCATAGCCATGTCAACAGTATTAAAAGCCACTGAAAGATTTAACAGAATCAAAAGGTTACTATTTCCCCTATCGATTTCCAAGCTGAGATCATCAACCAAGGCCACAAGCGCAGTCATAGTGCCATGCCTAGAATGAAAACCTGACTGTCATGGGTCCAGGAAACTGATAGAATCGAGATGTGCCTGGACCTGCAGGGTGACCACCCATTTCAATATCCTTCCCTAAAAAGGGGGAAGTTTAGTACATTTTGCATGTTTGCAGTCACAGAGTTATATTTATCTCAATGGAGCCATATAGACAAAATGTTTGGAAGCCACTACCCTAGCAGTTTAAGCATAGCATGAGATGCTTAGGTTATATTAAGACAATTAAACAGCTTCAGAACAACCAGGCCCCTGAAAATTCTTGAAATTGTATGCCACTTCAGTGAGCCATAGCCTTAGGTCTCATTTACTCCTGACGGAGGTGTAGCTTTGAAACTGATGTGAGGCAAAGATGCGGCAGAGGGAGGAGCCAAATGCCAGAAGTAGGCCTGAAGTGGCAGCGTTGTTTGCCTTTTTGCTGTTTATTGGTGACATTTCGACCATCTTGCCACCACTCCAACATTTGTCCTCAATTTGAGGCATTATACAATATTTTGCAATAGTTCTAGGTGTTCAGAGGCACTTAAGATATGGTGACAATTTCCGACATTTCCAACAGTTTTTTCTGACACTTTAGCAATGGATTCCAACACCTTGCGGCATTTTCCGACACTTTATAGGAGTTGTGATAGTTTCTGACAACTTCTCTGCTGCCGAGAAATAGTGACAGGCAATAGTGGAAAGCAGCAGCAAGCATCGGAATAAGTATGAGGATGTCATGTCCATGCAGTGTTGGGAAAACTGCAACCGATGGGAGGTTTCCGACAGAATTGTCAGACACTGCCGCTTGTCGTTTCGGGCCTAGCCGGAAGTAGCACCAGTGCAAACAAGGTTCTGCCGTGACGTTACTTGCCAATGACAGGGTGCAAAATCCATTCCTCTCATCCACGGGTAACATCTCAGCAGACCCTTGTTAACACTGGTGCTGGTTCCGGCATTCGGCTCCTCCCTCCGCCGCATCTTTGCTTCATGTCCGTTTCAAAGCTGCTACCGCCATCCGGTGTGAATGTGGCCTTACACTCTTAATAGACTTTCAAAATGGCCTTTTTCATTTAGGTGCTTAACTCCTAGGGTCCTTTTGAAATTTATACTTTAGAATATCAGAAGATGTCATGTTCCAGTTACCACCCTGCTAGCGAAGGGTACAAGTGCTGTGAAAAATACTGCACTTTTGACTGAAGTAATAGCTAGAAAACATCTGACTTAGAAAAACAACTCCTCCCACTTGCTGATCTCCCCTGCACCCAGTCCAGCTGTTTAGGCTGGGTGGGGTGGAGAGAATTTGCTGCTACCTGAGTGTCATTAAGGTGCTGTGAAACAATTAAGTCCAATAATGGATCTTGACTTGACACTAACATGGGAACTTTCTGCAGTTCTCAAAATGAACGGAGGAAGTTTCAACCTCACATTGGTTTAAAAGTCTGTGTTGTTTTTATTGTTGTACTTCTGTATTGCTTAGAAAGTATCTCCTTTTACAGCTTGTTTGCCAATGTCACATTTTTTAATCAGGAATTGCATTTGATATTAAATGTTTCACAACTGTGGAGCTAATCAACCATTTATGAATAACTCGTGGATTCAGGCAGAATGTATGCTTTTGAAAAACATCTTTGAAAGGTGTACCTTAAAATTTTCCCTAAACTTTGGAGACTTCTGTTAGACACACAATGTGTTGTAACATATTCAGAAGACTGGTATCTAATGTTGCAGTGCCTTTCTCTCACTTCTTATGCAAAGCTAACCTCTTTTCAGGACAAATTTCATACAAAATAGTGTTTCCATTAACAAAAAGCATCTTTATCTATATTGGAGGTCAGAGTCCTTTTTAACCCTTATACATTGTCTTGAAAAAAACTGAAGTGTCTTTGGGCGTTTTTTTTACACCCATCCTCGGCACTGACATTTCTGGAATGTGTAAACTATCATGGAATGTGATTGGGTCATTTTTAAACCTCGGGTGAAAAACCTGGTGTTCAAAAAATACCCCTTGGAAAAATGTGTTGGGGTAGTTTTTTGCTGCAGGGTTTTGTGTACCACCCTCCCCCCCCCCCCAAAACGTTAATGGTAACCAAATTTCCTTTGAGTATATTGTGTACCTGGGTCCAGGGGATGGTGTCCTAAAAAGAAAAGGTTGGAGAGCCACTAACTTGCAAGTTTTGGCGAGAAATGCACACCTGGGGTATGCAAATACCCTCAGAAAATGTATAAGGTTTAAACCAGAAGTGAATGTTTCAATATAATTAAACAATATAAACTAAATTAAACAGAGCCTAGACATCTGTCTCTTTCCTGTATGAGTTTGTCCAAAGCAATGATGATGATCACTATGCTTGGAGAAGTGTGCGACACCCACTGGAAGTTGGAAATAGTGAAGCGTTCAACACTTGCAGCTCATTTTTTCAGATACTTTACCAAGTGAAAATGATAAATTAAGTGTAGTGCACTCAAATGAAGCTGTGTTTGTTATCAGGAGGATAATAACAAGGATAGGAGGCTTGAATGATGCATTATAGCTGGGGCTACAATTTTGGCATGAGTATTTTTATTGAAAGTCACGGACAGGACACGGGAAATCATGGAAATGTATACACATGCCCCCGCCGTCCTCTATCTAGCCGCAGAGCTTACCAGTGGCTGCAGCAGGATCAGGAACAGGAGAGGCACTTCAAATTGCCTTCGTAGGAGGCTCCACCCTGATTCATAGCGGAATTTAGTAGTAGGTCTGAGATGGGAACAAGTGTTCCCATTCCACAAGGAAATACCGATCTCTTGGGAGTACTTGTGTGTTTGTTGGTACTTTGTTAGTCTCTGGTGATTCTGTACGTCCACCGTTATTGGTATTGGCACCTGTGACTTCCCGTCATCTTCCGTCATTTTCCATTCAACACTTTTACAGCAATTTCCAGCACTTTCCTGTCACTTTTGCATCTCCGTAGCCTGGAACGGTGCATATGAAGCTTGGGATCAGCCCCGTAGCTGCGCTGTTCAACTTGGTGGGGTGGGTGGGTGGAAATGGCAAAAACAGTGGAAAAGCCAGTAAGTTTCTGTATCGGGTGAATAAACACAGATTTATTTATTTATTGTATGTATATGCTGCCCCCTCTTGCACAAGCAGCTCGGGGCAGCTAACAACATTTTAAAACATATAAAATTAACCCCACATTAAAATAACCCCTGTTCTGACAGAAACAGCATTCATGATGATTTGTTGTTTCAGGCTTATTTAGTGGTGGCAACAGCAGGATCGGGGGGCAGGAGAGAGAGCAGCAGAAGTCCGATTGGGAGGGAGGCCACCTAGAAGGTGCCTCTTCCACCCCAGATCCAGTGCAGAGCTTATTGAAGGGGGCGCCTTTCCCATCCAACACAGAGCTGATCACTGATGGCAGTGGCAGGAGAGCTCCCCCCACCTCCCACCCTTTCAACTCTAATGGAAGTTGTGCATCTCTCTTCAAATCATGGAATCCGTGATTTCCATGCCAAAATTGTAGCCTTAATTATAGTAAGGTTGGGGAACCTTGGGTCCAGATGCAGCCTGTGGCAAATTCTTACGTGGCTTTCTTCCAGGTCCTGGATCTGCCCATTGGGTCCAGTTCCTACCTCCAACCACTGAAAAACTGAGCTCAGGGTAAGGGAAGAGATGAGGGCATACACACAAAGGTACGGGAGAAATCCACGGCACACATCCATGATCTGCACCCTTGTTTTCTTGAGTACATCCCTTAAGCACCTCATCCCAATTGATATGTGGCCTCTGGAGCTTGTACTAAATTTCAGTGGCTCCCGGAAGAGAAAAGGTTCCCCACCTCTCCATTATAGTTTGTTTGAACTGACACTTAAGTCGAGCTGTGGAGAAATCATGTAAGAAAAATACAACTATATTGTACTCTTAGCTACCGAATCCTGGATTTCAACTCGACAACAGAGTATGGACATAAAGAAGCTACAGAATGGTAGCACTGGCATCGTTGTGCTGGCGAAGAATTCACAGCTTTAAGAGTAGGGGAGAGGGGATTAGAGAGCCTTTTTTAAAAACTGAAACTGAACTGGATGGCTCTTGGCAAGACTGATGACCTTGTGTACTGATTCGGAGACTTTATGATACAACAGTACACAGCAAAATAGGAGCACTTGCTTTGTGAAAAGAAATCTATTTCCTTTTCTAGCCTGAACAGAATACTCAGTACTATGAGTAATGGGAACTCCAAGGAGAAAGAGAAACTGCCATTTATCTCTGCTCATACCTAAACTGAAAAGACCAATATGAAATTATTTCTAGTGATTCTTGTGGCAGGATTAAAATTAAATGTACCCCATAAGCAATAAACCTACATCCACGTGGGGGAAATGAAGTCTGTATATTCCATAACACTGAATGGATTACAATAGCCACAAGAATAAGAAATTTCATTATAAAGGCTGGCAGTCTTTGTCTACAAATTCCTGAAACACTCCAGTGATGATGGAAGCTGGCAAAACATTTGGGAAGTGTATGTAAGATAAATGCTCTGTAGCGTAGTCAGACTTTGTTAGAGCCAACTACCAACACTTATAAAGACAAAGACACTTAAAACTTGGAAGAATTTTTGGATTTACGTGTTTTTTTTCTTTTTTAGAAATGTACATTCAAGAGCAACTTTGCTTTGAGAGCATCCTTGTTATCTCTATATGTTCCTAATTTCCAGATTTAACAATCACTATCTTTTCATGGATCTAGCAAATCTCCAGTTTAATAGGAAAATCCCAAAGTTTCATGACTTGGAATAATTAACCTTATTGTTATTTATTGTGGTTTTTCTTCAGTGATGTTTCTCTGAGAGTTTCATAAACATAATATTAAGCAACAATTTGATATATTTACAAAGATTTACTAACAACTTAAGGCTTCTACTCTCTCTAGCTCTAACTCACTGATTCTAGTTCTAACAATTCCAACTGCCACACATAGTACCCTGGAACTTTGTAAGAGCTCCCTCTCTTAAAGGTATATTTAATATCTATATGCAGCCCTTGGGGGAGGTCGTGAGAGGGTTCGGGGTGCGATGTCACCAGTATGCTGATGATACTCAGCTGTACCTCTCCTTTTCTACTGACCCAGACCCTGCTAT
>QEPC01014746.1:467457-482142 GCA_003113815.1 Sphenodon punctatus | reverse complement strand
ATGGAGCGTGCATTCTCGGTGGTAGGACCGCGGCTGTGGAACTCCCTTCCGGAGGAAGCTCGCCTGGCCCCAAGCCTTTTAACATTTCGGCGGAATTGTAAGACCTGGCTGTTTGCCCAGGCCTTTGGGAGGGAGGGTGGGGAGGGATAATTTTAATCCCCCACCCATTTAGTTTTCTGGTTTTTATGTTTCTAGCCCTGTTTTATATGATATGTTTTATATTTATATTTTAAAATGAATTTTAATGTTCGATGTTGATTATTGTGAGCCGCCCCGAGCTGCATTGCAAGAGGGGGCGGGATATAACTCTGTAAAATAAATAAATAAAAATAAATATTCACTATGCGTATTATTGAAATTTAAAATATATTTTAATTCAAAAGCTTTACCTCACAATTTGATGTGTATGTATCAGAGAAGGAACTTTTGTGAAATGCATTTGTTTCTTACAACTGATGTATAGGAATGCAATTCTTTTGCCTGTTTATACATTCAGAAAAGCATGATTGCCATTGGCAGACAAACATTGTATAGATGATTTTGGCAGACAAACATTGTATAGATGATTTTGGAAGAGCCCAAGAGAACTAGTCATGGACCATGACCCCACTGTCCAAAGATTTGTACCAAGATGATCAGTGCCCGAAGAGCTTACATTCCAAGCTCAAAACAGATTGGATAGATGCAACAGATAGCTAGAACACAATGAGCGTCTGCTGGTCAGTATGATAGACGGACAAGATGCCCAACCCATCTGGACAGCCCTGCCAGAAATATCACTGCTGCTGCTGTTCCCCCACTGGAGTGAAGGGCTGGGAGTTCAGAGGGCTTGCCCTACACCATCTCCTCCTACTGGACTTGTCTGGCAGCTACTCAGGGGCGGGTGGTGGGTGCTGGGGAGCAGGGGAATACCTGGTTGTGTGACTCATCTGCCCCTCACTGTGGCAGAGGGAAAGGGGGCGGGACCAGGGATCCCCTTCCCCATGCTTCTGACTAGTTCGGCCTGGGGAAGGATTGAAAAGCGGTGCGCCGCAGGCCCGCACTAAAGGGCCCTTAGGCATGGCCCTTGGTGGGGCCATTGAGGGTTGGGGAGGAACTCTGTGGATGTGCTACACCATCTGGTGGGCTTAGTTGTTGGATCCTCAGGCAAATAGCTGGGTTTTGCTGTGTGGTGGGTGACAGAATATTTTTGCATTATCTTGGGGGGGGGGGCTTTGGGGGTGGAGTTTAGGTTAGGGGTGGGGTTGCTTTTTTGCTTTTGGGGGTGTGGGTTTAGTGATTTTTCTATGAGGGGAGGTTAGTGGAGTGAGGCCTGTCCCCCTGGCGAGAGGAGGGGGTCAGGTGGGCACTGGGTTAGGGTGGTGGGGGGTTGATCCCATGAGGCATAGGGTATGTATTACCCTGTAGGGTGCTGGTGTGTCTCCCTTGCCTGCCTGCTGGGACAGGGACAGTCACAGGGGAGAGGATCTGGAGGGGCGGGGGCGGCGGCAGCATGGAATTGGCATTCTGATAACTGTATCTTCACAGGAAACTGGCAAGTGTGTTTTTGGGACGAGTGATCTGAAAAGTAGAAAATCTCTTTGTTTTCAAAACTTGTTTCAGAAATGTTCACTCTTTCTCCCCCAAACGTTCATGTTGCTAAAATGCAGAAGATGCCCTGAGCATTTCCTGTTGAGCTCTCTAGTTCTATCATGTGCTGTTGAGAAAAAGAATGCTAATAATAAACACCAAAGTAGTATTCATCAATAACCCGAGTGATAATTCATGGGATACATACACTTAATCAGATTATAAAATGCTTCCAATGCCAGCAGATCCTGTCTGAATAAAGGCAACCTCTTGACTAGAAACTCTTTGTCTTGCTTGAGCATCATGCACTTTACCACAATTGCTATGAACCAGCCAAAAAAATAAATAAATCAAAAGTTTTGTTTATTCATTTGTTAATTTTTTTAAAGTTACAACTAGGCAGTGCATTTTAGAGTAGCCAAGGTCAGAGTATTGGGGAGCCATAACATGTTTTTTAACTGCGGCTTTTCATTTCTCCTGGGATGTTCGGTCTGTGTGCAGGAAGCAAACAAGCTATCTGTGTGCCTCTTTTCATGCAGAGCTAGTCAAGCTTCTTCGTTCCTTACTCTCGGACACTGCCACATCCCAGTAGGGAATGGAATAGTCAGAAATAATCTTCCTTTGTTATACAGCAAGTAGCCAGCAGGGGCACTACAGCAGGGAAGGGCCAACTATTGTTCAGAGAGCTGGTGGTTTGCAGCAGAGCTGCTCTTGGGACTACAAGCAAACTTGGTGAGGAGGTGCCGTGCCTACAGTAGAGAATGGCCACAGCTTCTCAAGGCTGTCAGCCAGAGATTAAAGGAAGAGTGGGGCTGGCGGTGCAGCGTTGCCCCATTTCGTGCCCTTTCAGTGGGAAGCTGCAAGAGCCTACAGGCGGTTTTCAAGTTAAGGTTTGGCTGTGCGTGCACAGCTAAGTAAAATTGACTAGGAGCACAGGAAGGACAGTTACAATGGGGCAAAGCAGGGAGCTTAAAACCCCACCCTCTTGGACTGGCACTATAAGTCATTTGGTCACCATTTATTTGGGGCTGGAAAGGATTTTTTTCCTCTTGAGAGTGATTGGCTTAGTCCTGATAGGGTTTTTTCACCTTCCCTATAGTGCTGTCATCTGGTAGTTACAGCTTGTGGAACTTGGGGTGTGTTCAAGCTGATGGTTAAATTAATAATTGTCACTGCAGAAGTCCAGTGGCATATTTGGAATAAGGGAAAAAAGTGAGATGTTAAAAAGATATGTGCCACCTCAGGTTTGGGTACGGGTGAATTTTAGGCCATCGGAGCGTCCGACCTAGGGGGGCTGGTGTTAGCAACCAAGCATGCAGGGTTGTCCAGTCCCTAGCTTCAGAGCACTCCAGCCCCTCCCCCTTAGCCCAGGCATTGGAGGGATCAGGTGAGATTAGTAAAAAAGTTGCCGGTGAGCGCTTTATCATTCATTATTGTTACTGGATTCGTTAGGGAATTTTGTTGGTTGCTAGTCCCCTTAATTTTACCCAGACCAATGTTGCAATTAATAAAATGCTGCTGCCTTGTTTACCCAATTTTTTTGTCTGTTGCCATTCTTTTGTGTGCGCACACAATGAGGCTGCAGAAAATAACTGGCTATCACTATGAGGAAACTATCACTAATGATAGCTATAATAGAGGGGCGGAGATTGGGGATACCTAAAGAAGAAAGGTTTTGCCCACATTGCCCAGGCCTAATAGAGGACACTGTTCATTATGTATTGCCATGCCCTTTATTTACAGATATAAGGAATCAGTTACTGTCCCCTTTTCCAAATTATTTCAGATTTCATTCTAATTATGAAAAAATAATATGGGTATTTCAAAATGGTGAGCTTGCCTTTATTTATTTATTTTATTTATTTTTTTACACAGTCTGGCCCTTTTTGCGTTTAGGGCAGAACAAATTAGGCATATATTTGTCAGTGCAAAAAGGAATAAAGAGTCCACCTGATCCCTATCCCTTCCAATTGAGTGTTTTAAGTCTTATGTTTAGGGGCTATGTGTGATTGCATTTGTTTTAAAATGTCTTGAAACTTTTAATTTTAAGTTTTATTTCAAGACTTTAATTATTATTTTTTATGATGCTGTAGAGTTCTTGTATTATTCTGTCATTTAAATGTGTTTATATGTAATACGTTGGGTCTATGGCGCAAGCGGAGTCATATAAATGAATGATGAAACTATCGCTAATTTTTGTTTGTTTTCAAGAAAATAGCACTTGATTTTTAAAAAATACATAAAATAGCTAATGCCAAAATTTTTCTCCTGCAAATGCAAATTCTCCACTGGTCCTACTTTTTCTTTGACGGCTTGAGGCCATATCTTACATTGTCACTGAACTAAGGCAATACAAAAAGAAAAATACTCTCCTTTTTTATGTACTGATTGTCCCTCTACTGCTTGTTTCTTCTCCCTCCTGTCCAACCCTCTTTACACCTTTCCTCCCTTTCTCCCCATCTTTGTTCACTTCTTATTGACTGCTCCTTTTTTTTTTTTTTTCTCGCTGTCTCCTACAATGTCACTCCTTTCTGTGTCTGCGTTTTCCACCTGCAACCCACATGACTAAGAAAGACGCTTGGAGTTTAATGTTTGGTAGCCATGACCGTATCTGCTTTTATGGCCTATTGGTTTCCCTTCATTCTTTATCTGTCTTGCCTATTGGTATTGTAACTTTTTGGATTCAGAACCATGAATTCCTTGTGTTTTGGTACAGCAGCTTAATGCCTAACACATTCAAATCACAGCTCTGCTTGGAGGCCTGTAGGCAGGCACTATTTCAGTAAAATAAAATTGCATGTACGCATCGATATGGGAATATCCTATCCTCTAAATGTTGAGGAAAACTAGTAAACTTTTGCTGGAGTGGGTTAAAATTTTAGATGTGTGGAAATCCCTATGCGGCAAGAAAGGCTTGAAAGCCTTGGGCGTGTTTAGCCTAGAGGAGAGAAGATTAAGGGGGGGCATTAATCTTTTTCAATATTTTAAAATATTACAATAAAGTAGATGGGGAACATTTGTTCTCCATTGCCACGGAAGACAGGACAAGAAGTAGTGGTTTTAAATTGCAGGGGTGTAGGTTTAGGTTAAATTACCTAAGTAAGAGCTTCCTAACTGTTAGAACAGTTCAAGCTGCCTAAACAGAGAAGATAAGACAGGGTAGCCATCTGCTAGGAATGCTTTTGGTACAGGGTAGGGGAGATGGGCTAGATGACTTGTGAAGTCCCTTCCAACCTAACAGTGCTATAATGATGCACTTGCTGAGCTAAGTGGAATTATTCACTAGCCAGATTAACCGTGACCTGTTGCCAAGAACTTCCATAAATTGGTACGAAGTCTAGTAGTGGTTCTATTTCTCTTCAAAGAAACAAATATTCTAGGCAATGCTTTTTAAGTATTTAGTGCAACGTAATTTGAAGCCCAAACAAAAGTGTGTTTGTTTTAGAGCCACAAGATGGCTTATATTGGTTAGGTAATTTGGACTTCCTTTTGCTCCAAGTCTTGATATGGGTGCAAGACCTCTGCTGAACAAATTTAGATGGTAAGAGAAATGTGTGGTAATTGTGAACATGCACACAAACTGCTT
Source organism: Sphenodon punctatus (assembly GCA_003113815.1). Taxonomy (NCBI): domain Eukaryota; kingdom Metazoa; phylum Chordata; class Lepidosauria; order Sphenodontia; family Sphenodontidae; genus Sphenodon; species Sphenodon punctatus. The sequence goes on along the minus strand of QEPC01014746.1, from coordinate 476,987 downwards.
TAATCGATTTCTTTGCATATATGTTGCTTTGAAGTCTTTCATGTGTACTTATGCAATCATACTAGCCATAAAAACTACAAAAATGATCATCACAGATTATCAGATAGCTTGATACATTTAAAAATGGCTATAAATTGCAAATAAATTGTCCTAGACATACTAGCAAGTGCAACTATTGAAAGGTTACATAAATGATATTGCTCCTTTGAATTTTTAAAACTTTTAAATCCAAAAATAGTTTGGCCAATTAAAAACAAACCCCAACCAAAATGAAACCTAATATGCTGTATATGTGTTATGTCTAATATGAGAGGCATTTCCACAAAAAAATGTGGTAAGCTACCTTTTTTGGCTTCTGTAATGTTCAAAATTATGGGACTTATGTTTTCGACAAGGATCTTAAAGTTTGGGATTTTTTTTTTCAATTCGTGGCAAAGAAACATCTAAACTTTTTGATGGATGGAAATAGTATTTCTTGACATGAAATACCAAAGACGTTAACTATGCATCATATATGTTGCTGTAATGTATTTGTTTTCAGTTGGAGCAAGTGCGTAAATTTGGGTTTCACAGCTTTACTTTGGGGAAAAAATAGAGTGCATTGTGGGGTGGTCTTAGAATTTTCTTTATCTATAATCTTGTCAGACATTTATAGAGAAGGAACAGATGAAAGCATTGTCCTTTTGGCAGCAATAACTATGTAAGCTTTTGCAAAAGTGTATTTTTCATCAGGACATTATTTGGAAAGTTTTTGAGGACAAAAGACTAGCCAATCCCTGGGCTAACGGCTGCAGATTAACAATCCATTTTGAACAAGCTGTTTTCACTTTTTACTCCAGTTCTCAACAACATAACTCTTCCAAATATTTTATTTTGCTATCCACACAAGTGTTGCTCAAAGGGAAGTAGTTTAAAGCCCATGCCATGACACTTTCCATTTCACAGTCTTTATGTACCTTTTCTACTAATTCTTGGTATTGATTCAGGCTGTATAAACTGAGTTTGAAATGGCTGTATGACAAACTAACTAGCAAGCTGAAAAAATAAGGTGATTTCTAAAGCTTGTCTCTCCCCCCCCCCCCCCCCCTTTCACTAGTCATTACTTCCTTTTGGGAGAGTATTGTAGCTCCATAAAAAGAACGGCTGTTCCTTTTAATCTGTGGCCATTGTATTGAAACTTTCTTTGAAGCACAGGGGAACTTATATTACTTCAGAGTACAGCCATTAATGTGACAGAGCATTAATTTATTTTTTATTTTTAAAGGCAGTTTATCACTTTTATGAACCTATCCAATAGCAGAGGTTCTCCAAAAATGTTTGCAGACTGTTGGCAAGTTTTAATATGCCCTGGCATGTCCAAGGCAGCCTGCAGCTCCATATATATAGTTTTATAAAATCAGAAAAGGCCTTGTAAGGCTATATCAGCCAGTGTTCTTACACAAGTCTGAAAGGGCAGCTGCCCAATAGTGACCATGGACACCTCCCTGACCTTGAGATGTGAAACCTTTCCCACCATCCAAGGACCTAAGAATTAATCAACATTATTGACTTGCCCTGTCCTCCTTTGTTCTGTATGAGACCCTTAGTAGGTCTTCAGAACCATGTTAGCTAGTTAGAAGGTTCTGAGTTACTGGTTTTCCTGCTCGGGAACAAATCTAGATCCACTGTTACTATTCCAGCTCCTAAGCAATAAAGCCTAGTGACTCAATCCTGAGAGTGTGGTGTCTACCTTATTTGACACATGCACTGCTGCAACCCTTGGACCCCTCAGTGCAAGAGACTACACAGACTGTTCTGGGCTTTCTACCCTGTTGTGCTCCGCACTCTCCCTGTGGTGGTCTTCATGCTGATTTTTGTGCACCAGGTTTCCCTTCCCTCCTTCACATTCATCTTTTATTCCCTCCAGTATCCATAATATGCACTAGCTAGCTATTGGATTGTCTCTAACCTTCCCTTTTTAAGGAAGGTTATTGAACGGGTGGCTGCCTGACAGCTCCAGGTTCATCTCAGTACTATCGGATTCCTGGACCTGTTTCAGTCAGGTTTTTGTCCTGTGTATGGGCATGGAGACTGCGCTTGTGACCTTGGTCGATGATCTGTGCCTTGAGATGGCATGGGGGGATTCTACCGTGTTGATCTTGTTAGATCTTTTAGCTGCCTTTGATACAGTTGAACATGAGGTAGTTTTGAAATGACTGGAACCTGGAAATGGTGCATGGGTCCGCTCTTGGGTGATTCAGTTTTTCTGTTGCGGAGGTCTCAGCTGGGGGTGATAGGCGATAGGCTTGTTGTCCCCTCAGGATCTCTCCTGTGGAGTTCTGCAGGGTTCTGTTCTGTCTCCCCTCTTGTTCAATGTGTATATGAGGCCGCTGGGTGAGATCATTTGGAGGTTTGGGGTGAAGTGTCATCAGTAATATGCTGATGACACTCAGCTCTACTGCTCTTATTCATCTGACCCAGGTCCTGCAGTCTAGGCACTTACCCAATTCCTGGCTGCTGTTGGGAACGAGATGGAGGGTGAGAGCCAAGTGAAGCTTAATCCTGAAAAGACTGAACTGATGATGGTTGGAGAGGATTGTGACTTGGAGGGGATTGGGATTCCTGCTTTTGGTGGGGTCCAGCCTCCTCTGGTCAGTCTGACTCACAGCCTTGGAGTGCTTTTGGATCCCTTGCCACACCTGGAATATCAAGTTGTGGTGGTGGCCAGGAGTACTTTTCCCCAGCTCCTTCTGGAGAAGAGGCTGTGGTCTTTTCTCTCCAATTCAGGTCTGGCCAGTGTCGTCCATGCTTTCATTACCTCAAGGCTAGATTTCTGCAATGTGCTCTATGTGGGACTGCTGTTGGCCTCAATCCCAAGCAGGATCTGCACGGGATGTGCAGCGCATGCGGGGCATGGGATTGGCCCCATTCATGAATGTTCAGAAGCTGCAGCTAGTGCAGAATGCAGCAGCTCTATTATATCCTTTTAGGGAGATAATAGAGTGGTCCATTCCCTGCTATTTACTCCTGTTGGAGTGGTCCAACAACATAATAGAGTGGTCCATTCCCTGCTGTTTACTCTTGGTTCCCAACAGTTGGAAGTTACGTTCCCCCAAGCACCAACTCTGGAGTAAGTGTTTGGCGGATCATGGCCTTAGTCTAACTCACACTGAAAGCCAGTCAGTGAGAGGGTGGCATCCTGGTGCCACTTTTCCCTTGAAAAGCCTCCCCCTTGGTCTGTAAGACCTTGGCGTCTGCAATATAAGTTTATTCCTCTATTTTTTCTCTCCGACTGCACCCAGTCCAGTTCAAATAACTGCCACATTCCTTACATAATAAATTCAGGGTCTAATGGGGACAAAGAGTGGACTTGGCTTGGGTTCAAGGTCTAGTGTCGTGCTAAAAGTTATGTACTTATCCTTGGTGTTTGTTGCATCTGTTTGGGGGATAAGACTGGCTAACATCCTGCCATTTTCACAGCACTTACATAACTTTTCTAAAGAAAAAAGACTTGCACTATCCACAGTCAATTACTCTATTTGAGCTTTCTCCTTTAGATATAGGCTGTCAGATGCTAAATGGTGAATACTACTTGAGAATTATTTCGTTTCATACAGTTGCTATATCTTACTCAAATGTTGTTAACATAACCTAGTCACTTCTGCTTGTCGATTTTCTTCAGTGAACCATACTTCTACCAAGTAAGCCACTTCCACTGTAGGTGTGCTTCATTTTATTCCACATGTCTCAATGCTTGGTATATAGAGCTCTTCACTTTCAGTTTTGCTTTTGAATTTCAGTGTTCATTACAACAATAATAAAGGGTGAAAATTGGTGCAAAAATGACTAATAATTTTTCTGGGCAAATATTGGGATTTATTTACCAGACAGGAGAGCAAAAAAAAAAAAAATAGCGAGCGAGAAAGAGGGACGGGGGGGCTCGAACGGTACCTGGAGTGTTAGCTTCAGTGCCAGGAGCCTCCCAGCAGCAGAAGTGCAGCTGAGACAAAGTGGGGCTACCAGCTCCAGGGGGCAGTTCCCCAGAAGACAGCCCACATGTCAATCCTGGCAGAGGGCCTAAACTAAGAGGAAGGCTTGGTAGAGTTCATCACGAGGGAAATGTGAGCTCTTAGGCCCAACAGATAGAGGAACTTCCAGTAGCCCACACTGTAATCCTCCACTGTAGTATTCCAGAGGGCCTGCTCTGGGAGGGGCAAATCCCTGGACTTGCCCATGCAGCCCACTAGCCCCTTATGGGAGGAGAAACTTCACAATGTGAGAGGGTGCTGAGGCTAGCAGCAGCTTGGGTATGGATAGAGTCACAGTGCCTGCCTGCCCTGCCCAGTCACTCAGAAGGAAGCCTGCAAATAATATTAATTTTAAAAAACAAAACAGAAACCAACGGTTGTGTTACTAAGCAGGCCTGGCCAGGGCTGCTGGGGAAGGGAGTGGGGGAGACTTGGAGGTGGAGCCAAGCCAAGGCGGAGCTTAGCAGCTGCATGGGCTTTTGACACCCTCAGTGCAGCTGAGAGTGCCACATGACTCGCTGCTTGTGCAGTGTGCGTGCTGGCCTGGCTTGCGGCATTTTGTGTTGCGGTTGCTGTAGGGCAGGCTGCCACGGTGTGCCTGTCCTGACTTGACACTCACTCACTCTCTCTCTCTAAAAAGGAGAGTCTTGGAGGATAAGAATTAAAAATGAAGGATTTTCAGGGAGAGACCACCCTCCTGGGACCATCTGTAGTTGGTCAGTAGCCTGGCTTCTGTTTTTTTTGGGTGGGGGGACAAGAGTTCAGACAACAAAAAAACAAGGGACAGGACAGGACAGGGCAGCGCAGCGCAGTCAGGCATTCCCCCCCCCCCCCAAATTCTTTTTTGAAGACACAAGTGTGTCTGTTAGACTGATTGCTGGTCTGGTGAAGACTGAGGGGTGTGTCCATGGTCGTCATGGGTGCCTGCCTGGCCATGGAGAGAGGAAGGGAGACACTGGGGAATGGATTATGGATCTGTATTTTGCCAATATGGGTTTGTATGTTTGGTTGCTGCCTTGCCTGAATTTAAGTTTGTTTCTATTTTATGTGTGGTTCCCCGTTTGTGTCTCCTCCCCTTGGCATGCAATACACGGCAGGCAGGGGGGATTTTGTGGGCCTAGTTGGAACTTGGAAGTTGTGCTGCCTCCTTTTCTTTAAAATGGTTCCCTGGCCCTTGATGTATTTCACCCTGCAAGACCCTAATTGTCTGCTTTCTGATCTTTTATTTTTTATTTTATTTTTTGTGGATGGGTGCGGGGCTTGGATAGAAGGGATTCCTTGCTTGAATTTTTGCCTGCATTTTAAAATGGCCCCTTTGCAGTTTGGTGGGATGTGGCAGGCTTTTCTGCAACAAGGCCATGCCACATGTTGGTTCGCTAATGGCTAGTCTTTGCATGAATTTTCCATGTCTGGTTGCAACATCTGCCTTCTACATTGCAAGAGAACTGTGTAGCATGTTTTGGGGGACAAGTGGAACTCCAAACTGCTGCCTTTGTGGTGTGCTAAGGACTTCACAAAATATTGGTGGCTTAAGATGGTTTTCTTTGCTTGCTCTGTGTTTGCATGTGCACTACTGGCTCCGCCTACCATTGGCTAGGCTCTGTCTACTAGGGCTGGGACAACCGGATCTTCCGGTATCCGATAATGCCGGTACTGGGCATACCGGCATTATCGGATTCAACCCGGTAATGCGGCCCATTTCCCGGATTCCCGGTACCGGATTTTTTTTACATTGCGGCCATTCAAATAAATGGCCGTAATGTAAAAAAAAAAAACCACAAAAAAACTGCGTTTCCCTCCCCCTCCCAGGCTACGCGAGTGTCCCTACTGCGGCTCCGGGCAACCGCCGGCAACCCAGAGCGAGCCCACCAGCACCAGCGGCCGTCCCAGCAGCAGCCGGTAAGTATTAAGTAGAGTACTGTATGATCCCTGGGGTGGGGGTGGGGGTTAACACCACCCACCCACTCCAGGAATCACCTTACTTCCAAGTTCCCACCCAGGGATCCTACCTTCATGGAGGTCCGGCGGCTTCAGCGCCGACTGTGGCTGCCGACTTCAGACGCTAGTAGGCCTTCCGGGGAAAACCGGCCCCTTTGCAGTTTGGTGGGATGTGGCAGGGAGGGGGGAGGAATTTTTTTATTCCATTGATTTCAATGGGGTACCGGTATACCGGATTTAATCCGGGAATCCGTTTTTTTGGAAACCGGAATCCGGTAAATCCGGTAGCCGGTAATTGCCCTGGGGTCCCACCTCTACTGTCTACCATTGGCCTGGCTTCTCACATTTCTGGCCCTGCCGTGTACCTCACCAACCTTGGAACCCACCAACCGCTACTGCCTACATATCAGATCACACCAAACAATCATCTTGGAAGTTCTTCAAAGAGTACCATCACCTTCTTGATAACTTAGGAGAAGGTGAGCTCACAAATCAAACCATTATATCTGCTGAAACGTTTGTGTGCAGAATATACAAAGTGAAGGAAACATCGCTTTCTCCCAAAACAGGAAAACCAGAAGCGTTGCTGCCAACAAGTGATGCTCTTCATTTTCACTTAATGCGGGTGTACTATCAAGCTATGATTTGGATAAATGCCCATTGCTCCATTCCAGAGCTCCCTGCACCAATAACCATGGGTTGGAAGCATTGTGAATTGGGTCTGCAGCGTGTTCTGATGTCTTTGAGTCCCATTCCAGCTGCATATTTGGAAGTAGTATCTTGCTGTTGTCAAATGCAGTGCATAACTCTGAGATACAAATGTCACAAATATGGATTACAGTGTATGTCAATGTGTTGGTGCAATGGACACATTGACGACCAGAACACATGCATGAATATCATCTAACTCAAAATGATTGTCGTCATAACATTCCTTAATGACTGTCAAAGGAATTAGTATGTAATTCCTTGCTTTAGTCAACTTAATACTACTAGTATTTGTGAGTTTTACAAGTATATCCTAATTGTATGTTAGACTTCTAATTTCACATTTTCTTTGCTGTATCCAACTGTAATACACACACACACACACACACACACACACACACACACACACACACACACACACATATATATATATATATATATATATATATATATATATATATATATATATATATNATATATATATATATATATATATATATATATATATATATATATATATATAAATATACATATATAGGTATTTTTTTTATTTATATATATAATAAACATTTGCTATATATATGGTTGGAAGCCGCCCCAAGCTGTTCGCAGGAGGGGTGGGGTAGAAATTTATAAAATAAATAAAAATATATATGTATAATTTATATTTTTGCAGTTACATTTAGATAATCAAGTAATTAAAAATTAAACGTTTAGAAACAGATGTATGGACAGAACGTGTGTGTGTGGCATATACAAAAATTGAAATAAAACATTTTGGTTGCCTTTTTGTTTCAATTTATTTTTAAAAATTAGATCACCAATGCAAATTTCAGCTTGGAAACTGATATTTCTGGAATCAATATATCTCAAAATGTGTTACAAATTTTGGTTTCCCACTTTAAACTCAAAATGTCCCTTGATGTACTTTCCAGGCCCCTTATCCAGAAACCTGTTTAGCTTAATACATCTTAGAGACGTCAAACCATTCAATTTACAAATATTTGTTTGCATTAGCTCTGCTACTGTAATGTCTTTTGTTGTGTATTTTTCAGTTTTGATGGTCAAAGGAATGAACTTTTCAAAACAGATTGCAAACTTCCCTTTATGGATATATTATATAGACTATGGCAGTCAGAATAAGATAAAACATACAAGGAAAATCACAGTGCCAGAATTGAAATTCATCAATTGGTGTCTAAATGTACCTTCAGCCCTTACGTTTGCTGAAACTACATAAAGAGAAGGGTCAATTTATTTCCTTTTCTAAAATGCTTTGCCAAGAACTTTAAGAATTCAGAATTAACTAAGCCAGTGAAACATGCAGGGGCAGCGTTATCAAACACTTAGTTACTTTACAAATATGCTGAAAAACATCTCTCTATCTCCTCTCTCTTTCTCTTAAGTGAAAGAGTCCTAAAACTAAAAGAGATCTTGCAACTTTATGGATGTATTCCTATCTCTTCCTCTGTTCCCCTCTCCCTTGCCTCCCTTGGATTGTAAGCTCACTGGGGAATGGACCTGTCTATAAATGGATGATTGTAGAGTGCCCATATACAATACATTGCTTGTTCTATATAAATACTTATATAGAACTAAAATTAAACTATAGAACTAAAATTAAACTAAAACGAAATTACTCTGAGTGCCTAACACCACGAGAGAGAGAGAGAGAGCTTCATGTGCCTCAGGGTACCATAAAAGTTCTTTATAAAGAAAGCGCAACTTTCATAGCTCTGCCTGCTGAGCTCCAAGCACTGTTTATCATTTTATAGTGCAGTCTGACCAAGGAAAACACAATCGTTAAACAGATCTTCTGAACATTTTCCGTCAACTGACCTACAGGAACTTACATATCGTCTTCACAATCGATTATAATTTACTAATACAATGAAGGTAATATGAATGTGTAAAATGGTTCCTATCCTAATGATATCTGAAAACGTATATTTGACACCCATCATGAGAGATTATTAAAAAAACAAAAACATGCAATGTATTAGGCTCACCAGTTTAATTCCATTTAGAGTTATGCAACATTGCCAATTACCACATAGCACAACACATGGGTGAATAGGGCCCTATTCGAATAATTGAGCAGAGTAAAAGCTAAGTGAAAGATTAGATAGTTCTCAGATTTAATTAATGCCAATGACTTGAAGAAATAACCTTTTTAATTATGGCTGTAAAGAACTCCTGTATCATTAAATCATCCCACCCAGCCCAAAAAACCAGTCCATGTAATCAGCTCTGACAGCACATAGTTGAGCGATTTGTAGAATGCTTAACTCCTGCTTAAGTGCTCTTCTCCTTCTGAACAGCGCTGAAATTTGAAATGCACCATCACACTTTCCATAGTGAAGGATAATGGTCTTTCAAATCAAGCTCTTTCATTAACAGAGCATGAAGGCAGAGATGATGAACTTCTCCTATGCTTATGCCGACAAAGGTTTGTATACCATTTTCAAAGCATTTTCTTTAGCTAAAAGTGGGTGATTTCAGACGTTACGGGCGGGCGGTTCACCACAGTGAACCCCCAGGGGGGGTGAACAGCACAACCAAGCCCCGGGGTGGAAAAACGACCCAAACAGACATGACGGGACCTGGACCACGGCCGGGAAGCGGGCTGAACCATCACGGACCGGGGCAGCACAACAGACGTGCAGCCGAACCCCCACCGTGGTCAAAACTCCCAGAAGGCACCGGGCAGGGGCGGGACGCAGACATGTCCGCCTGAGGGCAAACGAAGCCAAAAGGCACACAAGGGAACGCCCACACAAGGGAAATGGGAAGGGAGGGGGGAAGAGGGAGAACAGGCTGACAGGCGCCGCACGCACGCACGCACGCACGCACGCACGCACGCACGCACGCACGCAC
>QEPC01014746.1:450590-462118 GCA_003113815.1 Sphenodon punctatus | reverse complement strand
ACTGTGCGCTGATGCCCTGCCGCCTCTATGTCGTGCACAATGTCCCGGTAGACATGTTCATTCCGCTGGTTGATGGCGAGCTCCAGCTGGTACTCGAGGGTCCCCCAGATCCCGATGAAGTCCCGGGTCTCCTGTAGGCCCCACTGGTCCCCTCTGTGGTACACCTTCCTCCAGCACCCCCACTGTTGTTCCTTCTCCTGTTCCTGCTCCTCCTCGTTCTCCGGGTGCGCCTCCGGGCGCGCAGGGCCGGGCTCCTCCTGGGGCTCGTCCGCCCGGGCTGTTTTCCGTGTCTGGGGAGAGGGTAGGGGGGGAGTGGTTGAGTGGGTGCCGGTGGGGCTCCCTCATGGGGCACCCCTGCCCCCCCGGTCCCCCGGGGCCGCCCCGCCCCCCCAGGGGGGGTCTCCTGTGCCCCCTGTTCCCCTCCCCTTGGTTGCCCATACGCTTTTCCTGGGTGCCTTCTCCGGGCCTGTTCTGGCCCCGGGGCGTCGTGACCCGGCTGCATCTGTGGGTGTTGTGTCTGGGCCGCCTCCATGGTCGGGTGCACCCCTGTGTCCCCCTCCTCCGCCTGTGCCCCCTCCACCTGCATCGCTGCCCCTGCCTCCACTTCCTCCGCCTCCTGCCCCGCCAGTGTCGCTTTCTCTGCCTCTGCTCTCTTCCGCCTCCCTCCTCGCTCCATCCCGCCACGCTTGCTTGCTGCTGATTTCGCTTTAAATCTCCCTCCGGTGGTTGTGTTGTTGCTGGTTGCCCGGCAGCGATGCTGCGTGCCTTGTCCCCGGCTGGGGCTAGTTTCCTTTGGTTCTGCCCGGGGATTGGCGTCCAGACGTTACTTTTTGTTGGTTCCTGGTGGGGGTCTGTTTGACCACGCTTCCCGGGATCTTCCCCCGGGGAGCCCGGGAAGCGTGGTTGAAATTGACTCCATGTGGGTATTGAGCGTGATGAACATCTGGCGCGCGCCGAACAGACGTTCTGGGCCCTTTGGCCTCACCGCGGGATTGAGCGTGGTTCACTGTCGTTGAGCGTGGTCTTGTAACGTCTGAAAATACCCAGTGTCAACTGAATATATTATGCCAAATCATTGCAACTAAAAGGCAGGCTATTAATATAAAGCAAAATTAATTTTCTTCATACATGGAATCAACAGCTTGATGGGATTTGTGACACTTGCTGAATTTCCATTCTTACTAATGAGATTTCCCTCCCACTCGTTTAAAAATGTCTTTTCAGTTCTTTTGTTGTTAAGATTGAACAAAACTGGCCTCCTAAATGCCAATTCATTCATTAAATCTAATACAATGTAAGACTAGCACAATGGCTTACAATAATATCACTTTTTGCATAGAGCCCCGAGTGCATAGAAACGCTCTCCAGCGTTAAGCTTGCTTAGCCCTACTGTGTAAACGTTTCTCCAAGCAGGCATTGCCAGCACTCTCTATTGTTTAGTCTAGTATAGGCGAACATTCCATGAAATGAATCTGTTCCTAGGAAGTGCAAATGCTGATATATTTTTTAAGCAGCCACAAAAATCCTTTTCTGCATAGGGCATTTCCTTAAACAAGCAGAAGTCTTGGAAAACTTCACTCAAATTATAATCCAGAGTGAGTGTTTGCCATGTTGGTCCCGAGAGAGAGATGGAGACAAAATAGTAGAGTATGAATACTTTGGGTAAAACCAGATGTGGGAGTAGCATACTTAAGCCCATGGGCCACTGTCATGTTTGGTTTCTGGCCACCAGATATTGACTGGGGCAAAGCAGGCCAACCCAGAGCTTGCATGTCTGGTTCTGGGCTGGTCTGCTGTACGGGCCACTTGCACCATGGCTGGCTGCCATGGGATCCATCATTGGCCGCCATGGCTGTCTATCATGGTGGGAGTTGGGGGGCTGGGAGCAGTGTGGAACAGCCATCCGTATGTTCCCTGTTTGTGCTCCGGTGGGGGTGTGCCCAATCTTGCTGGGGTTCCGCATCCCAGGTCAGCTCAGGACACAGCAGCCCGGCCCTCATGTGTGGATTTACCCTTTGTCTCCTTCAAATTATAGAGAGAGTCAAAGAGCGGTGTACATTTTTCATTCCTAAAATCTGTTTGAGCGAGACTATGTTGAGCAGTAGGTGAAACTCAAGAAGAAGAATCGAAAAATATGGTTTATTGCTTAGGCACACTTATACTTTCTAAAATTCCAAGCACCTAAAGAAGGATGGAAAAATTACACACTCTATCCCCAAGCAGCATTGCCTAATTAATGCAAACATGTTCCCCGTATTAATGGGAGCAACCCTCCCTACTAATTTGCATAGTCAGATGTATACAAGTCTATGTAACCTTTAGTACACATTGTTTAAGCCTGATACTGGGCTGATTTTTTATTTTTTTTTAAATAAAATAAAATAGATGCCAGACAGATAATAGCAAACATAAAAAGTGCCATACTATCCTTTTTAATGAAATTCCTTGGGTGGTGGTTGTTTTTGACTGGATGCTAGCCTTCTGTTCATTCTTGGAGTGTTTATTTGGATTTTATATTTACCTATACCAGCAGTATGAGAGGGAGATTATTGTTAAATTGGCTGTTTATGCTTACCATGCGGCAGCAATAAGGAAATTGCATCTGCTTTTACCTCTTAAGTGAATCATTGTATTTCCCTGTGTATGGTTAGAACTTGTTGATTCTATATGTTCTTTTAAATGTTTTGTTCATGTTTATGTATACGAGTGTGTCGGTTTGATGACTTAGCTTGTGCCATAGCCAATCCAAAATGCCCAAATAAACTTGAACTTGCCATACTATATCAGACTGATGATCCATCGAGGCCAGCATTCCTTCTCAGACAGTGGCCAGCTACAGTAGCTTGAGATTTCCACTCCCAACTACCAGTAAACCCCAACTAGTAAGCATTTATGGCTCTATTATCTAAGAATTTATCTAGTTTCTATTTGAAGCTAGTTATGGTGCTGGCTTTCACTGCCTCCTCTGGCAATGAGTTCCGCATCTGTATTCACCACTGAGTGAAAAATACTTCCTTTTGCTTGTTTTAAATCTGCTGCTATTTAACTTCAGGAGAATGTCCCTTTGTTCCTTTATTGTGAGAAAGGAAAAACAGTAGTTCCCTGTTTACTTTCTCCACACTACTCACTATTTTATAAACTTCTGACATATCCCCCCTTAATCGGCTTTTTCCCAAGCTAAACAGCCCTAACTTGTTGAGCTTCTCATATGGAAGTCGATCCATCCTTTCTATCATCCTTGCTGCCCTCCTCTGAACTTTTTCCAATTCTATTGTATCTTTCCTGAGATGGGGACAACCAGAATTGCACACAATATTTAAGGTGGTGTTGTACTAAAGATTTATACAGTGGCATTATATTTTCCCTTTTATTTTCTATTCATTTAAAATAATGCCTAGCATTCGGGTTGCCTTTTTGACTGCTGCCGCACAGTGAGCTGTTGTCTTAAAGGAACTATCTATAATAACTCCAAGATCCTTCTCCCGAGTGGTTACACAAAGATCAGAACCTAGCATCGTGTATGTAAAGTGACGATTATTTTTCCCTATGTGCACCACCTTGCACTTATCAACATTATACAGACATGGTCATGCCTGTATAGTTAAGATAACTAGCACTCTCCATTATAAAGCATGCACATTCTGTCCCTTATAAAATTGAGATTATTCATGCTATCCTTGTGAAATTTTGCAAGGAAGATTGTTTGGGCGAGAGGTTGTAGCAGTTCACGTTTCAGCCAAATCAGCTGTTAAATGGCTACGATACAGCAGTTGAAAAATTGGAAGCTGAGGTACATTTTTTTCCCCCCTGTTAGCGACCATCTCAAAGTGAATAAGGTAGGGGTTAATAGTTATGTGCGCAGAGCTGAGAAACATAAAGTGAAGGCACCCTTTGGCCACAGAATTGAATTTTGTGAATATATGTGAAATCTGTACGGTAGTTTTGAAGTTATTACATGCTTAAGGTCCCGTGTTATGCTATGGAAATAACACAAACCTAAACTTATGTAACGCATGCACGGTGGGGTCTGTTGGGTAGCAGAGTGATTCCTGCATCAGCAGGCAATGGTCGCTGGGTTGCTGAGCCATTTGCAAAGCATCGGAGCAGGAGACTGGAGCCGTAGCTTGGCAGAAGAGGAACGGTCACAGCTCTGGTCTGGGGAAGGCCATTGCTTTTTCAGCAGGAACATGTGCAGCTGCAGCACCTGGTGAATCCAGGAGCAGGAGTGCTGAATAGCTTAGATAGCATGTCTGACTCCCATGCACATCAGGGATCAGGCACATGGGAGGAGTGTGTAGTGGGGTCCTACATGCCATAACAACCTCTTGCGGTGAAAGGGTGGCTGGTGGCAAGGCATGGTGATTTAACTCTGTCCCCAGGCGCAGGGGGCATGGCCAGGGCTTTCAGCTGGTGGAAGGAGAGCAATACTCTTTAGGCGCCACGTGAGCCTGTGTGTTTTAGCTTACCAAGCACATAGAACTTCAGGGGAGGGAGATCCATCAGCAAAAGGTCTCCAGAGCTGTCTTTACACAGGCACAGGGGAGAGCAGGACCGCGTTCTCTGTCTATAATTGCTGCAAAATCTAATTCCACTAATTTTGTAGAAAAAGATAGAAGATGCATCTCATATTGGAAGGAAAGTTTCACCTATACTTTGCCTAAGTGTGCAGAATGTGATTAAAAGATATGACACATTTAATAGTTTTTGTATTTCATTTTTTGGGGGTTGGTGGGTAGGGGGAAGGCTGTTAGTTGTAAGGGTATATAAAAAAGAAATATGGAACTAAGATATAGGGATAGGAGGGGGCACTTTCCTCAAGTGACACAGGGCTCAGTGCAGGTACATGCCACCCTCCCACTTGGAAGGTACTGATCAATGAGTCTTCATCTTTGTTGTCATGCTTTTGTCGGACTGTTGTACTCTCGCTGTGAAGACAAGTATCACCAGCATATAATTAGTACTTTGAATGTACCATTGAAAGTAGATATGGCCCTATATTCTAAAATTATTCTGGGGACTGGATAATCCTGGTGCCATAAAATGTATCATTGAAGGTATATATGGACCAATATTCTAAAAATATCTTGGGGACTATCCAATCCAAGGGACAAAAAAATTACAAAATCAGTAATCAAATATTATTTACAATTGTATTTAGATGATCAAGTAACCATAAAGTTAACATGTTTGAAGCAAATTCATGTGGGCATTCTACGTATTGAAAATACTAAATTCAAAATCCTGGGTTTTATCAGCTATTTTGTGTTTTATTTTTTTTAAAAGCTAGGTCAACAAATTAAAATTGTGCTATAACTTTGGTGGCCAATTTTTACTGCAAAATGCCCCTAACAGTTATGTTTTCCAGAAATCTATCTAGTCTTTTGTAAAAAGGAGTCGGTAAAGTACATAAAACTTTTCTATATGTTGCTTTGTTGCTGTAAGTACTAGGACATGTAATAATGGGTGATTTCAGACGTGACGACATCACGCTGAACCACGGTGAACCCCGCGACGGGGCCAAGGCGCCCTGAACGTCTGTTCGGCGACCGCCAGATGTTCACCACGGTGAATACCCGCCCGGGGTCAGTTTCAACCATGCTTCCCGGGATAGCCGAACCAATTCCCGTGGATGCGTGGTCAACGATATTCCCACCCGTGATCAACGAAAAGTAACGTCTGGACGCCAGCCGCCGCCCGGGATCAAAGGAAATCATCCCCAATGAGCGCAATGTTGCTGCCAGGCAACCGGCGTCAACACACGCACCGGAGGGAGATTTAAAGGGGAAAAAGCGGCTTGTCAACGTGGCGGGATGGAGGGAGGAGGAGAAAGAGAGCGGTGGCGGAGGAGAGAGCGAGGGGCGAGGAGGAGGGGGAGGGGGCGGCAGCGGCACCAGCCTGTCTCTTATACACATCTAGATGTGTATAACCCGTAACGTCTGAAATCACCCAATGAAGTTGGAAAGGACCTAAAAAAAATCCCTGGAGAACATACATGAAGTTTAAAGGTCACATTGTGTATCCTTTCAAATAGCCCTTTGAATTATAAAAATTGTTGTGGCTTGGTTTTGTTGGTTTTTAAAGGTAGTTGTGCTGCAACCAAAATAATTCTGGTAAACTTGTTCAGTGTTAAACAGTAAATTTATTTTCTATAGAGTAAGAAAATTTTCCTGACAAGTTCAAAATAATTCGGCATCATCATTACAGATTATAGTAACTGTGATGGGTCAGAGGGCGGCCCCTTTAAGGAGCACTGAATTGTGCTCCCGCCCCACCCCCAGAGTTTATATAAACATACCCAGGCTTGGGAAAGCTCAGGCTTGAAAAAGCCTTGACAGTCAGTCCCTGGCTCTGAGACAGGGGAGATCTAAGGGATAACTGGTTGGCCCTTAAGAGCTCTCCACTGAGGTTGACTCACCCAGGAAGCTGTGAGCCTGTAAACCGGGCTGCTTGTAAAGCCCCAAAAAGATACGGACTATGCTTTGGCTTTGTTTGTAAAAGGATAAGTGTGCCAGGACTGGAGTTCTTGGGCCTGCTCTGGTGATTACTTTCCATGAGAGCAAGGCACTATTTTCACAGCAACGAAAGAACTGGTGATCTGAACGTAAATGCACTAACAGGTATTTCAGTTACTTCTCCAGCAATCATACATTGCATTTTCCACATTTTTAGTCTTCAAAGCATTTAACTTGTATTAAATAATCGTCACAGCATTAAAGTTACTCAAGTTGATGTAAATTAGAATATATCTATGTTTTAATCAGTGTAGTATCTTTGTGATTTAAAGACTGCCTCTTTTGAAACCGCATCAAAAACCTCCAGTGACTTAGGCTGTTTTTAGATGAGCGCGGCGGCGCCCGGGCTTGTTTTCAAAAGAGCTGGCAGCCCGTTCCACATGTGATGCTGCCGCCTAATACGCGCATGCGCGGGTGATGCGCTTCCATTTCCGGCCGCGTATGACCAGCCTCGATCGCCGACCCGGTCAGTTCGCAGCAGGAAATGGATGCGCATCGCCCGCGTATTCGGCAGCAGCGTCACGTGTGGAACGGACTGCCGGCTCTTTTGCGAAACAAGCGCGGGCGTCGCTGCGCTCGTCTGAAAATGGCCGCAGATGGGTTGGTTTTGAACCCATTTATCTTCCTTTGAAGGAATAATCCAAGATTGCAACTTGAGTTTGTAGGTGACTATTTTTCTGCAGCCTTTTAACAATGTATATTTATCCTTATGCTATGAATATTTCACTTGAAACAATACTTTAATATATCCTGAGTAGCTGTAGCCTTAGCAGGATTTGTGTTTCATTTGATCTATGTACCATGTGTGTAAACAATTTGCTGCTCTTAGTGTTATGACCTATTGGCCTCTGCTTATATCAACAAATAAAGCCTAAAGACTGAAAAGATCAGCATCTTGCTAAATGTACAGGTCATTCAATAAACTTTGGTCTTTGGAGGTGTCACCCTTTTTTATTTATTCACTTTTAAAGTGTGTTTTGTTTGTTTTTGTTTTTGCTTTTAGCTGGAAGGGATGCCAGCTTATTAAAAAGACAACTGCATATACGCATCTGAAAATTGAAAGAAGTTACTAGTGCAACCAACAATACAACATACTAACTGATGCACCAAAATCTATTATGATTCCATTTTTTACCCTTAGTGTGTGGAAACACATTTGATTTGATGTTTTGTTCCTTTTTTAAAATGAAACAAGACACACTTATTCCAAAATAAACACCATCATGTCACCTTATATGTTATATTAGAAATTTGTGTCTGGATTACAGCATATGGTAATCATTAGCTATTTCAGTTTTGTTTCATGTAGATCAAGGGTGAGGAAACTTTCCTTCCTGGGGGCCACTTTTGAAAATTAGTAAAAGCTCTGACAGCCACATAGAAGTTGAGGATGGTGGTGCTTAGGAAGAGAAGGGCCAGATCATGATCTGTGCCATGGGTCTATCCGTTAACCTTGTGTCTGTGCCCTTATCTCTGCTCCCTTACTCTGAGCTCAGCTTTTTAAGCTGGTTTCGTGTAGGAACTGCATCAAGGAGAAATGGGAAAGGGACCAAATAAAAACCAGCCATGTGCTGCATTTGCCCCTCCCCGAGTCTGAGGTTTCTCATTCATAATGTAGACACTTGTAGAGAATCAAAGATGAGAGGGGGGTGGGGGTGGGGCTCTTTGGCTTCATTTCTACAGTTGATAGCAATTTTGTCCATAGTCAGGATTCATCTCTGTTCTTGTAGCCCATATACATGCTTTAAAGGGTAGGTATTTGGTGCATTGCATTGGATTTCAGATCACATTTAAGCGCATTCTTGAATTTGAACCTCACTGCGCATAGTGAATTTCCGTTTTCTCCTTATTGGTAATTGATTTCCCATGTTAATAGGGGAGTGACTTTTATAAGGGGGAAGATTCGATTTTATTTATATGAAAAATTGTAAAACAAAATAAAAATTGAAAATTCCCAGATAATAAGCCCAGGTAGGTAAATCCTAGTGTCCCTCCTCCACCCCCCACCCTCTCCCCAGTGGCTTGCTTGGGGATTTGTTTTTGTTTCTACCTTTTTAGAAAGGTAGACTCTTTGTTTCTGCCTTACTAGTCAGATGTTTTCTTCAAACCATGATTCTTAAATGGATAGTATTTATATCTTACTTCCCCAGTTGTCATTATTGGTTTAGAAAAGTACTGCATGCTTCCTTAAAATAATATGCTGGTTTCCAAAATCAACTTGTAGCAAAGTCAGCTGTGGCATCCTGTTTCTGAAATCATGGGTTAGGATTGGTTTCCAAAATGTCTTCTGCTTTACAAAAGTGTCATGTCGTATTCAGTTCCCAGATTTTGTGACCGGTAATGCTTACCAAAAAGCATGATCTTGCAAGCTATTAGAACTGGATTGAATTTGTTAGCTCAGTCATACACTTCTCATTAAAATCTGAATTTTCTCATTCTCCCTCCCAGTATTGATAATGCTGTTGATACATGTACAGTTACGTAACCTATCTGTGAACCCTTCTCCCCCGCCCCCCAAATTGCACCTTGATGACATGCAAAATCTTTCCAACACCACCTACTTCCTGTAACTTTTCTAGTATGAACTATGACTAAACTACAGCATTTGGCTTTTAATACAGGTGTTACTACTGGTACTGACCCATGTCTCCTAGCAAAGTGCCTTCTGATTTGAAAACATGCCCTGCTACACCCCCTCTCCCCCATGTTGGTCTCTTTGTACTCAAGTGACAAACAAATTATTGACACACCCATAATTATAAAGAAAATAGCGTCTTTCAGAGCTCCCACAGTATGTCTTTTTTTTATATTTTAATTTTTTTAAGTGAGGGGAGGGCTGGAGGAGGTTTTTTTGAAGAGCTGGGTTGAAATTGTTTCAAAGGTGAAATCTTGAACTGAAATTTCAGTCTCAAAAAGCTGATTTCCACTATTCAACACAGGTTTACCTTTTTTCATTAGCATCATCACTAAACCAGAGCCAGGCTCACCTACCCTGGATAAGCTGTTATGTATTTATATGAAAATTTGTAATCGCCCACTGATTAACTTTAGGGCTGAGCTGCAAAAAAAGGATGTCTGTGTGAAAGGCTCTGCGCACACAGATTTGTATGTGAAGGACTGATGGTTCAAGTTAAAACTCAGCCTATTAAGTCCAGATTCTCAAATGAGTGCATTGACTTATGCTCTAAAGTTTTAGTTTTAGAGCACTTTCACACCTGCTCAAACGGGCCTCAAAAGCTCTGGAGAGGGGATACGTATGCAAATCAGGTGCATCTTTGAGCGGGTGTGAATGCCCCAAGGCGGGTGAATGAAGCTTTTATGCGTGTTTACAAAGGTGATTGATAGAGGCGGATTTTGTAGCTTTGTCAATCACCTTTGTAAACATGCGTAAAAGCTTCAGTCACCCACCTCGGAGCATTTACACCTGATCAAAGATGAACCTGATTTGCATGTGCGTCCCCTCTCCCAAACTTCTAAGGACCTGTTCGTACAGATGTGACAGTGGCCAAAGAGACACTTGGAGACTCCTATGAGAAGCATTCATAGTCTCTTTCAGTAGCTAAGGAACCATCTCTCACAAACACACCCACACCCATACTACCTCATTTAGTTAACAGTCCTGCCTTGGTGTTAACCTCTTTTGTTCTTTATAACCCTGCTTATCCCAAGCTCCTTATAGTGGGGAAATGTTCCACAGTCAGAGCCTCCAGTCTCAATTTCAGTTTCCTTTCTTTTCCCTGTAAACAGCTCTTTCTCCAGTTGGATTCATGAGGTGTTAATGACAGTCATTGTCTTGTGAAACTGGCACAAATTAAACAATGCTGGAGCCACGTACAAGGCAGCAAAACCTGTTAATGTACTGGATAAAAGGTGTACTGTTGGAGGGTATGGGATTTATAAAGGCCCGGTAGCTCATGCAGCCTTCATCTGGGTTGTGAAGGGCTAGGTTTCAGGTCTGGATTACGTGTTGGATGTATAGGACCTGGAATTTCCACTACTGTAACTAATTATTTTAAATGTATTATATAGACGCTACAGTCGGGCCGACCCCATGCACCATGGAGCCATGCACATATGCAGGCACACTCAAACCACACATGCCCTTGGCCTGTCAGCAATGGCGGCCATTAGGGCCTAGGGAATGGGGCAACGAGGAGATGACTGCACTCCCTGCTGCAGCAGAGCTGCAGCAGGGAGAATTGTGGGGGATACACCTGGGCCTCAGTGGGAAAAACCGTGGCCCGGTCAGCGTTGCCCTGGCAAAAGGGCTTGCTAAATGGCCAGAAGGCGGGCTCCGTGGCCCCTCCCCACTTAGGGGCGTGGCCTCTTCACCTGCTGCACCTTGTCCAGGCCACATTCCAGCCTGGCGGTGAAGGAGCAAGCCCCCAACTCTCCCTCCCAGAGACACTGCAGGTAATACCCGGTTGCCATACAGGGCCAGGAAGGAATTTTTACAAGAAAACTATATTGGCCATTAATAGGGTTCTCGATTTTTTTTGCCTTTCTCACAGTGACTCTACCAATTGGGCCCATTTGGATGCTGATGAGGTCAGAGCAACAGGGATGGTTTTTTTTGTTCATGTCATGTCATTGTCACACTCTTGCAGGGGTCCAGTACAGTTATGATGTTTTTATAAGATCTGCCTGGATAACGCTTCAGAGTCCTCTCCTCCCCTCTCCCTCCTCCCCCGACCTCTCTTCTTTCTTCCTTCCCTCCCGCCTCCCTTGAGGAAATCTCCTCACTGCTCTCCTCCTCCAACTCCTCCACCTGACCCCTGGACCCCATTCCTTCCCGCCTCCTGACCTCCACAGCTTCCACCATTGCCCCTCCCCTCCTGCACATCATCAGCCTCTCCCTCTCTACCGGCTCCTTCCCCTCTGCTTTTAAACATGCCACTGTCTCCCCCATCCTCAAAAAGTCCACTCTGGATCCCTCTGAACCCTCTAATTACCGTCCTGTCTCGCTCCTCCCTTTTGCTTCCAAACTCCTTGAACGGGTTGTCTTCTCCCGTTGCC
>QEPC01014746.1:381861-447302 GCA_003113815.1 Sphenodon punctatus | reverse complement strand
GGTTTTTAGGTTAGGTGTGGGGGCCTTGGACCTGTTGGAAGTATCAGCGGTCCCATGGTGGCGGGGGTCCAGTATCGTTTAAAGTAGGTTAAGGTAAGATAGGAGTCATCTCCTTAAGGGATGGGGAAGCCACGTGTACTGTGGGGCAGGGTATGGCACACGGGGTGTTGGTTTCCCTGGAAAAGGGGTGTCAGCGAGAGTGGCAGGGCATTGTAAGGCCTCCCACTGTCAGACACCTCAATTCTTACTCAGGTCCGGATGGACAATGTCCCTTTTGGCCGCGCCCCCGGCGCTGGATGAAAGGGAGACGTTTACTGTTGAGGAGGCTGGCGAAGGCATTTCGCAACCCCCTCTGTTGAAGTTATGGGTTATGATTGATACTGAACCTGTATCGCAGTAGGCGATGTCACTCCTTCACCTAATTTGACTGTTGTAATTGGATAATAAAGGGTGCGGCCATATAAATCCAAATCGTGTCCTGTCTTGCTTTCAGGGGGAGGGAGTGGGTGCGCCGGCAATAAGCCAGATGCTAATCAAGGCTCCAGTGCATTTGACACTGTATAAGTGTACATGAAAAGACTGTTCTTGTCCCCAAGGGGTTACATTTTGAGACTCTGAAACTAAGGTCAGGATTCTGAAAATATATTTCTGTGTTCAAACGCTTACCTGCTTGTTAGGCCCTGGGAACTCATGTTTTCCCAGGAGTCTTCCCTTTCTGTAGATTAAATGTTCACAACATGTGTAAATATGTTGCTCAGGGTGGCATAATTAATAGAAACACCTTTAAAAAAAAATTCCTTAACTCCCCCAACCCTATCCCTGCCTGACCAAATAGAAAGGTATTGTACTGTTTCTAGAAGATAAACAAGCTCAGGCTTAGATGGACCTCCAAGGGGAGGGAATTCCATAATCATGGGACAGCCACCGAGAACGCCACTCTGCATGCACTTGCTGTATAAACGTCACAGACCGATGGGTATCAGCAAGAGGGCACTCCCAGCTGACCTCAGAGGCCATGATGGGACATGAGGGAAGAGGCAGTCTTTTGTTTAGATATTTAGGGTCCAAAATGTTTAGGGCTTTATAGGTCAAAACGCCTTGATTTCTGCTCAGAAGGCTATTGGTAGCCAATGTAGACTCGGGAGCACTGGTATAATGTGCTCCCGACTACCTGCCCACAACAGAAGACAGGCTGCACCAGCTGCAGCCTCCAAAGGGCAGCTGCACCAGAGCCAAATCAGGTGGCACCACCACCTTGCATGCCTTGGATAGGATGCATCTGTTAACACAGCCCAAAATAGCATTTGCCTTTTTTGCAAATTGTTGAATTGCTGACTCGCGACCAGTTTATGATCCACCATAACTTCCAAATCCTTCTCTCCAGTGCGACTGCCTAGCCAATTATCCCTATTCTATATTGTGCTTCTGGCTTTTACTTCCTATGAGAAATACATTGCATTTGTCCCTAACTCTCATTTTGTCTCTTTCAGCCCAGGTCTCTGGTGTGTCTAGATCATTCTGTATTCTAATCCTGTCTTGCAAAGTGTTTACAGTCCCTCCTAGTTTTGTCACCTACAGATTTGATGAGTATATTCTCTACTTCCTCCTCTAAATTGTTAATGAAGAAACACTGGACCCAGGACTGGAGAGCATGCTCTCTAAATTCACAGCACTCTGTTTCTCACAAGGAGAAAGCAGTGCTCAGAACAAATCAAGCCTTTTAAGATGAAAACTCTTACTTGAAAGTCACAATGAGTAATTATTTACCAACATTCTGTCCTCCAAACCAGAACATCTAACCTGAGGCATAGGCTAAAATGGCTCTTAATTGACGGTGCATCGAAAGGAGACAAGGACAACTGTGCTGGATTTAAACGGCCGCACTCTTTATTTGAATTGGAATTATGAATCAGCCTAGTGGGGATAATTGCCCTCATGGCAATTCAGGACCAGTGCAGGTACTATAACTAATCAACGTAAACCTAGACGATGGCCTGGAGGTGCCCCCCAATGCCATCTTGAATCCTCCCTCCCCCATTTCCCTCACGCGTCGGCTATTTGCCAAGGCACGAGAGGGTAGGAGGGAGGCCGTGTCCTTATCAACATAAGTAAGGGATTGGTGTGCCATCGGTTTGGGGATCGTGCCTGCCCCTGCCCACCTATGTGCTAAGCACCCATCCCCCAGGAGTTTAGACTGGTGCTGGCTGTGCCATGCCTGTGCACCTGCTCGTTCCTCCCCATCTCTTATGGAGATGACTTCTATCCTCAATTTATTTTTGACCCAACTCTATGTACCACACTGGACCCCTGCCACTAAGAGCCTACCTTCTGAGCAAAAGATTGACCCGACCCCCACCCTTAACCTGACTCATACTTCCAGTAATTCAACTAAACAGGCCTTCAACATGGCCAAATAACAGTTGTTCCCCGCCAAGGATAAGTGGACTCCATGCGGACGATGCAACTCTGGTGACCTGAACGTGATTTCCACATGGGCAATCGTTCGACCCCCTCTTTTCTCACCCATTTGCCCACTTCTCTGTTCGGTTTGCGCCTTGTCCGGTCCACCTTCCTCTGGCTAACGGCACACCTCCATTTCATTCTACCCACTAGCTCCGTCTAAACTATCACTATCCTGGGGAACATTCTCTCCACTTCCACCATGTCCCCTTTTATCTGTACCAAGAGCCCCACTCCTGTTGTCTGGGGCAAGTCGTTCTCGCCCAAGTGGATTACCACCACCTCCGGTGAAGACCCTGAGCCTCACGATCCAGTACCGGAAGCAGCTGCTGCCATTTCATCCCACTGAGGCCAATCCACCATATGACGGCCCTCGCCGATAAACCGAACTCTGTGCCCCAGGATGACTGTGCAGCTGCCTTCGATGCCCATCACACCAAACTGTGCCCGACAATCCAGATCACACTTCTACCTGGGAATCTCGCTGGACCTGGTGTACAAATAAAAGTTATTGGGTCAAACTCCTAACATAAGTTCTGTAGGCTCGGGATCTCCACCTTCCCACTGCCCTAATGCCCTTTTCTGGCATGCCGGCTGAGGCTGCAAAGGAGGCCGCTCCAATCCTAAATGAATGTGAACCAAACTCGTGCACCAGGAGGCCTAGGCTAGCTAATGCTCGTTGCAGTACAGCAGTAAGTTGGTGCCTGGTAAGGGGGGATGTGTTTGCGTGGCGGAATAACACTCTCCCTGCTTGCGGGCAAATTCTAAGATATTCCTCCATTGCTAAAACTGGGCACAAGACCGGCGATCTTGCTCTGGCAAATGTCACTACTTGGCCCCTGCCTCTCTGGTCAGTTTTGGAATACCTCATGTACATACCCTGCTGATCTACCCTGATGTCCCTGACAGCTATGGCCCTGTTTGAATTGTCCCTTGCTGTTTCTGACACTAGCACACTAACCCGAAATGCGCCAAAGAAAATAAATGCTGTGGCAAATAGGGCCGCCTCAAATGTATTGAAGCATAACCCAGGTAGGGCTTCACATGGCCGCACCAGCAACTGGGGAGTGATGGGGACCCTGGCACCTCCCGTCTGCTGGCCCTCACGGGACCAGCTCTCTAACATCCTGCGGGCAAAGAAACCTCTGTCTGGTGGGATATGCCCAGCCATCTTACTCGCAAAGCTCAATGC
Organism: Sphenodon punctatus; assembly: GCA_003113815.1. Lineage (NCBI taxonomy): Eukaryota > Metazoa > Chordata > Lepidosauria > Sphenodontia > Sphenodontidae > Sphenodon > Sphenodon punctatus. The sequence goes on along the minus strand of QEPC01014746.1, from coordinate 443,650 downwards.
CAGTAGTTTGCCGGCAGTGGTACCCACCGCTGCCCCATTCTGCCGCAGTTGCTTTGCAAATTGCAGCATCTGCCCCTCGGGAATCGGGAATGCCAGTGGCCACCCTCGGCTTGCCCTAAATTGTTGAAATTCTGTGAAGGATCGTTCGTAGTTGACCTGAGTTCTCAAAGCTATGGAACCCTGAATAATGTTGTGCATTCTACGATCCAAGGTTCCACATATCTGGTGGGAGGGGATCCGATGTCTGTCTGGCTTCAGGGACTAAGGAGCAGAAACGCTCCATCTGGAAGCGCGAAAGGGCATCGGCTGCACTATTATTCACTCCAGGGACATGTTTGGTGATAAATAATAAGTTATATCGCAAACATGTCAAAACTAATGCCCTGACTAGCTTCATGACTCTCTGGAATTTTGATGACAGTGAGTTTATTTTGTGGACGACAGCCATATTGTCACACCAGAACACTATGGGTGATCCGCCAACTCCTCTGCCCAGATTCAGATGGCCACCACAAAGGGGAACAGTTCCAAGAAAGTAAGGTCCCTAGTGATGCCCAGTCTATGCCGTTCACCAGGCCACAGCGCAGCACACCACCTCTGCCAGAAATACACACTGAATCCTAAACCCACTGCTGCATCGGAGTGAACTTGAAGTTCCGCCTCGAGCAGCAGATTCTCTCTCCAGAAATAACTCCATTGTATTCTGCCAAAAAGGTGGCCCATACCCTAAGGTCTGCCTTCATCTCCTGTGTTACCCGGATGTGATAGTGGGGCGAGAGATTGACCTGGAGCTTATTATGCAGGCGAAACAAAAATGCTGTTCGCGGGGCCACCACCCTGCAGGCAAAGTTCAGGCTTCCAATCAGGGACTGCAGCTCGCTGACTGTGATCCTCGCCGCCGCCAAACAGGCAGCCACCTTGATTCTCAGTGAATTAAGCTTGTCCCCGGAAAGCCATGACACCCCTGCCACGGTGTCCAATTGAATACCTAAGTAAGTGATCAATGTGTCAGGCCCTTCAGTCTTCTCTGGGGCAAGGGGAATTCTTAATTTATCAACCACTCCTTGGAAGGTCTCCGTCAGTCCAACACGCTCCCGCGTGACCGATGAAAAGGAAATCATCAAGGTATCTTGTGATTTCCCCGCCCCTCGACTGCTGCCCCACCACCCATTCCACCAGTGAGCTAAAACACTCAAAGACAGAACATGAAATAGAACACCCCATGGGCATGGCCCGATTGAATTAAAATTGCCCTTGAAAATGGAAGCCCCAAAAGTGGAAGCTATCCGGGTGCATGGGCAACAGGCGAAAGGCTGATTTAATGTTACACTTAGCTAGCAGTGCATACTTCCCGGCTCTCCTCACCGCAGCGTCAAATGGAACGTAATGGACCGATGTGAGCTCCCTCGGGGTGGCATCATTAACCGATCTCCCCCTGGGGTAGAATAGGTGATGTACCATCCTGTATTCCCCTGGGCTTTTCTTCGGGACTATCCCCAATGGTGAAATCACTAGATTCGTTATGGGGGGGACTTTAAATGGACCCGCCACCCTACCTTCCATTACCTCTTTTTCCACCTTCGCCCTGACGACCTGTTCCATTCCCTTCACAGATTTCAAATTAGGAGGGGGTGCTTTTCCTGGCCAGACATCCCGTGCAGGAATCCTAAAACCTTCTTTAAAACCTTGAACTATATACATTACGTCAATCCTGTCTGGATGTTCCCATAGGGCCGTTTCTAGCTCATCCACTCTAACGGGTGTTGGGTCCCTTTGCATTATTTCCCCTGGGGGCCCCCCTTTGCCCCCCCTTTCCCATTCCGGATGGGTTACTCCATCCCTTAAATCCAACCTGCCTTCCCCTCGTACAGGCTGCTGTTGCGTGGCTCCCACCACAGACAGAACACACCTGCTTGTACCTGCAATCGGTGCGGCTGCAGCAGCCCGCATGTGCAAATTCCCAACACAGGGCAACTCCCATGTTTTGGGCCCTCCGGCCCTCCCTCCGAAATGGATCATTCGAGGCGGCTACCCCACCCCGTGTCAACACGTGGGGGTAATTTGTTCATGGCGCGTTCACATTGCTGCACATGCTATCGAGCCACAGGTCATTGGCATGGCTTGGCGTATAGGATGCCCTATGTCTGACGGCCTCGTTGTAGCGCAACCAGGCCCCGGATGGGCCAGTATCGTACGCCCGGAGGATTATGTCCGCGTACTTCATCATTGCATACGCCCTGTCTGGGTAAGCCTGCACTATGACTCCCTAGTATATGGCCCACACTAGTGTCCAGTTGGCCCACTTACGGTCCACTTTTGGACGCTTGAAGCACAACGGGTTCTGAGAACAGTAGCGTAAATAAATCAATATATTCCACCTTCCAGTTTTCTTTTAACGTATCGATTGGTGCAGGTGTGCAGCCAGCGGGGCTGACTTGTTGGCATACCCGCCCCCAAGCGGCAGCAGCAGCCTCCCCACTCCCTGGGGTGTTGTTCCCCAAGTCGGGGGCTGGCCCCAGACCTGCAGTGCCTGGGCCCCGTGTTGGACTAACCCCCCTGCCACTGCCGGGAAGGGGCCACATAGGGCAGGGGCCATCGTCCAGGCCCCGTTCCACCATAATCGCGGGGGCTCAGGCGACCCCACCCCCAGCACCGCACCTCCTAAGGGCATCTGTGCAGCCCCTGTGGCTCCCAAGCCAGCGAAGCCCCACGGGTAGCTACCGAGCATGCCCCACTGCCTGCCCAGATGTTCCCAGGGATTGCCCCACAGATTGCAACGCAACCCCTGCCAACGTCCCGTTAGTGCCACCCCATGGGTAACCAAACCCTGTACACTGTGCCTGCCCTGATGTCCGCGAGTTTTGCCCCACCTGTTGGTAGCTCGCCATACCGGCCCCCCTTTCCAAGTCACTCCTACCTCCCGGAAGCTGTTGTGTCCAGTGTCCGCCTGCTGGCTAGCACGGCTGTATCTGCTGTCCCAGACGTGGCTGTTGATTGGCTTCCAGCTGCTGCCCTTGCTGTGTGGCCGGAGGCGGCAGGTAATCCTGGGTCATGGCATGCAGGCCCTGTTCTAGGGCAGCTCTCCTCAGGAGTGCTTTCTCCATTCCCGGTTCTGCGTGGGCCCCTTCGCCATCTTGTCTGGCCGCGTCTTGTTCCTCATCCCTGTCAAAAAACGAAGGAGGCCCCCCGCCTGCCACTTCTCGGGCTGTTTGCGGGGGCAAGGCCTGACCCCCAACCGGTTGTGTGTTCTCTACCCCTTGTGCCCCCCTGACCCCTTGCTGGGCCTTTTTCCGGGGAAGAGATTGTCCTCCATCCGGCTGCGGGCCAGCCCCAATTTGAGCTCCACCCGCTTCCAAACTTACTTCCTGCCAGCTCGGGGTGGTGGTGGGAAGGGTCAGCTCCATCTCTATACCTTGCTGGGGTGGCGAGCGCGCGCCCCCCCCATCCTCCGGGTCTCAGCTGGCTGCTGCGGGTCAGCCCCCGTCCCATTCCCGTGTTGCACGGTGGGGTTCAGAGTCAGACCATACGGCACCCCGCCCATTGCCGTAACCAGTTGTGGCCCTGTGGGCCCAAATTCTACTTCCCTAGGCCCAACCTCCCCGGGCCTACCTCCCAGTGGCACTACATCTCCTACCCCCTGCTTGGCTGGGGCAGTCTGAGGTCCACAATCCGGACCTATCCCACATACCTGAGGGGCCAGGTTGCCCCCTACCACCATTTGCAGATCCGTTCCACCCAAGCCTGGATCCAAGGCCCTTGATGTCTGCGCCAGGCCTGCTCTGGCCTGCCATGCCCCTTGCATAGCCACCCCGCAGGGCTGACCCTGCATGCTTGCCACTCCACTCGGTCCTTGAGTGCCACTGTGCCTGGCTTGCCCCCACAGGCCGCTAGGCCATGCCTGCCCCATCCCAACGGCTGCTGCAGGCAGCGTGTGGCCTCCCCTGTGGTGAACCGTCGCCATGCTCTGCATGAGGACCTCGCAGCCAGCTAATCTGGCCTGCATAGCACTCATCACTGACCCGGCTGCCCCAACCGGGGCAAACCTCACCCCTTGAACCTTGCGCCGCTGTGCCTGCTACACGATATACCTCCGTGGCGCCCTTCTTCTTCCCACCCCGCTTCGCTTTAACTTTTCCCATTTTGAGAGCGGCTGGGGAAGACGTTGGCTTGCTCTGTAAAAGCCGGCTGGAATGCCGGCATAGCGCAACGGGCGAGAGACTTCCCTCGAGGCAAAGGGGAGGGGCTCTCCAACCCCTCCCTGCCTATTGGCTCCTCCCCCCTTTTGTTGCCGAGCAACCTCGGCCGGGCCGCCATACTTCCTGCCATGGCCCATCCCTTTCTGCCCGGCAACATCATCCGCGCCCACAGCTCCAAGCTGCAAGCTGGGAGTGCAGCCGAACCTCCTTGCTCTTTCCTAGGGAGCGCACCAATTTCCCCTGGTGGCCGCCTATTAAGGTGGGCCAAGGGGCCTTTGCATAGAACTTGCAACAGTTGCAAAGACTGTCCTGCATAGAAAAAGAGCCTGAAAAACTTTGATTTTGAGACAGCGCAAATGGAGCGTGCGACATGAGAAATGCTATCCCGCTCGTTTACTCAGAGCTGGGGCTGCTATTTAAAGGAAAAGATCATAAGCACTGCATGGTAAGTAGTCCTATGCCCATGCTTTCCCCAGGTAAAATTAAATATTGACTAGAGCTATAATGAATTGTCCACTTCTTAGTCACCTACTTAACTTGGGCATTCTTTGATTCGTTTCTTATAATGAATATCTGAACTCCAATTCTTGGCTCTAGAAAAAATTGCTGGCGGTTACTACTTCAGGTATTTGATAGTTTAGTTCTTTATTGCTTCTGTACTTTGGCAATTTAATTCACTAAACCCAGGTAAGCCAATAATGGAATACCAGAGCTTTTATAGCGATCCATCATCCAACCAAATAATTCCTTTTACAATGTGACATGGACTAACCAGTGAACAACAGCTTTTTCTAAAAGCTTCTGACTACACAACTAATTTATCTTAAAATTTATATGCCGCCCCCTCCTGCCTCAGGCATCTCAGGGCGGCTCACAACATCTTAAAAAACATTTTAAAACATTAAAATAAACAATAATGATTACAATTTTTAAAAACCCACAACAATATAAAACCCAATCCCCCGCCCTAACAAAACCCACCCACCCCCTCTCCCTCAGGAAAGACCTGGCGGGACAGCCAGGTATTATATTGTCTGTGGAAAGAGGGGAGGCTGGCAGCCAAGTGGTATTTATTTATCTTAACATTTATATATGCATAACTGAGTACTGAAAATCCATTCTGCAGACTTCAGAAATGAATTATCCTTGTATTGAACATTTCAGTTACAGTGGATTTTTTTAATTCTAAGCTTGTTGAAAATATCATGTTAGCCAAGGCCAATGCTGCAAGCCAATGCTGCCTTCATAATGAGTTTGCAGCATAAGAATGATCTCCCTGAGAGCAAGGCTATGGTGAACCCAGGCTGATGTCCCAATTAGCCTCCCTCCCCTCCCCCGAGGGTGGGGACTTCCTAAGCAGCACTTCTCGCCGCTTCACCCATAAATTTTGTAGTTCCATCCTGGCTCCCTGTGACACTTCTCTCCCCACCCCCCTCCAAATGTCAGCAGTCCCACTAGGAAGGAAGTTTTAATTTTGATTCTCGTTTCAGCCCTTCCCACCCTGAAAAACTTCCGAATGTGAATGTGTGTTACCAAAGCAGCTTGAGCTCTGCTAGGAAAATTTCAGAGTGGGTGGGGGCAGTTTTGCTCCCGCTCCTTCCCTCACCTACTCTGAAAATTTCCTAGTGGTGCTCAGGCTGTTCGCGAGCCCCCCCCCCCCCCCCGGTCCAGGCTCAATTGAGCCCCCTCACTCCATGGTAACTTCACCCCTGCTGAGAAGGAACTCCATGATTAGTACAGATGGGAATTTTAATTTTGGATAGAACCGAAACAGCCTGAAAATGACCATTTTGGTTTTAAACCTGTAAACTGAAATTCTGGTTCATTTTTTGTTCTGGTGTTTCAGTTTTTTTGAATTGATATCTTTCTGGTTTGTTCTCCGTTTGTGCTCATTGACTTCAATGGGAGAAGATTCCATTGAAGTCAATGAGAAAAAAACGGGGGGCGGGAGGGGGGGCTCAATGCAAAAAACCCAACCAAAAAACAGAACCAAAAGGAGAACCAAACAAAGCAAAACCAAAAATCCTCCTGAAGTCCCACGCCTAATTAGTTAACTGGTGCCAGTAATAAGCATATTATGCATTCTGTTGGATCTGTGTATGTTATGCAGATATTCTTGCACTTTTTACTGTTCTGTGAAAGATTCAAATGGGGTGAATGGCTGTGTGACAGATACATGGATGTTGACTAGACGTTTACCCCCCCCCTCTCCCCGGCAACCTGTCACTTGCATAATAAAAATAAACCTGGACTGTTAGACTTCTTTTTCTCCCACCAGCGTACCTTTTACACTGGTTTTATCTTTACTGAACCAGTAGCAAATGAATCTTTTTTCTTCAGATTTTTTTTTAAAAAATTTAAAATTACCTATGTGCCTTTTAAGTATTTTATTTATTTCAGAGCAATTATAGCCCGCTCCCTTCTGCTCACAATAACAGCTCGGGGCAGCTTACAAGTCCAAAAATAACAATTCACAATTAAAATCAAATACAAAAAATTATAAAGCTTATTAAAACTTATTGAAACTTATTAAAGAGCAGAACCGAACACGCCCCACCCCCCATCCCCATCCAAACCTACCTGTCTCCCTCCTCAAAGGCCTGTATGGCACATTGAATTTATTTTAGTTGTAGTCACAAGTACAGACTCTCACTTGCATTGAGAATGTTAGTATGCTAACTGTGTGTCTGTGTGTGGTGTGTGCGTGCACTGGAAATAGGTGTGAGGGACACTCTTTTCCAAAGAGGTGTCTCTTGAAATGACCATTAGGTGAGTGCTAAGACTACAGCATTGCACCAGGCATGTACACATTTTTTCTACTTGTCAACACCCCCCCAAAATGACACAGAGACATACATTGGTTTTAACTGCGTGGACGCACTCTTTATTCAACAGATTCAAACTTAAAAGGTCAGTGGGGGATTGCACTAGCAATCTTGGGTCCAGCATGCTAGCTAAAAATAAGTCTTATTAACTATAAACTGAGTATTGTCCCAGAAGCGCCTTCCGTTTGGTAGTACGTTAACTATAACCATCCCCTCCTTCGACTGCCTAGCGGCCAATGGCCAAAGGGGTGTGTGCCTGCAGTGGGCATGAGTAAGTCGGTAAATGCCCAGCAGGATATGAAGGCTACAGTACTCACCCTGCGAAGCACCCCTCCCAGGGTTATGACCCCTGTGCATGCTGCACCCTGCATTGCACAAGGTATCACATCCCCATCTCTTATGGAGATGACTCCTTTTTAACTATCTTAACCTATTTATCCTAACTTAGCTTGCTGGACCCCTGCCGAGTGTGTCATCTAATATCCCATTAACGTTCCTGCATGTATGCCAATTGGTATTATCCTACTCCTATTTACGGCTTCATTCCCTTACTTTAAAATTACGTATCCAATTAGGGAAACACAATTATGGCCGAATAATTCCAAATGAACCTATTAAACCTATGCTGACAGTGTGAAGGAAGTGAAAAGCTACCCACCAAAATTCCTCCTTGGTCCCTCTAACGGCGACCATTAAGAACCACAGTGCAAGCATGTGGGTGGATGTGGCTGCTCCTTCACTTCTTCACCCAGATCTGCCTCTCTCACGCGGCTGCAGGGGCACTCCCTTCTAGCGGGGAGGAGCCCCAGACCCCGTGCTGCGCTTTGCGCAGGCGAGTCGGGCGGTTGCTGAGGCAACCCCAGTTACAACAGAGAGAGGCCTACTAACAGGCCTCTCTCACCCAGCCATGCTGTGCTGCGCCTCCGTGCCTCTTCTCCCATCCGGGGGGGGGGGGGAGGGCGACAATTGCCCGCCGCCTCCATTTTGTCGGCGGCGGGGGCTTGTCATTAAAAGTTTTTTGTTTTGTTTTTTAAATAGATATAAATAATGCTCCTAATATTCATTATCTTCAGAATACATCTTAGAAAATGGTTTTAATGGCTCTACCTTAAAGGATGATTAACACATATCTTAATCTAATACTTTCTTAGTCTTCAGCTTCTTTTATTGGAGGAAGGAAACTGTGTGTAGAAGTGAGTTTTTCTTTTCTATTTTGAAATTAGAAAAATCTGGTTTCTAGAGTTCAAGCTGTGAGTAGAGGGTCATATCCAACAAATGTTTATTTTCTTAACAGTTCTACCAAAACATTTTGCTGGTTTAACAAATTATTGTTAAACTGAAGGCTACCTACATTCGGACAGTGCTGCTGCATTAATGCTGCTGCTCATTTCAGAATGCAACTTCTTCCTGTACCAGGGAACTGCATAGAAGTCCCTAATTTGAATTTTTTGACACAAGAGGTTTGGAAAGGAAGGGGTTACACATAAATATAGGCTAGCCCAACTTGTCTAAAAAACATAGTCTAAAGTTATTCTTTGGAAGAATGGGGTAAGATGTGGATAAGAAATTATTTGCATGGGTGTTAGGCAAGACATCGAGGAAAGCGTTTCAATGTGTGAGACCCAGTTCAGTCAATCTTCAGATTCACAGCTGGCTTTGAGTGTCCTTATCAAAACATACTTGTCCCTGCACCCCGGAAGAAGACAAGCACTTTTCTGGGTTTTTAAAGGCCACACTCTTTATTCGAATCATAATGTAAAATCAGAGGAGGTTTCAGTCTCCAGGGTCCAGACTCAACACAGCTAAGTACTACCGAGGGTGGCCTGATGTCCCCTCGGTGACATCCCTAACTTTTTAATTATTTAGGTCTCTCTCACACCAACCGTCTGGATGGTTGAGAAGGCCTCCCCTCCTTGTAGCAACGCGAAGCAGGATAGAAGACTATTACCCTTACCAGGCCGCCCCTGTCCTCGGCTGATTGGCTCATCCCTCCCTCCTGGACTTTGAGCTAATCTGGCCGCCCCTGCTCTTGGTTTTGCCCTTAACCCTGTTTCTTAAGGCGACGTCTTCAATAATCTTCTAAATTCAACTTCTTAAAACTGACTGAACCCCTGCCACTGCAAACCGCCAGCTTATGCTTGGCTGGTTTTGCTCCCATAACCCATCCTCTGATTTAACATCTGCACTAACTTTTCTTTTAATACTGAGAGGTACAGCTGGACACCCGCGTCTGATAGATGTACGCCATCATCCTAGTACAATTCTGGTCTGAAAAACTGATCTCTTTATGTGTGATGCAGTCCCCACCCTTTTCTAGAATGAGCCTACCAACTTCCTTGTTAATTTTTTTTGCACCCTATCTACTTTCCCTGGTGGGACGACATTGCGCCACCAGATCCTTTCAATCATATGTGTCCAGATGAACCTTGTATGGGGTAGTATGCGGATTCCTTCCACCCAATCCAATTTAATTCTATCTGGCAACTGTAACCTAGGTTGTCTAGGTAAGTTATTTTCTCCTAAGTGAATGATAATAAAATCGGAATGAGAGCCTGCTACAACCCTATGGAGAAGCGGCATGAATTGTTCCCACAGCGTGCTGCTCCTGGCTCGCCACGCTATTTCTTCAGAGTCATCAAGTCCTAGCTGCTTTCCCCAGTGGAATCTGCACGCTGCCTTGGCTGCCCAGTGAATGATGCTGTGGCCCACAATCCATATCCGCTTGCGAGACCCCATGGCCGTCCATCCTGTAACATGAAACTAGAAACCAATTAACGTTTACAGACAGCTTTCACTGGGGAGGGGGTGTACGCAAGACTGAAAGGCGCTGGAACACCACCTTCCAATATCCCGTATTAGGTGTTCGAACTGGCCTTCAGCCATGGCTATGCTGGCCCTAATTCGAAAGGAGTGGGAGCCAAATTTATATGGTGGCAACTGGAGTTGCTTGAGGCACTGGTGCATTACTCTGGGGCGTATAGTGAGATTATATTTGGTAAGAGTTGCTATGGGGCAAAGGTGGCGAGAACCCGCTGTGCGGAGGGTGATCATGTGGCTCTTGCCTCTTCGGTCAGTTTTGGAGTAACGCAGCTGGATTTGCACCGCATTCCCGAGGCCCTTCACACCCTGCGCTTGGACCGCTCTGACGCCAGGTAACCTGCAGGACTCAGTGACTAGTTTGCTCACGTGGAATGCTCCATAGAAGGCGGATTTGAACTCTGCACCGAATAAGGTGGCTTCAGCCTTTGAGAAACAGATACGTCAGATGCATCATCCATTCTCCCAAGAATGGTGAGTGTAATGGGTAGCCTGCCATCCCGGACTGTGCCCTGGGTGCGAGACCAGCTTTCAATAAGCCGGGGGCTGAAAAAACTATCATGGGGGGGGAGGAGGAGGTTTGCCCTCCCCAGCCTGCTTGAAAAAGGTGAGGACCGCCATCTTGCCAGCTATAGTGCCTGGTGTGAGACCCTTCCTACTTAGCGACATGACGAACTGTGTGGCCTGTTGCTCACATATGGGAACCTCCTCCCCGACCAACCCTGCTTGAGTCAGAATGCCTGAAATTTTTGCAATGTCCTCCCATAAGCTCAGTGGATGGAACAAGCTAGGGAAGCCTGCAGCGTGTGATACAGATCTATAATCCAAGGTTCCTAACCTCCAGCTCCTCAACTGCGTCTGGTGCCAACTGGCAAAAATGGTCCATCTGGAGATGAGAGCACGCATCGGCTATTCTGTTGTTAACTCCAGGGACGTGCTTGGATGTAAACATGATATTAAAGTTTAGACATTGAAGTACAAATTTTCTGACTCAGCACGTTTTTCTGGGTGATTTTGATGATATTGAGTTGATTACATGTACAACTGCCAAGTTGTCGTACCAAAATACCACTGCCCTATTCGCAAAGGCCTTGGCCCACAAGTGCACTACCAGCACTATGGGGAAGAACTTGAGGAATGTTAAGTCCCGAATAACCCCTTGTTCTGCCTATTCAGCCGGCCATGGTGAAGCGCACCATCTGCCCCTGAAATAAACGCTGAAACAGTCAGCGCCCACAGCGTCAGATTGGACTTTAGCACCTGACTCCATTGTAGTCCTCCAGGAAACGGTGCCATGTCCCCAGGTTGTCCCTCATTTCCTTTTGTTAACCCTAATGTGGTAATGTGAAAGCAGATCACCAAAAGCCTTGGCATATAGCCATGGCAAAAAGGCACGGCCTGGCGAGACCACTCTGCAGGCAAAGTTTAAGGACCCCAATAGCAACTGCAGCTGTTTGGCAGAGATCTTTTTGGTGGACAGGGCCACCACCAAGGCCTCCCACAGGGAGATGAGTTTGTCCTTGGGAAGGCGAGACAAGCCCTGAACTGTGTCCATTTCTATCCCAAAAAAGGTGAGTCTGGGTCTTTGGGCCCACCGTCTTGTCCGGTGCAAGGGGGATACCCAATTCGTGCTCCAGTTCCTGGAATGAGCACAGTGAGGACCCATAACTTGCTGTGCCTGCCCTTCCCAGGAACAGAAAAATCATCCATATAGTGGAGTACGTGTCGTGAGTGCATGAGTGCATTCTGTGCTTCACAACCCAGTCAAGTAACGAGCTGAATTTTTCAAAGGCAGCACAGGATATAGAGCATCGCATTGGCATGGCCTTGTCATAAGATAATTCCCCTTGGAACTGAAAATCCCATAGTTTGAAGTCCTCTGGATGGACAGGCAGCAGGTGAAATGCTGAGTTTGTCACACTTTGCTAGTAACGCACCTGGGCCGCACTCTTTGGCCAGTTCCACTGCCAAGTCAAAGGACGCGTATTGTATAGAGCAGAGCTCCTCAGGTATGGCATCATTGACTGATTGTCCTTTTCGGTACGACAGGTGATGGATGGGTCTGAACTCTCCAGGGGCCTTTTTGGGGACGATTCCTAGTGGTGATGCATGGTATCTTTTCGACGGAGGGACAGGGAAAGGGCCTGCTACCCCACTCTCTGTAATTTCTTTCTGAATCTTTGCCTGCACTAAATGCTCCCTGCCTATCACGGATTTCAAATTTTTAACCCATTGCCTTAATGCAACATCCTGAGTGGTATCCTAAAGCCTGTCGCAAAACCTGTAACCACATAATGCACCACCTTTCTGTCAGGGCAGTCCCAAAGCGCTGTTGCCAGGACTTCATGGTGCACTGGCGTTGGGGCCCTTGTCTGGGTTCTCTCCCACGTCACTTTGGTGGTGGTGGTGGGTGGGTGTGACATGGTTGCTTGCTTCTGCCTCCAGATTGATGAAGTCTGGTGCAGTAGGCTGCCACATGGTTACCTGCGCAATGGGAAGCCGGCATTCCGAAATCGGCATTGGGGAATGGGTGCAGTTCCCTGACCCGTTTAATTTCCAGCAAGTGTGCCCGAAAGGGGTCATTCATGGGAGCCGCTTGCCCTTTTACTAGCGCGTGCCTGCTGTCAGCTCTAGGGGAATTGGAGGAGTTTTTCATGCACTCCAGCCATAGGTCGGGTGCATTAAACGTCCCATCTGAGGCCCGGTGTTATGGCGACCCTCTTACAAAAAAAGCCTCATTATAACACAGACATGCTCCAGGATGTCCCGGGTCAAAGGCCCTTCAAATTATGCCCTGGTGTTTGACCAGTTCATAGGCCCTTCCAGGGAACATGTGTAGCATGAGAAGCATTTGTAGCACTCCATAAAGATGGAGTAAGCTGCTGACCAATTCAACCAGTTACAGTCTGTTTTGAGCCTTTTGAATCTCTCTTTTTCCATACTACCTTCCTTAACATTGGGATCTGGGATTGGATCGCTAAAGAGGAGAGTGAAGATATCTACATATTCGTCTCTCCATATCTTGTCACGGGTAGATTGTAGAAGGTGCGCACACATAGGGGCCAACACCTCAGCATAGCTGCCCGCTAATGGTGGGGGCTCTACTCTACTGTTGGTGGCATGGCACCAAGGGGAACAACACCTCCCTGTGGTGTTCCAGACCCTGGTGGCCTGCAAGCCACTTAGGGAGTGGGCAGTGTACACTCTGCCTTTGCCCATGTGATGGCTGCAGGATTGGCTGCACTGGCCATGGGGCCCATGAGCCATTCCACCCCAGTCTCTGGGATGGTGGGCCCCCAGCATGATAGTACCCCCCCACCCCCTAGAACACATCCAGCCCCATGTTGAGACAGTAATTGATGGTACTCACTCGGCTGAGGGATCTCTGGTGCCGGCAGCGGCTGTTGCTGCTGGTGTGCGCCAAATGTGGGTGGCTTGTGTGTGCCTCCCAGTAGTCTGGGGGCTACTGAGGTGACTGAGTTTGTCTTGCCTCCAGGTCCTGGACTCTATTCTCTAGAGGAAGGTATCTACTCTCTTGCCTGGAGGTAGACAGCTCATTTCTTGGGCGTCTTCTGTCTGAGCTCTTCTCCCTGCACAGAGAGGAAGGAAATGCTGCTGCTTCCCTCCCAACTTTGACCTGCCCGGGATCTGAGGGGGTTCCTGTGTTGGGGGCCTCCCCGAGCCGTGATAATGTCATCTTGCAGTCCCCCATCATCTCTTGGAGTGACCTTAGCACTACATCAAAGGGGTCGCTGGAGGATGCTGAACTTCCTCCCGTGTTGCACTCTCTGACCTGCTTACTATTCGGGGCCTCCTTGGCCTTTTTGACTGGGCCCTTTCCTTTCTTATTACCCCCCCCCCTTGGCATCATGCCAACTATTGTGCTTAGACAGGAATGGACTGGTGCCACAAATAAAGCACACCCACTGGGATTGTGAACACTAGCTGGCCTCGGGTTTCCACTGAGACTGCCCCCCGGCCCTGTGAAAAGAGGGGGGGGGGGAGCACAGGCCCACAGATGCCCTACCAATAGAAAGGCTCTCAGCCCTACTCACCCCGGCCTCCCCACCAGCTGTGCGCTCGGACCAGGCGCCCTTCATCCGCACACGAGGGGGGAGGGCCCTCCCATTCCTATGAAGTGATGGGGGGGGTGTACCTCCTCGCCCTTATCCCCACCGCTGTCTGGCTAGGCCCTACAGGACCAACTGCTCCAAAATGTCGGGCTCCCTCTGAGCCCCAGAAGACTCCCGAAGACTGCTGCCACCTGGGTTTCTCCCACTGGTTTGCCAGTTACCGACGCTCCTCTGAAGCTGCTGCTGGTCCCACAAGCACTGGAGCCGTCTGTGCTTTTGCCTCTTGTGCTGTTGAGGGGTAGACTGCTCCGCACCCAAAATAGCGGCCGTGATGCAAGACCTGCCTTTTTTCACCATGGCAGCCAGCCACTCTCTTGGCTGCGAGTAGCCCGCAGCTTGCTCCTTCCTCTCACGTGGTGCAAGGGCAAAACCCTTCCTCCCCCAGTGCTCATTGGCCATGATGCTGTCGTTGCTGGGAGGAGGGGGATAGTGAAGATGGTGCAGTTTTGAGTTGTGGTTGTTATTATTTTACTATCTATCTGTGATGATAGGATCCTATTAATAACTATAGAAATGGTGCCCAATTTTAAAAAAGTTAAGCAAATGGTTATGCAAATTATTTGTCACTTCCCTACCTGGAGAGTGATTATTTGCAAAGGTATAGACATGTTTTTCATTCTCCTCGAGCAAGAGATTATGCCAGAAAGGCAGATGGTAAATCCATTTCCAAATACTAATCTGACTATAATATGATCCTTAGCAAAGTGCACAACACTAAGTATTTGTCTTGAATATCACCGATTGTCATTAAAAGTAATCTATTCATGCAGAAGTGTTCTGTAGAGAATACTGAACGTTCTTTGTTAGTGATGGGCTAACACTGACAACTACGAGGGCGAGAGGCTTATAGATAATGCAGTTTGTTTAGTATGGCTGCTCTAAATGTTTTATAAGGTTGTATTTATCACAAGGAAGGGAAGAATGCTGTGCTGCTCTGATCCAAGACAGAATGGCTATAAAGTATTTTTATTATCATTGTTTTTCTTTCAGTTAATGTGTGAGCAATACCTCCTCTATTCCTGCTGCTTGTGCTTGTTTTGCAGTCGCTTATTCAGTCTTACGAAAAGAAAAGGTTCCGGACTTTAGATACTCTCAACATGCTTAACAAAAAAGTCATGTTGTTTTAAAACAGAGTTGAACTAGAAATGGGAGCATATCCAATTGGTATTTGTCATATTCACTTTCCTCAACCGCTCCCCAAAATAAAAGCTGCAACAAATGGAGTTTCTTTCAACCATCCATTTTCTTTCCCCATTTTCTTTCCCCGGTTTTTATCGGTTTCAGTTCTCTGTCTACCGGTTCTCCTACTGACTTCAGTGAGGAATACGGCAATGTTAAAAATCCGATAAAAAACTAGTGCGGAAGATCTGATACCACCAACACAGAGAATGAACATATATATCAGATTAATCCGATATAGACATTATTGGATACTTTCAGTTCTCGGCAATACCGAAAGTCCCAACCCTATTTTTTGGTGAGGAGATCTCCTTGAGACTTTAGAAGGCAGGAGGAAACACCCTTGTGGCAGATCTAGGTGTCTCCCCCTGCTGAAAGAAACAAAGGGAAAGTAATTCTCCACCCAGTGAAGAAAATAGTCCAACTCACGTTGCCTGAGCACACGTGTTGGCCCGCGTGGGCAGCACTTAACCTGGGATGCGCCTCGGAGATTTTCCCTAGGACATATCCTGGGCATATCCCTACCTGTCCTGAGGCAGTATCAGGCCCACATCTGGTGGCATGGGCTCACATATGCAGGTGAGTCCCAGGCCACAGCAGGCCAATGTCTTGTTTGTTTTTATCCTCTGTTCTCATAATCAGATAGAAATATGTATTTGAATTTCTATCCTGCGTTTCTCTGAAGGCTCAGGGTGTCTAACATAGCTTTTTCCCCCTCTGATATCCCTGTTTGGGGACTTTTAATTCAAATTTCTCCTACAAGCAGTCAATGAGGCAGAGAAACAAAACAAAACACAGAAGCAAAAAGTACTGTAATTTTCTGTGATGAGGAGGAGTTTGGGGCAATGGAGATTACCTTCCCTGGAAATAGAAGCCTCCCTTCTTATTTACAGAAGTAAATGCCTCTCCTTTAACCTTGCTTTAAGGACCCCTGTTCATGGGAACACAGGAGAGGTTAATATGAGTAAAGAGATAACTGTGTCCCAAAAAGTACTCATGAGAACAAGCTGTTAAGAGGGCTCCCAACGTCATAGGGGACAACCCAACAGCCTGCTTACACCGACCCCAACACATGGCACACAGCCAGAACGCACGCACTCAGATGTGCACATCGTGCCCCGCATGCAGCACAGACGCACGGGGCGGGTCACATAGGCTGGCGTTGCACTCTTGCCCCGCGTGGCTGTGCTGCACGTGCAGCACCTCATGCATGTGTGAGCGTGTGCGTTCTGGCCGTGTGCTGCGCGTTGAGGTCAGAGTATATTATATTTATTTATCTGTAACAATTATGGAAAGTTTATGTCGGTGATTGTTTGTTTATCTGTATGTTTGTTATGTTTGTTTCGGCCATGGCATTGTTGGGGCCGTAATAAATTTATCTATCTATCTGATTGTCCCCATAGTGTATAAATTGTTCAAAAGAAATCTCTTTTCACGAGGGCATTGCACCTTCCAAGTCAAAGCAGCCCTTTAAACAAGAGATTAAAGACTGCAGCTTTATAGCACTGATTTGTTGGGCTCATCCTCCAAACATTTTTGCATAACTCTCCTTTGAGACTCAGGCTTGTAGTGCTGTTGTGGTAAGGAACATACTTTCACTTAATTGTCACTATATGCTATTGGACTGCTTTATAGAACAAAGTTTTTTTTATTTCGACATAAGAGCCAATATTCAAATCTAGACCATGTTTATATTAAGTTGTATAATTAAGTTGTGAAATTTGTTTTTAGAAGATGTGGTCAAGGCCAGTAGTAAAGTACGGTTTAAGAAAAGATTGGACAAGTTTCTGGAGGATAGGTCCATTAGCAACTATTAGCCAGGTAGAGTGGGGAATGTAACCCCTTACTATTGGGAGCAGGGAGTGAATGGCAGGGAATGGATCACCCCATTGTGACCTGTTGGGTACTTCTTCCAAGCAACCAAGATTGGCCACTGTCGGAGACAGGTGCTGCGTTTATGGGCCATTGGCCAATGGGCCATTGGTCTGCAGTATGGTATGTCTTATGTTTCTTATATTAGGGCTTAGTTCAGGGCCTAGTTAGGATGAGGTTCCAGCTGGATGCCAAAATATTATCCACATTATTTATTTTTGCATAATTCAGGCCTAATTTCTTGGTCCATTCTGGATGTTAGAACACGTACCAGATCAGATATCTCACAGTATTGCCGCCACTTACACCGTATCTGTCCAGAACTCAAAAATAGAAGGTCTCCAAAAGATTCGTTTAAGAATCAAATTGTATCTCAATACTCTGATCTAGAGACTCAAATCTGAAGCTCTCCCACCTGTACATTTCTGCTTATGGGGTACTGAGTTTTCTGGCTTTCATATAACCCCCACTTTCAGCTACTTAATCACACAATTATTAATGCTCTAGCAAAGTGTGTTAAAGTTGATTCTTGAAGTGTCAAGAAAGGGCATTAGTCACTTGTGTATAATTAATATACATACATGCCATACTGCCAAGTCTGGTTATAAATACAAATCAGGCAGCCACAAACCTAAGGATCTTAAAGAAAGGGAACTAATAGAAGCTAAAGGACACCAATCAATCCTCTAATTTTTCCAAAGAGACAAGGCCTCTCAACAGTCTGGCTCAGTCAATGCATTAACTGGGGAACTAGATGAACAGAAACTGCAAGATGAAAGTGATTCAATGTAGAGACTGTTCGTACCAAAGTTTCAGCAAGCTAGCACTCATCAAAAGCTATGCTCATCAACTAGTATGGCACAAGAATGCATAAGTCACCTTGCTGTTTTGTCTATTGAGTGTGACCTTGCAAAGAAAAATTGACTTTAGTGAAGTTATTAATAATTTTGCACTGAAAAAGGCCAGAAAAATAAAGCTGTGAAGTGATATGGTCTATTTATGTCATTTCAGAAATAAAATAGAAGCTTTTCTTTCATGGCTCATGAGATTGTGTGTACAGAATGGGACCATGGTGTGGGCCCCGTGTTACACGTTTGTACTGGGCCCAAAGAAATTATCCTTGGGCCTTGTAGCCAAGTCGGTTTGGGGGTGGAGCCTCTGACATTTGGGAGCTGGCAGTGAAGGTCAGGAAATGAATCGCCCCATTATGACTTGTTGGGTAATTCTCCAAAGTATCCAAGATTGGCCATTGTTGGAAACAGGATGCTAGGTTTGATGGACCATTGGTCTGACTTATGTTCTTATTCCAGAGTGTTGAACATTGAGAGAGGATTAATGAGAAACATCAGAGATAACCAGACTCATTTCTGTATAGTTGTATAAGGTGGAATGTAAGATGCATTTTAATACACGTCATGTGAAGACTGACGTGACGGTGGTGAGGCAGTTCCCTGGCCTGCCCTGGGGTGAACCGCTGCAGCTGTCACCCCTTAGGTTGGCAGGGAGGGCTGTTCACATGTGCAGCCCTTTCCCATAACCCAGATGGGGGTAAGTGATATGACATGTCTCTCCATGCCCTGTGTCAGCTCGAGGAGCTGTTCACACAGGACACGATTCCTGGTAGGGTGGCCATACCTCCCCTTTAAAAGAGGATGCTTATGAAAAATACATGTTGCAGTGCTGCACTGGAACCAATGCAGCCCTGCAACATGTATTTTCCATAAGCATCCTCTTTTAAAGGGGCGGTATGGCCAGCCTAATTCCTGGGCCAATGCTACTCAGCAGGATCAGGTCCTGGGAAGAACTGCCACCAAACAGCTCGTCCAGCTACACCCTCCCCCAGTCAGCTGTTCAGTGTGGTAGGTGAGCGCACTCTTCCAGGCCCCATCCAATCAGCTGTTCGGCAGGGTCAAGTGAGTGCAGGAGCCTGATCCACCAACGCTGGGGCAGGGCTCAGGCACAAAACAGATGGGAGGGAGCCTGCTTAAGCCTAACAGTTGCCTGCTTAAGCCTGGGTGGGTGGACCTTACCCCAGGCTGCATCTTCAAGCTTCTCCAGCTGATGCATCCTGTTGCAGGGCAGAGGTGAGCAAACATCTGGCAGGGACAGACACATGTTCAGATGAGTCCTGGACTAAAGTGGGCTAACATAGGCGACTGTTATGTCTGTTTTCACCCATCTTTAATTAATATTGCAATATAAGTATTAAAATGCTAACCACAACAATTTGGAATAAGTTTGCGGCAAGTGTTAGATGCCTTCTCCTATATTAACTGAATGTTACAACTATTTTTTGGAAAAATCCAAACTAGATATTAAGTGATTCAGATTTTATGAAAACCTTTATTCCCTCTTTTAAAATGAAAGCTTGTCTCTCTAGTCAAACTGGTACAAATTCTTTATATCAAATCTAGTGCAAAATGAGGAGAATTAGCAGGCATGCCATGCGTAACAAGTTTTAAATAAAACATAAGCTCAGAACTACTTCCTCTAAAGAGTTGGGAACTCGATTCTGTTGCCTTCACTGAGATGAAGGTGCACATCAATTCGTATTTAGTTATAAGCTCTAAAGCGAAAAATATTGTAGAGTTAGCTTTCTGCTGAATAACACACAGTAGAAGTTTCTTAAAAACAGAAGTTTACTAACAACTAAGAAGACATGCTTCCATACTGTACAGACTCTGTGGGACAAGATGGAGGACAGAGAGAGAAGAAGAGAGGAGACAAGGAGGAAAAAGAAACGGTTTCATCCCTTGACTCTCCCCCTACTGGACAAGACCCATATTAAGCTTGCGGGGCTGGCAATGGACTTTTACTTGTGACCGTTGCACATTCCAACACCCCTTCTCAACAGTTACTAGTCAAACCCACTAGGTTCATTCTTGCGATGACGTTCCCCTGCTAGTGGCTTCGTGAACACATCAGCTGTCATAGCCTCTGTAGGACAGTAAAGCAGATCTATGAGTCCTTGTTCCTGTGAGTCTTTCAGGAAATGGTATTTTACGTCAATGCGCTTGGTTCTGGGGTTGATTCCTTCTGTTCGCCAGCACTATACATCCTTGGTTGTCTTCCAGGATCGGTGTGGGTCTGTCCAATTTTTGCCCCAGGTCATTCAGAAGCTATCGCAACCAGATAACTTCTTGACTGGCGTGTGCCGCTACCATGTACTCTGCCTCCGTCGAGGAAAGTGTCACAGAGGCTTGTTTCCTACTACACCAGCTAATGGGTCCTCCACCAAGCAAAAATAGGTACCCACTGGTAGATTTTCGGTCCAAATGGTCTCCAGACCAATCTGCGTCCATGTACCCTATCAGGTCTGACACGGAAGTTGTTGGGAACCGTAGCTTGAGGTGCACAGTCCCTTTCAGGTACCGTAAGACCCTCTTCACTGCGTTCCAGTCCCTTTGGTTTGGGGCTGAGACTTGTCTACACAGTATACCTATTGCCACTGCAATATCAGGCCTTGTGATCGTGGCAATGTACAAGAGCTTTCCTATCGCCTTTCTGTATTGCTTATTGTCTGGCAGCAATAAGCTCGGTTCTTTGATCTCTTTTGGGTAGCTGGTTTCCACAGGGGTATTTGCTGCCTTCGCACCCCCACCCCCCATGCCATCATCTCCTCTATGGCCTGTCTTTGGTTGAGAAGATAGCTTCCGTCATCTTCTCTTTCAATTTGTATTCCAAGGTAGTGTGTTATGTTACCCAAGTCCTTAGTTTCAAAGTCCTTATTTAGAGCTCTCATTGTTTCGCAGTCATCCCCTTCTTGGTCAAAGCATACGGTAAGGTCATCGACATAAATTAATACAAATATCTACCTGCCCTTTATTCTCTTTGTGTATAAGCAGGGAACTGCTTTGCTCCTGGTAAAATTCTCCCTCATGAGCACCTTGTTTATTTTAGT
This sequence comes from Sphenodon punctatus, assembly GCA_003113815.1. NCBI lineage: Eukaryota > Metazoa > Chordata > Lepidosauria > Sphenodontia > Sphenodontidae > Sphenodon > Sphenodon punctatus. Next base: position 422,727 of record QEPC01014746.1, on the reverse strand, counting down.
GTTCCACGCTCTGGTGGCCTGCTTAAGCCCATATATGCTTTAGTGCAGTAGCGTCTTCAAACCCTGGTGGCTGGTCCATGTAAACATCTTCCTTCAGTTCACCATTTAGGAACGTCATTTTCACGTTCCTATGCTCAACTTGCATTACTCTTCTGGCAGATATACTTAGCAATGTTCTGATTGTGCTTAACTACAGGTGCAAATGTTTCATCGTAGTCTTCTCCATACTTCTGGGAGTATCCATTCACGACAAGTCAGGCCTTGTACCATTCAATATTTCCCTTCTCATTGTACTTTATTTTAAATGTCCATTTACAACCTATAGTCTTTCTCCCTGTGGGCAGTGGAGTAAGCGTCCATGTTGCGTTGTCCTGCATGGACTTTACTTCTTCTTCAGCCGCTCTTACCCATTTTTCTGCTTCCCCTTCTGACATCTGCGAGATGTTTTCCCAGGATGGTGGCTCCGACAATTTACTGGTGCTGATTTTGTAGGACAGTTGAATGGGAGGAATGCCTTTGTTAGACCTTGTTAACTGCCATGGTTTACCATCAGCAGCCAGCTGTGTCTGTTCCTGCACTTCTGTTACCTTTGTGCCAGTTTCAACTATTTGTTCAGAGGATTGCTCCCTTTCAGTGATTTCATCCGCGGTTGATTGCTCTCCTTCACCTGGACCTTGGAAAGTCATCACACTGTTGCTTGAGTTTTCCACAAAGGTCACACTGTTACTAATGGTTATTCTGTCTATGCGTATATCCAGGATCCTTTAGCCTTTGGAATGCTCACTGTATCCTACGAGGATGCCTTCTACTGCTCTGTTTTGCAGCTTGGTACGTTTCTCCTCTGGGATATATAGGGAAGTCTTACTTCTAAATACTCTGAGGTAGCCCACACTAGGTTTTTGACCATGCCACAGTTCATATGGAGTTTTCCTTACTGTTCTAGAATTCAGTGAATTTTGTAGGTAGGTAGCAGTAACTGCTGCTTTGCCCCAGTATCTTTCTGGTAATCCAGAGTCTGTTAACATGCATCTAACCATTTCGGTTAGAGTTCTGTTTTTCCTTTTAGCTGTTCCGTTCTGCTCGGGTGTATATGGCAGTGTCTTCTGGTGCTCAATTCCATGGAGTCTTAGGAAGTCCTCTACTTCCTTTCTTATGAACTCCCCTCCATTGTCAGTCCGCAGTGTCTTTGGTCTGCTCTGGAACTTGTTGCTCGTCATGGTTGCATAGTCCTGAAGTTTGTTGAATACTTCATCTTTACTCTTCATGACGTACGTGATCGTGTACCTTGAATAGTCGTCAATGAAAGTTACCATATACCAGTTGCCTCCTCGTGTGGGAACCTTCATTGGGCCGCAGACGTCGCTGTGTATGAGATCAAGCTGTTTTGTGGCTCTATTCTAACTCTTCTTAGGAAGCGTAGCCCTCGTGGCTTTGGCTTTGATGCAACAGTCACATTTCATGATCACGGGACACGTTGATACATTAAGGTCTTTAGTCAACTGCTGTCTGTGCATTTCCTTGATGCTGTCTGGGTGTCTGTGTCCCATGCCATAGGTGGATGCAGTCATCGTGTGGCTTGTGCGCAGTGAGCTTCGCCTGTTCTTTCACTGTGCTCAGACAGTACAGGTGCTCATCTGCAGTGATGGCTCTGGCCAGTACTTTTGTCCCACTTTGAATTGTGCATTCATCTCCCTGGAAATGGATGGTGAGCCCTCTCGCTGCCAGGCGCCTCATGGACAGGAGTCCCCCTTCTAACTTGGGCACATAGAGCACATCGTTCATGGGTATGGTCAGTGTGCCTCCCTGTGACTGGTTACAGTACAGGAATCCTTGTCCAATTCCTTCCGCATTGATGCTTCTCCCATCTGTAACGTAGATCCTTTCTTTACTGCTCAGATCCAATCCTGTGAAGAATCCTTTATCGCTAGTGATGTGGCTCGTTGCCCCGGAGTCTACACACTAGTGACTGTGTTGCTGTTTGTGACTTTAGCCTTCTGCTTAGGTGTTTGAAGAATGGCTTCCATATTTAGCAGTCTTTCTTTAAATGTTCCTCCTTTTTGCATCTCAAGCATACTTTGGTTTCTAGCGGCGGGACTACCGGAATTTCCGGTATCCGATAATGCCGGTACTGGGTGTACCGGCATTATCGGATTCAACCCGGTAATCCGGTCCGGTTACCGGATTCTGGGTACCAGATATTTTTTTTACATTGCGGCCATTTAAATGAATGGCTGCAATGTAAAAAAAAGTTTAAAAAACCCACCAAAAACCTCCCCGAGTCCAGGTTGCGTGGGTGGAAGGGGGGACACCCCCTCACCCACCCTGCCCAGCCTGGATTTAAAAAAAAAAATTCTCCTCCGTTGCAATGCCGGCAAGTTCAACCCAGAGCCCCCCTCCCAGCACCAGTGGCCGTGGCGTCCCAGCACAGCAGCCGGTAAGTATTAGACCTGATCCCTTGGGGGGGGGGTTTAAACACACACACCCCAGGGATCACCCTACTACAAGTTCCCAGGATCCGATCCAGTACCTTCAGTTCAGCTCCGGGTGGNCAGCTTCAGACGCTGCAGGCCTTCCGGGGAAACACCTCCCCCCCCCCGGGATCAGGTCTAATACTTACCGGCTGCTGCTGGGACGCCGCGGCCGCTGGTGCTGGTAGGGGGGGGGTTCTGGGTTGAACTTGCCGGCAACGGAGGGGAATTTTTTTAAAAAAATCAAGGCTGGGCAGGGTGGGTGGGGGGTGTCCCCCCTTCCACCCGCACAGCCTGGGCGGGGGGAGGAATTTTTTTATTCCATTGATTTCAATGGGGACACAGTGCCCCATTGAAATCAGTGGAATAAATCCGGTACTGGTATACCGGATTTAATCCGGGAATCCGTTTTTTTGGAAACCGGAATCTGGTAAATCCGGTAGCCGGTAATTGCCCCGGGGTCCCACCTCTACTGGTTTCCTCTCTCTTAGGAGCTTTGTCTGAGGTTTTCAGTGCAGTCTCATTACCCTGCTTTGGATCACTCTGCAGGTTCTCCTTTCTGCGCTGGAATTCATCCGCAAGTGTACCTTTAACAAATTCCAGCTTCAGTTCAGCCTCTGGCCTTGTCTCCAGGGCATTGATGAGGGCAATGCAAGATTCAGGCAGGCTGCAGAGGAGGACCACATGGCTGTCCTTTATATTTTCTCCAATGCTGCGCAGCTGTGCCACTAATTCCAACATGGCATTTATATGCTCCAGCATTTTACTTTCTTTCTAAGACTCATCTTGTATAGTTTCCTCAGCAGAAACAGTTTGCTATTCAGGCTAGTTCTCTCATGCAAGTTTTGGAATGCAATCCACATGCCTCTTGCTGTGGTCTCACTTCTTATATGGATTAGCTGGTCATCTTCTACCAATAAACTTACTATAGCCTTTGCTAACCTGTCTTTTTTACCCCATTCCTCATTATTTGCTGCTGATCTGTTCGTGGCAATCACCTCCCATAGATCATCTTTAGACAGCAGCATTTCCACTTTAAACTTCCACAATTGGTAGTTTACATTGTTCCACTTTCCTACTTAAAGTCTGAGCTGCGTGCCATACTTGCTTCCCTCACTTTCCTCTTCTGGGATTTAGGTCTTCTTACTCACAGTCAGTAGTTACACCTCTCTGTCTGGGAGTTTTCTTTCACAGTCTGTACTCCTTCTGGGCTGCTTCTAGTTTTCAAAATTGCCTTGTCCTGGGCCCATAACCTATTGTAGAGTTAGCTTTCTGTTGAATAACACACAGCAGAAGTTTCTTCAAAACAGAACTTAATAAGAACTCAGAAGACATGCTTCCATACTGTACAGACTGAATGGGACAAGATGGAGGACAGAGAGAGGAGACAAGGAGAAAAAGAAATTGTTTCATCCCCTGGCCCTCCCCCTACTGTACAAGCCCCATAATGAGCTTACAGGGTTTGCAATGGACTTTTACTTGTGACTGTTGCACAATCCAACAAAAAATAGACTGAACATATTGTTCTTGGGTGTCTTTAGCTGCCAACTGATTGGGCATTCAGGACTTTTAATCACCATTAGGTCCCATCTATAAAAGCTCCTTTTCTCTGAGCAGCAGCAATTTATTCTGTCTGCTTCCTCTTTCCACAGGAAAATGCATGAGCCTAAGTTGTAAAAGGAGAAAAATCTATTTGAAGTAATGTAGACATATATACCTGATTTGAGAGCACTTTTGTACATTTCAGGTGGGGCAGGAATGGAAACTACCTTTAGAATTGCATCAGCGTTGTTAAAATACATCCATGACTGGGCTGAAATCAATAAACTAATCCCGCGCGAGCAATTCGGTTTCAGAGGTAACCTTTCCACCATGGATTGCTGCTTTATTTTGTCACATCTGATACATAAGTATGTCACGGTCAAAGGGGACAAGCTTTATATGGCTTTCATTGATTTCATCAAAGCCTTTGATTCTGTGCCTCGGCACAGACTCTGGGCAAAGCCAAAGGAAGGCAATGGAGCTAGACAATAGTGTCTTGAATTTGCTCATCCAGTTGCATGCGCATAATAACGCAAGGATTAAAATTGGCAATAAGTTAAGCAGCTTGATACCTATCGAGAGAGGGGTGTGGCAGGGTTGTGTTCTTGCCCCTACCCTTTTTAATTTATATGTTGCTGATCTGGTGGAGGCCATTAAAGCAGCATGCTGTCACCCTCCTCTGGTTCGCTCTTTGCCGTTATATCTTCTGCAGTATGCTGCCGATGTTGTTGTTGTTGTTTTATTGCCGGCACTGGCTCTCGCCTTGGCCCAAACAACAAGAATAAGATATAATACAACATAATAATAATAAATGATCTAAAAATATAAGCATTAGAATATAAGGCAATGTAATACAAACATAAATAAATAGTTAAATAATTAATACTTAAAACTAGTAAAACGACATACTAATGTTGATACTAAATCAACAATATAACACTTCCCAACATAACTCAGTCTAATCTTTGGCCCACCCTCCCTAGTACCTCCTAAGGTCCTTGAGCACAATCTATTTTTGTCTCAAAATAAGAGTGAGGGTCTACAACAAAGTTACTCACCAATAATACTTGAGGGGGGCCAACGCTGATCTTGTTTTATTTTCACAAACAGAAAAGGGGTTAAAAGAGTCAATAAAGGGCCTTCTACAATACTGTGAATTTAATGGCTTGGAGGTAAATGATAAAAAGTCCAAAATACTGATAGCTGGAGACAGATTTTGTTCCACAAGTTGGAAACTCAGGGGGAAAAAGATGGAGGTCGTCAAGTGTTTTTCATATCTGGGGGTCACATTTACATCTAGGGGTACCTGGGCTGCCCATATTAGATCAAATGCCCGCAAGGCAGCCAGATCAGCTTGCCGTATGTTGCGGGCCGCAAATCTTTCGGGGTGTGTGTGTCAGGTTTCTACTTTTTTACATACGTATTGAGTAAAAGTTCTTCTGTAAATGACACATGGCGCTGAAATCATTCCCTTTCCAAATGCATTTAGTTAGAACTCAAAGTCAATTCCTGAGGTGCTTGTTGAAGATAGGGAACAGCATACCTGGTGCAGTGGTCCGTGCAGAAGCAGGTATTCTGTTGATAGATTCTTATTTAAAAATGACATTTATTAGGTTTTGGCTTAGACTGCTGGACCACTGCCCTGATATGATATCTACAAGCTGCCTCATAGAACAACTAGAATTCTCAGGGATTAGAGTTTATCCCTGGGTAGTTTATTTGAGTTACCTGCTAAAACACATGGGTTTCTCCTTAGTATATTTTTGTGGGAAGAACTCTGTAACCATCAAAGGAGAGATTTCCACTAGGCTAAAGGACAGCTCTAGCCAGGAGGATCTGGCTGCTGTTAGAAACTGGAGGGTTGCCCCTTGGTTAGGGCAGGTTAAAATGCTTTTTGCCTGGGAGCCTTATCTCGACCTCTTGTAAAATGCAACCCTGAGGAGGATATACACCCAGTTTACATTTCAAATCATTAAAACAGAGGTTTTGGAGGGCAGGTTTGTGGGGAAGGATTATAATTTACGTAAATGTACATGATCTCTTCATGAAATAGAGACCGTAGATCATTTTCTCCTCAGATGCCCATATTATCTTAACCTTAGAGCTACTTGGCTCTCCAGACTTGTTTCAAACAATTCTGTCGTCGATCAGAGGAACATCTTCCAAATTTTAAATCAGTCTATCTACAAAGGAAGATCTGTTAGAGTTCTCCACATTTTTAAACCTTGCCCTTGAAAGATGTACCCGTGTGAGAACTAGACTTAATTTTCCATGAACTGGATGCCTTCGGGCTATGGAGCTGTTTAGTTCAGGCGCATACATTTATGATCAGCTATGTGTCTGGGCCCGGTCTGGCTGTTTTAAGATCACAGCCAAACCTTAAATTTACGGTCCCTCCATTACGAATTGTTTACCCTCTTGACTAAGTCACAACTTGATTGTGACTTTGTGATGACTGGAAGCGCCAGAGATGGATTTTATTATTTTAGGTAATATTGTTTCATGAGGTACTGTGTAATTTAGACCGATCTGGAGTTCTGTTTCTGTGTTTAAATCTATCAATTTGTATTCTGTGGTTTTATCTTTGTATTTAATTATATTTATATTGAGTGCTGTTATGAATTTGTACTTTGCATTTTGGCCATGGTGAAATGCCCGTGCCTAATAATAAAGTATAACCTTTAGAATTGCAAGAGGGTGTTAGGTTCCGCCCCCTCCGCCGCCGCTTCCAACCCCTTAGGGTGCGGGGTCGTGGGCAGCGTGTGGGGGGCAGGGGCAGGGGCATGCTTGGGGGCATGGCCCAGTGTGTGGGGGGCGCAGCTGGCGGTGCCAACGCCACGAGAAGCTGTGGAGATGGGGGCGGGGCCCTCTGTCGTGTTGAGCCGCTCCGCACGTTTGTGTACCCAAGAGGGCGGAGCCAGCATTACTTAAAGGAGGATCGGAGACACAGCCACTGCCGGTGATCAGTAGCGCTGTGAGACTGGCCCCTTCGTGTGGATTGTGTCAGCGATAGTGCGGTACAGTTTGTGAAAGTGTGGCTGTGGGTGTGTGGGTTGGTGAGTTCTAGGGAGTGGGTGGTGAGAGAGCGTGTGTCTGTGGAGAGTGTGTGTGGACGGAGGCATCGCAAGTGGAACGAGCGGTGGGTGGATAGGGAGTGGGGACACTCCCTTTTCCTCCCGCTGCATCTGGGTCCCCCTTATGCCTGTACCCTTCTGCAGCCAGCTTGTAAAGTGTGTTGTGGTAAATTTGGGGGATAGGGAAGACATTTTCCCCATGTCTTTCATGAGGGTTAGCTACACGTTCATAAAATAATCAAAGCTTAAAATCTGTTCCATTTTCAGGTGCTTTGACAAGGGGTTACTTTACCTCTCTGAGCCTCTCATCTGTTCTTCTTTCACCTGTCATATACTAATTCTGATTGTGCTCATTTTTGTACTGTTAAGTTTTTCAGACCAAACTAATTGGATTTTCAGTAGTCAGTATTCTCCATGACTGATTAGAAAGGGGAGGTTGATTGAGTTATAAACATTCAAAATAGAAATTTGCAGAGTGCTGTTAACTGTCGTTTTCTTCCTGTGGAGAACAGCTGTCTTAGCTACAGAGTATTAATATTATGTAGAAAGGTACATAAAAGGCTAATGATGATCAGTGCTGATGCTAGTCTGTTTCTATTGTATGGTTGCCTCTACATTAAAAGAGCTACCAATGAAACTAACGTTTGGATAGCCTTCTCAGGCAAGGATTAAATGGGTATAGAATTCAAAACCTTTCCTTATTTTCTTTCATAAGTGGTGCTTTCATCGGGTCAGAGTTCTTGGGCATATTAGCAATACATTTGTTGTAATTAATTATTTGTTGTGTTAGGGGTTTCACCCAAACTCCATTTTAAATCAGTGTGACTTTGCTCCCTGGATTTTTGAATTAAGCTCCCAAATTAGAGATTGGGTCCCCAAGTGTGGGGTCACAGCACTGCTAAATGGGGTCCTGATAAAAGTGGGTTTGCATTATTGGATATGGTTGCATGTCTAGGTCACAACCTGAAAATGTTTAGGAGGCACTGGATTGGGTGAGTCCATGGTAAAAAGAGCACTTCAGACTCCACTAGTTTTTACTTGTCACTATTCTAAAGTGCTACATTTAATTAATGAGAATAAATAAAAAAATGTAAAGCAAGCAACCTTTGCAAGTGTAACTTCTTGCTGAGCAAAGAGAATCAATGTCTTTGTAATGTCCTACAGCATTAATGTTATTGACTATGTATTGTTTACAGGGTAAAATAGCTAGGGTTTAGCTAATGGCATTGTGTGGTGAATACTAAGTGAGCATCATGGGGGGAAATAGCATGTCATGTACATGAGTCCATTCTTGCCTTGCATTTAAAGCTCTTAACCTGAAGAGCCCAAGTGGCTTTGTGGTGTCTAGTGTCTGTCTATCATACAATTGATTGTGGGCTACAGAACCAGAGGAAGCTGAACTAGCTGCTAAATTCATACTTTGTGTGTTCATGGGACTTTGAAAGGTGAGAGGGTTTTTTGGCAAGGGAGCGGGAGTCAGTTATGCTTTGTACTAGGTTAGACTCCATTTCAAACAGACAGAGTTAGGGTGCCATTTGTCCTGTTTTATACGAACTGTCCTGTTTTTGAAGAGTTTGTCCATTGTTCTTTACTTACGCGTTTTTGTCCTGTATTTTGCACGCACTGCCACTTTCACACTCCACCCGGAAGTCATGATCTCATGACTTGTGAGCAGGGACAATGGTGCCAGCAGCATGTGGACTTGGAATTGAGCCAGCGGTCCCAGCACTGGGGGCAGCAGGGACTGCTAGGGTTTACCATAGTGTCTGGATTTTCCAGGACATGACCACTTTTTGGGTCCACCTAACCCCATTATGGTGGATTTTTTTAAAATATGCACCCATGACCAGGACTTGTTCTGTTGCATCCCCTTCTCTCTCCCTCGTCCAGCACTTGTTGTTCAGCCATGGCTGGGGGAAGGAACCCCGAACCAGTTGCACTCTTCCTCCCTGTATGTCCTGTATTCTGTGGATGCGTAAGTGACCACCCTAATGAGAGTTTAGGGAATGGAAGATTATTTAAAAACTCTGAAAGTTGTTGCAATTCCTCTCCCTCCCACCCCACACCCCCCCCCCATTAGAGTCCACTAGATTCCGCAGCTTTTGCTAATGCAGCTGCCTGCTGGATTACTGGCTTGCATATACTTCATTCCATTAACAGTTGTTTACTATATAGAAACTTTTGTGTTCGTGTCTTGTGTTATGTAGAAACATTGTGTGAATGGTTTTTTTTAGGCTTGTTTACTCAAGCTGGCCAGAGTCACTCCTCTATTAACTGGCCAAGTGTTCCCAAAAAATTCAACTGAGGAGAAAAACTCAAGATTTTTGGCTAAGGTTTGTGCTGGGATGTGGCGAAACTAAACAAAATGTACCTTGTTTCTATGGTTTGTATTCTCTGTTTTCAGTTGTTGAATTTTTTGAGTGAAAGAGAACTGCCTGTGGGACAGTACCACGCCATGGCTATACATAATGTTCTGAGCCATCACTGTTTCTCCTTCTGCTGATGCAATCTGTGATCTACATAGTATGTGTATCTTTACCACAGTTTCCTGGAGACTAGACTACTCCAGATGACATAGTTTTTCAAGTCGAACCTTGTCTATTCTCTGCACAAGTCAGTGGAAGTCTCCTGAATAGATGCTAGATAAAATACATTATAAAACATTTTAAAGGGGAAAGTAAAGAGGGAGGACAAAATATATTAATGTGTAATACCAGCAGTGGATCTTAAAAGCACCACCTGGAGCATAAATAAGTCTTCAGGCACTTTTTAAAGGTGAGGAGAGGGGAACTGAGATGAACATCTGAAGGGAACGAGTTCCACATAGAGAACAAAGCGTTATAAGGCAAATTGATCAGACTAGAAATAGCTACAGAGGCAGAAAACCAATAGTGGCGAAAGGCACTCTCATCTTGGTAGAGAAAGGTTGAGGTATATCTAGTTGATGGAAAATGAAGTTAGAAAAAAATCCAAGCTTCTGTAACCCATGCTGTTCCAAGTGTCTTCGCTGCAGTAGTCAGCAAAGGATTAAAGCCAACACTTTCCCACCCTCCCACTTTCTTCCTTCAGGTAGTGGTTTGGACATGCTCAATGCAGCACTCTGTGGGTGGGGCAGGCTGTACTTGGAAGATTCCAGCCCTGCTTAAGAGGGATGCAGCTGCAGCAGAGAGGGGCAGAAGATCTGCAGGAGTTTATTTATTCATAGGCCTGATTTGAATACTTACAGGCAGCTAAGAATAGTTAGTCATCGGCTGTTCCTGGATCCAGCTCAAGGACAGAGGCTGAGGCAGTATAAGTAGCGGTGCCTGGTGAGGAAGCGCTGTGATGAATGCCCAGCCACAAAGGATTAGGGCTTGGATTTAAGAATTGCAGGAGAGGAAGGTTTAGCTATATACAGTCAAAAGAGTGGACAGTTCTTCAGCCCAAGAAAATCGTGAGCTGTGCTTGTTCGAGCTGGACTTATGCAAATGCATTAATGGCATATGTTTTTCGTTAGGGCTGTAGTGGAATATCGCAGCGGTAGCTATTTCCGGCGGAAATAGTGTTTCCGCAATTAGTGGAACGGCATGGCAGAGGCTTTCATTCCGCGGTTCCGCTTATTTAATTCCGCAACTTAGTGGAATCGTGGAAACATGACATTTACACAATTTCAGCAATTCCGCCAGAGCCAAAAAATAGAGGAATAGCGGTTTTACGCGATTTCCGCAATTATTCCACAATTTTTCCGCAATTCCGCGATTTACAAAATTCCGGCGGAATTAGCGGAATATCCGCAGAAAAGTCGCGGTGTGGCGCGGGCAGTTCCGAAATGGCGGAACGGAATCGCGGCGCGGTAAAAGCTGCTGCCGCATCAGCCCTATTTTTCGTTATATACTGTCGCTATTGGATTAAGTTTCTAGCCTTTGGTGGAAAACCAATAATACTATGCTCTTGAGTCTTGGTGAGAAGGATGGCCCTCAGATCAATGCAGTTCCTTGCAGGATTCGGGCCAACTTGTGGTTCTATCATGAAGCTCACCAGTGAGGAACAGTAACCCAGGTGTATGTTGCAGTTTAACACTACTTTATTACTACCACCAGTGCAGACAGACTATATACAGGATACATACACAGTGCAGCAGGTACATCCAACTTCCGGACCCCCTCTGGGTCCCGGCTTGTACCCAGCCTCCTCCCCCTGCCCTCCCCTCCCCCCCCTCGCCCCATGGGTCCTGGGCTAGGCAGGCAATAGTCTCCCTTCCTCACTCCCTTTAGCTGCGCCCTTCTGTGGGTACCTTGGTTTCATGACCCTGGATAGTGGAGAGAAGGCATGGGAGAGTAGCAGCCAGCAAGGTACACTCTTTGCCAGCCCTAGCTCAACTGACTCCAGCCAAGATAGGCCTCCTAAGGGGCAGGGTTTCAGTGACCCGTGGGCTGCTCTTAAAGAGCCATCATGTGTGCGTCACACTTGGCTATCATAGTGTATATGCGTAGCCCATTAATTGTCTGGGTATTATAGCAACAGATGCCTATGTTAATGTATTACTGTGTAATTCTGAGTGGGTCACTTGCTAGAGAACAAAGCAAGCAAGAAAGGAGAATTCGTGTCTTTTATTTGTTACTACCAGGTGGAAAACCACCGTCAACACAGACTGAACCCAACCACTATTGCTGAAATTTTAAGGGACCAGAGGGTACACTTCCATGAGACACAGATTTTTAGCAACAAGGATAATTGATCTTTGGAACATGATGATGATGATGTGTAATTGTCTCTGTGATGTGGTAATCTGTAAATCAAGATTGCCCTTCTTTCCATGGGTGCCCTTAAAACAGCCATGAGTTGATTAATTACTCACTAGTCTGTGTCATGCAGGAGAGGTCAAATTATATTCCTCCTTAAAATTTAGTCCTCCTTCAAATGTTCGGCAATAATCCAGTTTTTGCTTGTTAAGCAAAAATGCACAAAGAATGGATTTAGGCAAATAAGTGTTTGAAGAACCCACCCATACTTACAGCATTTTGTAGCTGTAATAGCATAGTTACTAGCCCTCTAACAATCTTGGTGACGTTGACAAGTGACATACCAATGGACACAACTACCTGGGCTGAAGAAATTGGAGCAGGCTGAATAAACTAGATTGTTGGACACAACCAAGAATCCGCTAGACTTTCTCACTAAATGGGTATGGAAGTTAAAGGCTTTTGGTAACATATGTTGCACAGTAACCTGAATGCAGAGTGATTTGCATGGTGGACTAAATGCACAACAGAGGGCTTTGGATCCACAAGGTCCTTGCATAATGCATGACCAGTTGACCGACAGCTGTTTTAATAGACTGTCAGAATATGCCTTGAACTTTCTGACCAGGCATAACTGAAGGTAAAGATCATTGCAGGAATTTTATTTATTAAATATAACAATCTTTCAGTCTTTCAGACATTTCTTTTAGAGGTCAGCTAATGGGATTATGGATATTGCATGCCATATCCACATCAATAATTCAGTGTGAGTCACTTGAAGAATTGATTTTTCTGTTCAGGGAGAGAAGCAAAAAGCAGAATTTTAAGGTTGGTCAGAAAAGATTTGTGGTGGTGATTCAAATTTTGTGTGCGTTCTAACTGTGATCTTGTAACTGAAGCCAAAACCCAAATTAGCTAGGTTTTATAAGCATTTGGGGCCATTCTCCTATGAAATTCCAAGGAACTAAGTATCCTGCACAACAGAGATGAGAGAATATCTAGTGATATACTATTATTCTTCATGACCTGTTTAAACAATTTATTAAAAACCTCTAGAAAACTGTTGCTCTCACAGGAGAGGAATTTACAGCTAGAACCCAATCTGCATTTTGCAGTGTTTTTCTGCACATTCAGCTACACTTGGGCACATTAATACTGGGTCCTTCATGTGAACAGGTACCAACATCAGTAAGTGTTTCATTGGCAAGTAAGCTTAATGTGTTGCACTAAACTGTCATGTCACACAAGTGATGATAAATGTAGCCTTATGCCATTTACCGATTCCAAAGAAATGCTAGGATTTAGCAGAATTGTAGCTATGTAGAAAGCAATGTATATGTTTACTTTATAGATAAAGAAATAGTGGACTTGCCAACCACAATTTCAGATGTCAAAACCTTTCCCTCTGGCTATGGGTGAAAACAGACATGATGCTAACCACCCTTGGGGGTCATTTATGCATGTTGCAGGGCTGCATAGGGTACCAATACAGCCCTGCAACATGCATAAATAACCCCCAAGGGTGGTTAAAGGGTGGTTAGCGTCGTCTCTGTTTTCACCCTATCTTCAGGCATTTAAATTCACAGTAGGGGGAAAAATGCAAAAGCTTGAATTTTGTGATGCAGGAGATATTCACATGCAATGCTGAGTTTTCTTTTCTTGCTTTTACTTTAGTTATCTAATAGCATAGAGCTGTTTTACCTAGAACGAGAGAGAGAGAGAGAGACCATTCAGCCAATTTAAAACTTTTAAACCACTAGCAAATGCACTGGGGAAGATGTGCATTATTATTATTTATTTATTTATTTTATTATTATTTCATTTTTTATCACACCCTTCCCTTGAAGGCTCAGGGCGGCTTACAGAAATATATGAAATATATGTTCTTATAAATATATAAAAGCATATATGAAAAACATATAAAAGCATTTAAAAGAACCCCTAAACCCCACCCACCAGCTCTGTGCTTGCCCGCCAAATGCCTGGCCAAACAAAAAGGTCTTCCATGTCTTCTGCAAGGTAAGCAGGCTAAGGCTTAGGCAGATCTCCAAGGGGAGAGGAGAGTTCCATAACTTTGGAGCAGCCACTGAGAACATCTCTCTACATACCTTCATTGTACAGAATTCACAGGCAATTGGTACTCGCAAGAGGGTGCCCTCTGCCAACCTCGGAGGCCAGGATGGAGCATAAGGGAAGAGGCAGTCTTTCAGGCTGCTTTTAGATGAACAGCCCAGGGAAGCACGTTCTGCAATGTGCTGCTAAGAAAATCGTGTGGGGTGCGTTTACATGCACCAGAAGTGGATACCCCACATAAAGTACATTGCAATAGTCTAGCCTCAAGGTTACGAGGCATGCGTGCCAGTGGCCAAGTTCGAATCTGATAGAAAATGTCACAGGCTTCTCACCCAGTGAAGTTGGTAAAAAGAATTCCTGGCCACCGCTGCAGCCTGTTCATCCAGGTGCAGCAGCAGATCCAGGAGCACCCCAAGGCTTCGAACCTGAGTGACCAAATGAGGATGGACCCGATCAATAAGAGGTGTCTCTATATTCTCCAGGTCACATGGCTGACCAACCATCATCACCTCAGTCTTGTCTGGATTTAGACAAGACTGAATCGGCTCAGTCTCATCCAGTCCCCAACAGTAGCCAGGCACCTGGTAATTTATTTATTTCACTGCTCTTCTACCCCGCACCGTCCTGGTCACGTTGCAGCTCGAGGCGGCTCACAACACATGTAGACAGTAATAATAACAATAAAACACAATCATATAATACATCTCAAAGACAATATAAAATTCATTAAAATACCAAAAACATACTAAAAGGGCAAAAAAACACCCCCTCCCCTAACCCATCCCACCCATCTCCCTCTCCAAAGGCCTGGTGGAACAGCCAGGTCTTACACTGTCTTTGGAAAGAGGGGAGGTCTTGGGCCAGGTGGGCCTCCGTCGGGAGGGAGTTCCACAGCCTAGGAGCAGCCACCGAGAATGTCCTCCCCATCATCGCCACCCGGGAAAGCTGGGGGACTTCGAGTCGGGCGGCCCCGGCTGACTACAGGGGCTGCAATACGACCCGGGGCCTCTGACGGTCCTGCAGGTAAGCAGGGCTCAGGTCGTTTAGGGCTTTATAGGTCATTGAATTGGGCCCGGAAGATAATAGGCAGCAATGCAGAGAATGGAGCACTGTTGTAGTGTGCTGCTTGTGACCTGTGTTTGTGGCGACCCGTCCCCATTAAGAGACGGGCCGCCGCATTCTGCGCCAGCTGCAACCTCCGGACCATCCTCAAGGGTAGCCCCACATAGAGTGTGTTACAGTAGTCTAGTCTAGCGGTAACAAAGGCATGGATTATGGTGGCTAGATCAGAGTCCAAAACATACAGCCAAAGCTGTCGTACCGGATGTAACTGGCGAAATGCTCCCCTCGCCACATTCTCCATCTGGAGATCCAAGCAGAGCTGTGAGCCAAGGAGCACCACCAGACTACAGACCTGTGTGGCCAATGAGGGGGGGCAAACCCCGTCAATGACGGTAGCCACCCCCCAGCCCTACCCACTATTATCACCTCCATCTTGTCGGAATTCAACTTCAGATGGATCACCCTCATCCAGTCCCCCACAGGTGCCAGGCACCGGGTAAGCACCGATACTACTGGGACTGGGTCTGCAAAAAAAGAGAGGTAAAGTTGTGTTTCATTGGCGTACTGATGACCGTGCACGCCGAACCCTCTCATGTCCTCGCCCAGGGGCTGCATATACACGTTGAACAGAAGGGGCGGGGGGCCAGAATAGAACCCTGTGGGACTCAACACGTGAGATCCCGGGGAGATGAAGTACATTCCCCGAGAACCACACGTTGAGTTCTCCCGGCCAGGAATGAGCTGAACCATTCAAGAACAATTCCCCTCACCTCGGACCGGTCCCGCAGCTGAGCCACCAACATCTCGTGGTCAACGGTATCAAATGCAGCCGACAGATCTAAAAGAATTAAAATAGACGATCTGCCCTGATCTAATTCACGGCGCAGGTCATCAACCAAAGCCACAAGTGCCGTCTCCATGCCAAACCCAGAGCGAAAAGCAGACTGCGAAGGATCAAGAATATTGACCCGATCCAGATGCCCCATAAGCTGCTGAGCCACAACCCATTCAATAACCTTTCCTAAAAAGGGAAAGTTAGAGACTGACCGATAGCTGGCTGGGGAGTCAATGTCAAGAGATGGTTTCTTGAGCAGAGGCCGCACCACTGCCTCATTGAGGCGGCTCAGCACTCTGCCCTCCCGAAGGGATGCATTGATAACCCCCACCAGCAGCAGCCCTAATGTCTCCCGGCAGGCCTTAACCAGTCAGGACGTGCACAGATCTAATTCTCAACAGGTGGCCCTTACCGCCCCAAGGACATCCACCTGATCCCATGAAATCAGACATGGCGGGGCCTCTACTACTTCAGGTTCACTCACTGTCATAACCGCAGCATCGAAGTCATGGTGAATCTGAGTGATTTTTATCCACAAAAAGTCAACAAACCTATCACAGTGGGCACTGGAAGATTCCAGTTCCATGCAGAGAGAGGCTGGACTGACCTGCCTCTGCACCACCCAGGAAAGCTCCGCTGGACGTGACTTTGCAGATGCAATGAGGGTAGCAAAGAACTCTTCCTTTGCTGTCCGCTCCGCTACAGCATACACTTTAAAACTAGCTTTATGCTGCAGTTGGTTGGCTTCAGCATGAGTCCGGCGCCACCGTCTCTTCAAACACCATCCTTCCTGCTCCATCTGATGCAGGTCCTCTGTAAACCAAGGGGACCTGCGTCATTGGCATTCTGGAAGTGGACACCTGGGAGCCGTTTGGTCAGTGACCACGGTCAACAAGCTGTTCTAGAGGACAATGAGGTCATCGAGCAAATGGTCATCGAGATCAGGAGGTAATTCCCCTAGGGCATTCCAGGACCTTTTTGGTTCCATAAGTCTCTGGGGGCAGACCAACCGAACTGGGCCTACACCTTTCCAGGGGCAGATATGTGCCAGGAGACCGCTCTGGTGGAGATAATGATCCATCCATGACAAGGACATAGTTGATACATCCCCCCCTCCCCCCCCGGATTGCCTGACTCAAGGCCAGTGCAGAATATCAGGTCATGGGCATTTCCCCCATCATGCATTGGGCCCACAACCCACTGAGACCATGGCAGCCATGATCTCACGCTCCGCTCCCCCAAGATCGGTGTTGGCGTGGATGTTGAAATCCCCCAGGACTAAGGTCCTTGGAGACTGCAAAACCACCTCCGACACCAATACGGCTAGAGCATGTAGGGATGCTGCCATACAGGTGGGTGCACGGTATATCATCACCAGCCCCAATGTGTCTCCAGCCAAATCGATCACCAGATGGACCCCCTCCATGCCCAAGATAGTCTGTGCTGTAATCATTGAGACTGCAGGGCCTGGGTCAAGTGAGAAAGAGAGATGGGGTTGGGTGGTATCTGCGTACTGATGACATTTCTTTCCACACCTCCTAACGATCTCATCCAGGGGCCTCAGATACACGTTTAAACAGGAGTAGGAACAAGATGGAGCCCTGCAGGACCCCACAAGGGAACTCCTGAGGGGACAACAAGCCACTGTCCATCACTACTCTGCGTTATCCCATCCAGGAATGAGCAGAACCATTCAAGCGGTCCCACACACCCCCACCAGGTCTCACAGCTGTGTCAACAACACCCCATAATCAAACGTATCAAAGGCTGCCAACAGAACTAACAAAATCAACAGGATACAATTTACCCTGTTGATTTCCACTCAGAGATTGTCAACCAAGGCCACAAGTGCAGTCTGAGACAAGCTTTTAGGTGAGTGGCTGAACTTACCGGCTTGAAGAAGGTGCTTCCTGAAAAGCTGCGTGTGGGGCATTTAGATGTACCGGAAGTAGCCGGCTGCCACAGGAATTGCAGCTCATGCAGTCTCTTTGAAGCCGTATTTGGAACCAAATACGGCTTCAAAGAGACCACGTGAGCCATGATTCCTATGGTGGCTGGCTACTTCCAGTGCGTCTAAATGCATCCTGTGCAGCTTTTCAGGAAGCATGTTCTTCAAGCTGGTAAGACCAGCCTCTCGTCTAAATTTAGTCTCAATGACACCCAGGATGAAAACCTGACTGACGGGTCTAGGAATCAGATAACATTGAGATGCATGTGGAGCTGCGAGGCAACCACCCATTCAATAACCTGCACTAAAAAGGGAAGGTTAGAGATGGGACAGTAGCTGGCAGGGGAGTCTGCATCAACAGATGACCAGAGTTTTGAGGCTATTGGGTACCCTGCCCTCCCGAAGGGAGGCATTGACAACCCTAGCCAGCAACGGGCCCACTGTCTCCCGGCTAGCTTTCACCGGCCAGGACACGCATAGGTCTAATTCACAACTGGTCGCTCGCACCACTCCAAGCATAGCATCCACATCGGTAGATAAGATGAATTGAATCCCATCCAAACAAACCAGACGAGACTAGACCTCCCCAACCCCAAACTCTTACTCTGCACTCAAAGTAGCAGCTCCCAAGTGAAGCCAAATATGAGTGTAGCCCCTCTGACCAGGCTGTTCCCTTTTGGTGGATGGACAGGGCATAGAGCCTGCATAACTGTGAACTGCATTTCCCAGCAGGCCATTTTGGAGCCAAAACTTGTCCTTTGGCCTCTACAGAGGAGAGAGGGGAGCCATCATGGACTGGAGAGACAGTGAAGCACTGGTGCAGCGTGTGGAAGGGAAGCGTTCTCCTCAAGGCCTTGTTGGGCTTAAGATTCTTGCTTGTGTCTGGCAGCCTGGTAAGTGATCCAGGCCAGGGAACTTTAGACAAGAAGAGCCTGATTCTCCAGGTGCCCCAGGACTCTTCTTTTTGGGAACCAGCTGGAAACCAGAAGAAATAACTGTTACTGCTTGTTTGCCTGCATACAGCCCTGTGGCTGAGAAGAAGGACATGGCCTGCTGCAGCAACAGTGAGTAAGGGATCTCAGCCCAGACAGATGCTGTACTGTTCATCTGGACACCCTTGAAAGACAGCCAACTCGAGAAAGTCCTGCCCTTGACACCCATTTGGAGACTGGGACTTGAACGAACCCTAGGGAAGGGGAGAAATTGCTGCTGTGTGTGCTTTTAATAAAGTCAGTGTCTGTGTTACTTTACATGCTAGGTTATTGATATTGCATAGTAGTTTCATTTAACTGTATGTAGTGTGTGCATTATGGGATTATCTCTTTCATTTTATTTTTTTTCTGAGAGGGTGTGAATGATCTTTAGGGGAAAACCACATCTCCCAGGTGAAGGCACCATAATAAGCTTAGCTGTGGGTAATAAGGAACAAGAGGCAGAATTTCCCCATCTTCATTCCCAGACTGAATTCAGGACCACCTCCCACCCCCGATAACCTCAGGTGCTATGTCCTGTTTTCTTCCAGGAGGGTTACATGAGCAACTTTATCTGCAAAGTAGGTGGCAAACTCGTCACAGTGGGCAGTTAGTGACTCTTAACTCCAGGTGGAGGCAGCCAGGATTTAATAAGCTATTCACCACCCAGAAGAGTTCTGCAAGATGGCACTTTGCAGACACTGAGCGCAATCCAGCTCCAATTGAAGTCAATTAGAGTTGAGCCATTGACATTAATAGGAGCTGGATTGTGCCCACTGGTGGCAGTGAAGAAAGCCTTTGTTGCTGCCGCAGCATAGTCATTCAAAAACAGTCTGTGCTGCAGAATATTCCTAATATAAATGTTAAGTAACAGGATAACATCAGAGAGAAATTTAAATGATGCATGTTTAATAAATAATAAAATTCCATGTAAGAGGGTATGTGTGTATATCTATATTTGGATTTATATCCTCTCTTCCCCGAGGTGGCTCATGACATAATATACAAAAAATATAAAATCCAATAAATATAAAACCACATAAAATCCCAATTTAGACACACATACAGCCACCCCCGCCCTTTCCAAGCGCTATTCTGGTCAACATGCAACTGATGGAAATAGTTCTTAAAGTTCGGTTGCTATAAATAAAGTTTGACTGCAGTTGTGGGGGAAATGGCTGTATAGCTAGATCTATCAACAGAATCATATGAAACAAAGTTTGTGTCTGGGCATTCACAAGGTGAGCTGAAAGAGAAATAGTATGCATAGAGGTGAGTGATGTAATTTCGGAAGGCTGTGCTTAATGCAGTGGACTTGGGGAGGGAGAACCTGGGCTGTATTGATCATCTCTGCTGCTAGTCTGCTGTTCGGCTTTTGACAAATATCTTGAGCCCTCTGTTCCTTTTTGATGGTACCCACAAGAAGGCACTCCCCAGCTTACCTTGAAGGCCCTGATGGGACATGAGGGGAGAGGCAGTATAACAGGTATTTGGCGCCCAGACCAGATAGGGTTTGGGGTCAAAACCAGCACCTAGAATTGTGCTGGGAAAGTTATTGGCAACCAGTGCAGACTCCAGAGTGCTGGTGTACTAATGCTCCCAGTGACCCAACCTTGACATACAGTAGGATGCTGCATTCTGCATCGCCCTCACATTTGAAATGAATGGAACAAACCTTTTAAGTTGCGCATGCTCATTTTCTCTTTTAACGTTGTAAAAATATGGCTGGTGAAGGCAGGAGACAACAGACAGGAGCACACTAAGAAAGCAACCTGACTCTCTTATTGGCTAGGGCAGATAAGATGAGGGGGGTAGGCTGCAGAGAAGCGGGATAATACTTACTGTTGTATTGGCTTGTATCAGCGTGGTGGTGGTTGTAAAACCATCTCTTGTATCAATGAGGGTGGGGTAGAGAGCTGGGACAGGGGTAGTTGGAGCTGGGCGGCGGGGAGGAAGCTGGGGCGGGTGGTAATTTGACTCCCGGGGGGGGGGTAGTGAGGTAAGGGGGTAGGGAGAGCCTCCCAGAGCTGTTTCTAGGCTCCCCGAGGTTCAGCAACCAGCTCGGCTGCTTCTCTCAACCAGCAGGTGAAATTCACAAGCCGGCTGGGAGAAGCAAAGTAGCTACCTGCTGAGCACTAGTAGGAACAACTCCCGAACCTGCCCCAGCTCCCCACTACCAAATCCATAGCTAGAGGGTCTAGCGTGGGTAGTTTGTAAGGGGGATGGAGAAAGAGCTGGGGCCAAGGAAATCTCCAGCCAACTCCGCAATCCCACCTGCTTTAGTTACAATCCTAGGTGCCAGGAGGGAGCACGAGGAGGGGGTCTGATTCCTTCCCCTCCTCGTGCTTCTAAAGTGCTGAGAGTGGGCAGATCCCCATGCTGCTGTTTCAGCTCCTGCCACCCAGGATCATAATGAAACAGGGAGGCTCCATGGGTTTTTCAAAGGAGGAAGGGGTTGTACTTCCACGGTGCCTGAGACTTCCCAACTGCTTCCTGATGCTGAGCAGCCGCCTCCTTTCCTCCTCCCAGCCAGATTGTTAATTTCACATCGTTGGCTGGGCGAAGCACAGGAGCAGCATCAGGGATACCTCTTCATCAGAGTGTCCCCTTCCCGGTCCCCGATCTCTCTACCCTGAATCCCCAGCCCTCAGTGCTCCAGTTCTGGAGCTTGTAATTTGTGGCGATGGAAGGTGTGGGATGCAGGGTTCATTCCCCCAGGTCTGGTGGAATTTAGGCGGTGTGGTGTGGGGGAGGGGGTTACTTGTTAAAGTCTGGGGCAGCCTGGGATTGTGTTGCTACTGCCTCTCATGTTGGGGCAGTAGCCAGGAGTGGGTGAGGAGAAAGTTACTCTGACCACAGAGGAGGGTGGGTGTGGATGGGTAGAAAGCTCCTTTGTGTGGCGAGGTTTGGTTGTACCTGAGCCAGAGCTGACGTTTGACACTGGCCAGAGGGAGGTGGGGAAATCACTTGTTAGTAAAATAATTTATTTGGGGCTTTTCATTGGCCATATTTAAACAGACCACGGTGGGTGGGGGGATGGGTGTGTGGCCATGGATGGTGGAGGTGGGTGTGCACTGATTCCCATGGGCACACACCCATCTCCTCCACCCGTCGACTTTCCTGCTTCAACTCATGCCTGTCCACTGGGGTGGCATAAATCCAGCTGGGAAGATGCTGTGTGGTCTGACTAGTCAAAGCGGAACTTGATGAAAGAGCTGAGTTACTGGTTGGACCATGCTGGTATCTCTGCCACAAGCCTAGCTTTTGTGATTATTGCTTCTCACGCCTCTGACTTCTGCAAAATATTATTCTGATATAACAATTCAAAAACCTAATTTAATTCCAACATTAAAACCTTTGCTTTTAAATTCATAGTTTATTTATTTTTTATTTTATTAAAACATTTTTATCCCACCCCTCTTGCCCAACGCGACTCAGAGCGGGTCACAACTAGGTAAAATCAACAATAATATAAAAATAGATAAATACAAAAATAAATACATAAACTATAAAATCATGACAATAGTGTAATGATCTGCATTTTTTTTAAAAGGCAAATTGGTGAAAAATAACAATTTCATTACTATACCACCAAAAATATGTTACTATTATAATACAACCTTTAAACTACATCAATAGTACTCAGTTGTATCATTAACAACTCTGTCTATATCAGTGTCTTCTCCGCATCATAACTGTCATTCTTCCTTAAATACCATCATCATTAGAGGGTGATTTCAGGCATGACAGGGCGCCCATTGGCCCTGGCACAGAATCACCTTTGGACAGACGAGCCGGCTGATCCCGGAGGGGAATCGGGGGAGGGGGCGGGGCCGCATGGCACAACATGCGGCTGCACAACCCCGCCCTCCCACGCTCCCCAGGCCACCCATCCTCTGGGAGACGGGTGGGTGCAGCGGCCAATGAGGCCGCTGCACCCGATTCTGTCCCGGGGTCTGGACCACGGCCCAGAATCAGCGGCGGTAACAGATGTTACCGTCCGCCGATTCTGGCCCGTGGTTCAATTAACCACGCTTTCGGAGGTGGTGCCAGGACCATCCTCGAAAGTGTGGTTAATTTGCTCACCGCCGGTGGTTCACCATGGTGAACATCTGGCGGTGAGCAAACACATGTTACGCGACTATCCGCCACCACGGGATTGTCTGTGGTTGACCTTGATCGCATAACGTCTGAAAACACCCATAGTATCAACACCAAAATATTCCCACCACTTCACCATCTCTACTGATACATTCATTTTCATTCAAACACCTTAACGAATTCATTTGGTGTAGAAATTGTATAGTTGGTTTGGAAATCCAGAAATGAAATATGTTATACTGTAATAAATACTTAAGGCGTTTGAATGAAAATGATTTTATTAATCAGAGATGGTGAAGTGGTGTGAATTATTCGTTGATATGTTGATGGTATTTAAGGAAGAATGACAATTATGATGTGGAGAAGACATTGATATAGACAGAGTTAATGAAACGTATGAGACTTGAGTACTATTGATGTAGTTGAAAAGGTTTATTATAATAGTCACATATTTTCAGGTGGTATAAGTAGTGAAATTGTTATTTTTCACCAATTTGCCGTAACTGTGAATTTAAAAGCAAAGGTTTTTAGATGTTGGAATTACTTTAATAAGCTCATGCTTTTATTCACATCTATCTTTATAAATTGGAATACTGAGCTCAAATCAAATTTCTGCACAAGCCTATTTAAGTATTTAGATTCACCAAGACAGCTTCTCAGTTGCACAAGTAATTCCTTGTAGAGAATTTAAAATATATGGAAAAAGTTGGATGTTGAAAATTGAATGGAGTTCATTGTGTGATGACCATAGAGCCAACTCTAGTTTAAAAAAAAAAAAGCATAATTGTTTTAGGGTGTGCTCTGTTCATTGAAGTCAACGGCTTGGCTGCACTGACTTTACTGGGTGAAGATTGCACCCATATAAAAGATTTACTCAAGCGTGGAAGGGATTAATAATAGTAACTTTTTCATTCAGTCCTATTTTACTATTTATTTAGAAACTGTAAAGAAGAAGAAATCTCTAAGTAGATCTTATATTTTGTATATTTTTAAAAAATAAAATAAATGAAATCCTAAGCAAGACTGATCCTCCAGAAATGCTCTTATCAAAGTTAAAAGGCCTTGTAACTAGCAGAGTGCTTTAAAGTAGGGAAACTTATTTGTTTAAAGCTAGTATTCTCTAATTTTACTGTTGTTCTGTCATGCCTAGCCTATTAAAATAAATTGTAACTTGCTACTTGAAAAGATGACACATCCAGAGTTGGACCCAAAATACTATTGTACTGAAATAGAAGGTGACCTTTTGAACTCTTTTTTGCTAGTGCTATTACCTTGTGTAGGTGAAAGTGACAAACTGTGAAAAATTGGATCTACTCTGTTAGACTGTTGCTATGACTCCATGTTACTTACTGTCAGTGACTTCAGCTGGGGGGAAAAGCATGAATCATCCATCAGTTTATTGTAAAACAGTGCAGACAGCTGTAAATATACACCGTCTGGAGATTTGATTCCAGTAATCAGTGTAAAATAACTGCTGACATCACAAAGGATAATTCAAAGTACTCTCCAAAAATAAATAAAAACCTAAGCCAACATGGCTGAAACATTTTGTCAACACTCAGACTTGGAATATTGTGCTCATTCTTTCATGTCTTCCACAAAATTATTCTAAAACAATCTTAGTTTAATCTGTAGTCCTCTGCCATCAGATTTTATGTTACTGCCTTGGATACATTTCAATAGAGGAAGCAACCTAGTGTGATTACGAACGTATGACAAGACAGGGATTTGTCAAGGAACCTGGAATTATGACTGCTTGTAGTCCTGCTGTAACAATAAGTGTGTTCAGATGTAATCATGAGATGAGACATTAATTTGTCTGCAGCTGAAACTGTTGCATTCTGTGGCTGATATGGAATGAATGAACTGCTTTAATACATGTTTTCCGTATTTCTGAGGGGAAGATATGAATTGGAGCTCTTTTTTAGGCTTGGCACCTTTCAAGGAAAAACTAGTTTTGGAGAGGGCACTGATATACTGGTTTTAACCAGATTTTTCTTGGTTTTTACTGGGAAAAGTAAAAATTCTTTAAAAAACTACCGAAGAATTCTTAGCAGTTTGGTAAGAGTTATGTAATAATATGGACTAAAACTTTAATGAAAGAAGCCTCAGTCTGAGCATTAAGCTTCATGCTATTATTGCCTTGACTACCTTGAACAGAAATTAACCTTCTGAATTCAGGAACTTTGTTAAGCAATTCAATTTATATGACTCTTCAGCAAGCAAAAAAGGGGAATTAGTCCGTCAAAGGGCAAATGGGGCAGTCAGGGGAGCCAAGGCCATTGCAGAAAAGCTAAATGTATTCTTTGTGCCATTCTTCTAGTCCCTTCTCCATATGAGAAGCTCTATAGGCTGAGGCTCGGTAGTTTGGAGGAGAGACTACTAAAGGGGAGGGAGATATGAGAGAAGCTTACAAATTCATGAATGGTATCAACAGTTAAGTAGGGAACTGCTATTTGCCCTCTCTAATAAGAGTAGAACTAGTGGAGAAGTTATTAAACTAACTACTAACTGGCAACCGATTTAAAATAATAAAAATGAAGAACTTTTTTACTCACAGTACAGTTAGCTTGTGGAATTTGTTGCCAGAGAATGTTGTGGAGCTCAATAGAGTAACTGGATTGTTATTTTTTTTAAAAGGATTGTATAAATTCTTAGAATAGACTCTTAGACCACTTTCAGACATGTCCTCCTCCCCCCCCCCCCGGGCGTGTATTTGGACTGTGGGGGGGAAATGCGCAGCCCGAATATGCATGGGGAACAGCCGGTCGGAAAGGCTCCCCATGGCGTCTCTGCTGGCAAAGCCGCCCAGGGGGTAGGGGTGGCCGATCCCCGCACGTATTCGGACTGTGCATTCCCACCCCACGCAACCCATATATGCACGGGGGGCCATGTCTGAAAGTGGCCTTAGTCAAGTTGGTTGGGGGGGTAACCTGTGATCGTCAGGAGCCGGGAGTAAATAGATAATGGATACCTCCATTAATAATTGTGTACTTCTCTGAAGTGACTGAAGGTGGGCACTTTTAAAGACAAGATGCTGGGCTAGATGGACCATTGGTCTAACCTATTATGTCACTAATATTCTTCTGTTTGCTTAATGATTCAAGCTTAGAACTCTTTTGTTTTGTTTTTCATATAATTGGTTTGATTTTGGATTATATAATAACTGGAATATTTTGTATAATTTGGAAAAAAAAAAAAGTAAAATGCATATAGGCATTTAAAAGTTAAGCATTAAATTACACATATAATATTCCCCATTCAGCTTATTTTTTTATTTGTGCAAACATAAATTAACAAATTAATAAAATATAATAAATTAATATTTAAATCTATTGCTTTAGGTAACCACAATTTGAAAATATAATTTAAACTAACTATATGTAACCCATTGCAGTTGGCTGTATATTAATAAAACTCTTTTGATGATAGAAAATATTAATGCCTTAAACAAGTCTAAAGGGTTGTTCCCACGATGGGAAAAAATAGCTTTCCCCAGGGTGATAAAAACCAGGTGTTCACCCAATAATTTCTATGCCTACCTTGTGGGGTTTGTGCTTTTTTCAGGTTACGGTGAGGAGTAGGATGCCTTATTATAAACCTTGAAATATTTTCCCCGTGGTATATCTCACCATGTGAATGCTTCAATGTGTCTTTTTAGGTGTGCTGCTGTTTGCTAGTGTTCAGATGTGTTCAAAAGCCCTTTAGTGTCCATGTCTTTGATGAACCCCGCAAAACTAGACATGCATGAATTTGCATGAGACTTGTAGGTAAGTCAGGAGGGGAATATCTGCCAGACTTTACTATTAGGAAACTTGATTTCTGAATAGTTAAGAAATATGATGCAAACATAGCAAATGGTAACATTTTATAGAAAGCCTAGGTTCTCAAACTGGAAGGCCCGTGGAAAGTATTCTGTTAGGGGGAGTGTCCAAAATGATAGGATGGCAAAAGTGGGAGAGACAGGGGAAGCAATCGGAGGATGGGAAAGAGGAGAGACAGGGAGAAGCAAGATGTATGTGTGTGCTGTGAGGAGTAGAGGGATTTAAACTACCACAGATAAGCAGAAGGGTGGGAACTAGGGTTGGGCATTTGACTGGTCAAAAAATACTTGGTTGATTGACCAGTCAATTATTGGTCAAATAAAATGGTCATGTATTTTTAAGGCATTAATTTATTTGAACAGTAATGGAGAGAGACTTTAATCATCAACAGGTTATGCTAATTACAAAAACAACTCTGTTAACTGTTATTGTGAAACAATGAAATAAACTTTTTTAAAAATTGTAATGAGTTAGAATTTTCAACAACTATAAATGTAAATGAAATTCAAGACTGAACAGTTCTTTTTCTCCTTTGCTTTTATTCCGGAACCCTAGGGTTAGGCTGAACAGTTTCATTTTTTAAAAAAATATATGAAATTAAACAGAAATAAAACAAATTAACAGCAAGTGTATATATATATATTTTAAAAAACACCAAAAATCAGTTTTTAAAGTCAGTTATGCAAGGTAGGCAATATGCTAACTGTTTAGGCATTTTGCTTTTCATCGAAAGTCATCATTGTTAATCATCATAATCTGAATATTGGGTCAACTCTTCATCTCCTATTTTCTTTTCTAATCCTAAATTGTGATACACAGTCACAAGCTTTGTAGCAGTGCAGGTGTTCAGTCTATTTCTGATTTTTGAACAGATGATTCCCCAAAATGATAAATTTCCTTCCACACATACAGTAGTGCATGGGAGTGTTAAAATAACTTCTGCCACTGTCGCTAGACTGCAAGGACACAACCCTTTTCACCATGATCCACATTTTTTTAATGACTGAATGGGCTGCTTCTTTCTTTATAATTTTCCGTCTCCACTGGAATTGTTTTGTTCATCTTCGTAATTTAAAATTTGCAACAGCCGCCACTGTAAAGTTGCATGTAATCTGTATAAGGTTGCATGTAAGAAGACTCAAATTCATAATCAGTCAAGGTCATGGCCCTGGAAACATGAATAAAAAAGATAAGCAGCATTATGTGCAGGATTGATCACTTGATTTTTTCCCCCATAATATTATTTTTATTATTTTGTCTGTGTTTTTTTTTCTCTTTAGCTTTTGTAATTGGGCTTTGTGTGGTATGCTTACAAATATGTTTCTTATTGTTCAGGAACTCATTCATGGCATCAGACAATGTAGAACTATCATTTTATCCATGTTCTGAATGGACTGAGTTACGGGATCAGTGAGATAAATGTGAAGTTTCTCATTCAAAACACATCATCATCAAGAATGTCAGTGCAGATTACTCACGGGCAACACCCAGCCACTCCTCCTTCAGCAGCAACTGACTAGAGCTGCAGCAGGTAGCATATTTGCTACCTGCAGGCAATACCCATTTTTTTGGGCAGCCGATGGGGTCCCATCAGGTGCCTACAAATGTGGGTATTACTGGGGCATCCTGGGTGACCCAGGATGATCATTCAAGCACCCATGACTTCCCCAGGCTGACTCGTCTTACTTCTGGGCTGCTGCTCCTCTGGTCCTGTTTGCTGCTCCCTGCTCCTCCCTGGCCCACACACTGCTCAGATGAGCTGGGGACTTTTCTGCGCAGCTTTTTCTGAGCTGAGAGGAGGAGTGAGGAGGCCTCTTCCCACCTGCATGCACCCTTCTAATGTGTGCCCCATTCACAGGGGGCTACTATCAGGTTTGCCCATGCATGGGTCCTGCATGCACCCCCATTTTGGGACCCCCTGTGAATGGGAGACCTATGAGGGTGTATGCAGGTGGGAAGAGGCCTCATCACTATCTCCCGCCAACTCAGAAAAAGCAAGTGGGGAAATACCCAGCTCATCTGAGCAGCATGTGGGCCAGAGAGGAGCAGGGAGTAGCAAGCAGTGACCTGGACCAGAGGAGTAGCATCCTGGTGGTGAGGTGAGTCAGGTAGCCAGTTGGGTTGTGTTCGGGTACCAATTGGTGCCCAAATGCAGTGTGGGTGAGTCGGGCACCCCAGATTCGACAGGATGCCTGACTTGCCGGGTACCCAGTTGCAGCTCTACAGCTGGCTAAAGTGCCACCTTGCACATTTGAAAATCTTTGAGAGAGTTAATACAGGATGTCCATCGAGTACAACAATGCGTACTCAGTGTGGATGCAGCTGAATTGCTGTACTAAGTGGTACTGAAATATGGCTACTGGTATTTGTTTATTTTTGAAAAAAGTGATGGGACGAATCCCATGCCCCACACATAACCCACTTGCGTGCATAGCCTGTGCGCACGTCCATTGTGCATGCATTGTAGCGCGCGGAACCCACGCAGATACAGGATTGCAGCCAGTACTTTTCACTTTTGCTACATGTGATGAAAGTTGTCGGATCCTCAGCATCACAAATGAAGAGCTGCATCACATGGGCAGCAAATCCATAACATAAAACATGTAGCTACTAAATTATAAACAATTCCCAATCAGCTTTCATATTAGCTGCATTCAGTCACAATTGGAATAAACTTCTGTGGACGTAATTAATTTATTATAGTTTTTTAACCAGTCCGCAGTATATCGGGCTGTGTGGTGATGTTCAGTTGCACACTAAGAGTAAAATACTGATTTTGGAGTTGTTACCTTGAAGTTGATTACACTCTCATTGTGAATATTGCTCCACCCATCAGACACTAGAGAGACATGAGAGGCTTTTGCAATACAAATACCAACTCTCTTTTTCACATCTTCTACTTCAGCATTCAGAAAACTTCGTACAGACTGTTTCCTACTTAGAACTTAGTAAATTGGACACAATTTTGTTTAAAAATAAAAAAACTAGCATATAAGATTTTCAACCAATATGAAATGGTGTATTGTTGCCAAGTCAAGTCGTTTATTAAGCATAGCTTCCGCCATATGCAACATATAAATAACAATAATTAAATAACAATAATACAACAGTTAAATAAATGGGCAATATATACAATATTACCAAATAACAATAAAACATTTGATTAATTATAATAAATAAGGTATTGAGCCAGATTGATAGCTAATACCCAATATACTTAGTGACCATCCTCAATATAGCATGGTATAGAAGCCCTTTTCTTGGAGGCCAGCAAAACAAAGGTTGCCAGAGCTCTAATAGCCTCCTTCTTTATAAGTTTAAGGAGATCAACATAACAACCATCAGAGTCAAAAGATTTGCCCTGCAGAAGGTATGGGTCTAACCATACTGATCTTAGGGAAGAGTACCAAGGACATTCCAATAGGAAATGTTGAGTGGTTTCGACTACATTTTTGGGACAACTGCATAATCTTTGAGGAAGAGGGATACCCTTAGATCTACCCTCCACCACTGCCGTGTCAACAAGTTGCAGGCGTAAGAGGGTATATGCCCTTCGCAATTTGGGATTTGACAGAATGTCCAGGTATATTTCTTGATTAGTATTTAGCTTGAAAGCGCCCAAATAAGGAGCCACTTTCCAAGCTCGTACCTTGGACATCTCGTCTTGATCGGCCATATCTTTGATTCTTTGGAAGATTTCAACCCTGATCCCCATAAGGGATTTACCAACAAAGTACTCAAAGGAAAATCCCATTTCTTTAATCAAACTAGCCAGGTATTGGAGCCAAGGATAAGACCGGGTCCCGTTGTGCAGCAGCTCCTCTCTTAAGCAGTGGAGCGTTGATGATACCACCTCCTGGCTAAGTAATCTTAGCCAATATCTTATATAGGCCTTCTTGGCAAGCAATGAGATAGAAGGAATACTCGTTTCAGCCCTCAAAATTGCCCCCGGAACACTCGGTCCCACTTTGAGCAACCTCCTCAAAAATGAGTTCTGAACTCTTTCCACGATTATAATATCCGGGAAAGGAACCAGCTCAATACCAAAGAGCAGCATAGGGAGAATCTTGGCCTTGTAGACTTTCAGAATGTCAGAAATCGAGATCCCCCTAGAGATGTTAAAGGCCCTAACCAGAGCCCTAGTTGATTGCAAGGCTTTCCCTGCTCTCACCTTCAAGTGGATTGCCCAAGTTCCTCTTGAACTAAAGGACACCCCCAAGTAGGTCAGTGATGTTACTAGGCCAATTTTTCCAGCTCTCAGCTTCCAACTAGGAGGAATTTTCCTCTTACCCACCACCAGAATCTTGGTCTTAGATACATTAAGATTCAGTCCATTTGTCTGACAATAATCATGCAGTCGATCTACAGCCCTCTTAATTCCGATCTCTGTTTGCGACAATAAAACTATGTCCTCTGCAAACTGCAAAAGACCCAACGAATTGTCTCCAATCCTAGGTGCGTGGAATTCCTCTAATTGGGTAACTGGTGGAAGGTCAGAGAGAAAGAGACTGAATAGCAGGGGTGCGAGAACACATCCCTGCCTGACCCCTCTCCTAATTGGAATTGGATCCGAGGGACATTGGCCCTGGGCTCCCTTAACTCGAGCCTTATTATTTGAGTGCAATTGGATAATAACCGATAGAAGTTTCTCGTCCAAGCCAAATGACCTCAGTTTAACCATGAGCCTCTCTCTAGGAACTGCGTCAAAAGCATTGGACAAATCGGCAAATGCCAAATACAACTTGCCCGACTTAATCCTAGAATATTTATGGATTGTATGTGTTAGAATGTAACAGCAGTCCACAATAGACCGACTTTTCCAAAAGCCAAATTGCGAATTTGGGAGAATGGCAGCTTCATCCGCCCACCTCTGAAGGCCTGTAGCCAGCACTTTAGCATAGACTTTGCCTGGGATAGATAGTAAAGTAATTGGCCTATAACAGGCAGGGTCATAGAGATTCTCTTTTTTAAAGATGGGAATAATTAGACTCTGCGTCCATGATTGCGGAATATCTCCTCCTTCCATAAGTCCCTGGAATAAAGGGGATAGAATCTGGGCCCACCATTGCGGGTCAGCTTGGAGGATTTCAGCTGTTATCTGATCCGGCCCAGGGGCCCTATTTGGTTTTAGACGCCTAATATGTTCAAGGATTTTGGCTACTGAGAAATCCTCAGTTTGCCAGCCCTTGTACAAAGATCTCTCATTTGAGCCAGCCAACTCCTCCCTTCCTAAACCCTAATCCTTGTATAAGGACCCAAAAAATCTTTCCTACCCTCTATTCGAGACCTGGCCTCTTGGGCCCTCCCTAGGCTTCAAGATTTTATTTATCGAGGCCCAGAATCTCCCCAGGTTTCCTGTAGCCAGATCCACTGCCATTGATGCCCACTTCTGCTGGTGGTACAGAGTTTTTGTAGACTTAATCAACTTCCCATATTCCACCCTAGCCTTAATGAACTCATCCTTTGTTTGGTGATTCGGGCTAGTTACCCATTTAGCCTTAATTATAGCTAGATGTCTTTTAGCTGCCCTACATTTAGAGTTAAACCAGTGACTCCTAAATTGGGTTGAATTGAACTGTTTTAGCGGCATGGCCTCCCGCAACTTAACTATTAATTCCTCGTAAATTTGTGAGTGTTCTTGGTTCCTGTT
The DNA here is from genome assembly GCA_003113815.1 of Sphenodon punctatus. NCBI lineage: Eukaryota > Metazoa > Chordata > Lepidosauria > Sphenodontia > Sphenodontidae > Sphenodon > Sphenodon punctatus. The sequence goes on along the minus strand of QEPC01014746.1, from coordinate 390,458 downwards.
TTCCTCTCATGATAAGGGTAAGCTGAATAACTTCCTTTGAGGTAATGAATTTATCTAATAACTGTACTGAAGAGACCAAGGACAACCGCCTAGGAACTTTATCAGTTTCCTTCCGAGGAGTCAGCCCAACGTAGGAAGCCTTAAATGGCTTAACTCTAATTTTAGTCACCAAGGCCAGATGGTCACTCTCCACCCTGGTTATTAACTTTACTCCATCATATCTATGCTGTATGTCCGCTCCCACCATCAGTAGGTCCACCTTACTATGGCCCATAGTGTTGCCATAAATACCTCTAGTGAGCATATAGTCAAGTTTGTCTTTATGGTCATCAGACATTTGATCCAAAAAAACTTTTAATACCAATTTGATCAACATCTGAATACTTTCCAGGAGTAGGAATTCTTGATGCTGAAGTACATTTCTTAAACAACAAAACTTTCAGTTTCAGAACTGTTAAAGGTAGGACCATTTCTAAACAAAACTTCTAAAACTTTAAACTTCTAAACAACATTTCTAAACCTTTTTTTTTTTTAAATTGAACAAAGTACATTTACCAAAACATAATTCCAAAAAGCATAAAAATTAATTGCACTTACATTATAAAGCACATTTAACAACATATAATGTAATAAAATTTAAGCGCCAAAAAGCATGGAAATTATTTACACTTTATCTGCCTGCACAACATTACATCAACATTAAGACACCATACGTACTCAATTTGTTACCATACCGTACATGCTTCCTCATTTAGTTATTTGCAGCTAATTAAACTACAACATTGTTTCTTTAGAAGTCATTTATTTATTATCAAATCACCTACAACATTTTTTTTTACAACGCCTTAAATCTGTTCATTTGTGCAGGATGAAGGTTTGAGTGTAAATGCCCACATACAGGACAGAGTTAAGACATTGTAAAAAAAAAAAAAAATCCTAGGTGATTTCTGATGATAAATAAATGACCTCTAAAGAAATAATGTCCTAGTTTAATTAGTTGCAAATACCTAAATGAGGAAGCATGTACGGTAAGTACAGTATGGTAATTAAGTTTATGACTGAAGAAGCTTAGGAGAGAGAAGCAGCACAGGGGGGTGCCTACTCCTAAATGTAGTAGGCAGCTGTCTATAGCCATGTGTGGGAGGGTTGGGGGAAGCCATGTTTAGGGAAAGTCTGTGGCTGGAGGGAAAGTCTGGTGTGTGTATGTGAGTGAGTATAAGGAGGGGAGGGTGTGTGTGTCACCTGACCTCTGCAGGGCTAGGGAACAAGCAGCCCTCACTCTGGCTCTTGCTAACAAATGACACCTAAATGAAATAAAAAAGGTAAGCTGCCACCTACACAGCAGCTTTTTTGGCTTCATGGAATATTTTGCAGTGTTTGACCACAGTAAAATAATAGGCAGTCAGTTGTCCGGTGTGCCAGTACTAGTGGGAACAGTTCAAAAAAGCTTGGGAACCACTGATTTAGAGGGGGAAATGGTAGTTTGGCCACAGCTGGCCAACTGTTGCCTATGGTGGACAACCAAAAATATATGTGGCTATTTATGATCACATCGGCGAAATAAAGACACACGTTTAAGATTTGGATAAAATTTGACAGCACCTTTTAATGATTAACATTGTATCCAGTCAAATATAAACCGTGAAACATAAGGGCAAACTCCTAACGAATTAACCCTGGGGAATAAATTAACCCTCTCCCGGCTCAGGACATAGAGAAGAAATGGAGTAATGCCCCACTGTCCCCCATACTTAACAGCCGTTCTAATTTCTGCACATCTCCTGCCTGAATGAGCAATGAGAGGAAGAAAAAACATATGTGCCACACCTCTACGAAACCGCCCAGTTTAAATAAAAATGTTGCATGTTGCCCCCTCCAGGATATAAAGCCCCCAGACCACTGGAGTCCTAACAGGCCTACTCTAAAAGCACCACAAAGCGATGCTTTATCATTATGTCCTGAATCACCAATTAAATCAAGCACTGTTTAAAAATGTCAGAGAGGTCTGGTTAAACCAAATGACCTCCCCCACCCCAACTGGATGACACTATTTCTGCCAAACCGTCCTAAAGCTCTCTGAGATAAACCTCATTTCCTTTTCAGAAAGATGTACCCATCCTTCCAGAACAATTCCAGATTGTCAAAAATAATCCCAGAATGCTGGATGACCCCACCTCCCATTGTCAAAATTCTAGTAATAATCATCTTATTTGCCTTCCTCCTAGCCCTATCTACTTTAACAGGGAACTGAGCATCCGTCCAAGATCTCCTTGGAAGCATCTCAGACCAAACCCATTTAACTTGTACTGTTAAATTATGAAATTCCAGCAACATAGAAAGAATGACCATAATTAATTCAAGACCTGCTAAAACTGGCAGATCATTTTGCCCCAAATGGAGAACGATAACATAAGGAACTGCCCCTACCAATTTTGGCCTAAGCCAAGGGCTCAACTGAGCCCATCTCATTCCTCTAAAACCGAACCAAATGACATCCATTCTAACATCTAAACCCAGGTTCGGCGCCAAACTGTGGCATGCCTCCAGATGAGCCCAGAAGACACTGCTGTGTCCAATTATCCAAGTCTGGACACTCGAAGTCAGAGCTACTGGACCTAAAGAAAAACAAAGAAAACATGACATACAATGTACCAACCAAGCTTCTTATACCATATCTGGGCGAATGTACTGCATATACACCCTAGATCTCCAGTGCCCAGTGTTGCAAATACCCTGTTTGCTAATTCCAGCCACAGCTGTGGTAGTAGCAGCTCCGATTCTGAAAGAATGCAAACCAAATTTTTCTGTAGGCAAACCCATCCCTACGAGCCCCCTTTTAAATAAAGAAATAAACTGATACCTTGTGAAAGGAGAGCCATCATCATGCAAAAGCAAAGGGAGGAGGCCCTTCTGGCCTATTAATCGAATAATCTCTCCTTGTGCTTGCCGGGCACAATGTCAGGTTTGCTGACAGAGGAAAATTAATCAAAAAACCCTTACCTTTTTGGTTCGTTTTTGAATGCCTTAGAGCTACCCTTACCCTACCATTCCAGACAACATCCCTGATTGTCAATGCATGCCTTAATTCATCCCTTTTTGCAGGCACTACCACCTCACTAACTCTCAAAGCCCCCCAAAAGGCCAACAAAAATGCTGCCCTAAACAGTGTGACCTCTGTCATCCGGGAACAACTGTACCGGAGGGATGCAATAAGGACTTCCAACAATTTTGGTGTTACCGGGCAACGCCAATCCTGATTCAACCCCCTATCTCTTGACCAGCCTTTCATCGCCCTTCTAACATGGAAACCCCCACAAGGATCTGAATGATGGTGCAGCCAACAGTGAAAAGCAACTGGTCCGCAGCCTAGCAGCATGCAATTGTCCTTACCGCCAGCCTCTTTCCTTTAAGGCCAACTATAAACTGCAACATTCTCCCTACTGGGATTGTCCAAAAACATCTGGAACCATTTCCTATAACTGTCCCTTGTTGCTGGTGCTAGGGATCTAAAACTTGCCCTTTCTACCTCTTCTCTCCAATTCTCCACATCCAGAGTGGCATTTTCAATGGGGTTTCAGCAGTGTCTGGTGCCAACTCCCTGCAACGCTCCATCTGAAAACGAGAAAGTGTGTCAGCTATGTTGTTATCAACCCCCAGAATGTGACAAGCAGAACGTTTGCAGAGAAACATTCCAGAACCAAAACCCTTACCAATCTCATTACTCTGGTGGAAGGGGATGTCTCAGTATTTATTATACGCACCACTGTAAGATTATCACACCAAAAACATACATTGTGGTTTGCTAAATTCCCACCCCAAAGCTTTACTGCCACTACAATAGGGGAACAGTTCCAAAAAAGGTCAGGTCCCTAATGATGTCAGTTCCTTGCCAGCCAGCAGGCCACTCCTCTGTACGCCATTGTCCTTTAAAGAAAATTCTGAAACCAACACCTCCTCCTGCATCTGTGTGAATTTGCAGACTATCCTGGAGCCACCATTTCTTCCTCCAGAAAGAAAGGCATTCTGGAAGGAGGAGCTCTGTCCTTTACACAAGCAATCATTGTGGCCATTTGGTGGTAATAAAAACCAAAGATTAGAGGAGTCTTCACTTACTTGTCAGAACGGCACATGCATGTTCAGTTGTGACTACTACAGATAGCAGGGCAGAGATGTTGCTTCCAGTATGCCTATGTATTTGAAATACCTGTGAATCAAGCGTGGAGATTTCTTGGAAGAAATATTTAATAGCGGATTGTGTCTGGAAACCCTAGTTTCGAACACTGTTAGTGCAAGCAGGAGTCCAAACATGATTGAAACATCAATTAAAGTAACATTTCCCTTTCTCCAGTACTACAGTAGTCATGATTTCATTAACATAGGGTGATTTCAGATGTGACGGGTGGCAGCATTGACCCCGGGCCGTGAGGTGGTTCAGACCATGAGTGGGGGTGAAGGGGCGCGCCAACAGACATTCGCCCCTTTGCCCCTGGCTGTGAGGACCGCCGAGCCACGGCCCAGGGTCAATGCTGCCGCTCGTCACGTCTGTTGGGCAACCCCCCCTCCCGGAGGGGGCGGGGCTGCGCGATGCAGCGTGCGGCCGCACGGCCCCGCCCCCTGCGCTCCCCGGCCGGCCGCCCTCCCCGAGACAGGCAGCCGCAGCGGCCTATCTGGCTGCTGCCGCCGCCCACCACCAAGACTCCGGAACGCGGTGAAAGTAAGGTAACAGACGTTACTTTTCCTTCACCGCATTCCGGATTCCCCCTAAACATGCTTTGTTCACCGCCGTGGTGCGGGAGAACAAAGCGTGGTTAGGTTCACCGCAGGGGGTGGTTGATTGAGGTGAACATCTGGATGCGAGCAAACAGACGTTCACCTGCTTTCAACCCCCTCTGTGGTTGACTGTGGTTGACTGAGGTGATTTCAGACAACGTAACATCTGAAATCACCCTTAGTTTCCACAGTATAACTATTTACCTTAGGCTTGCTGCCCCCCCCCCCCACACACACAAAGGCAATTTGTAATGGCTCTTCCAAGTAGAGCCTTGGCATACAGCCTTGGGGAATGTTATCTGTTTTGTTTCATATCTTTATCAAATTAATCCAAGAGGTTTCAAAGTACACAATGAAGGAGACAGGTTTGCTCTTCTGCTTGGCATATGGAAATAAGAGTTGTGAAATAACTCAAACGGTATTGTCTAGGGCTGCCACTTTGAAATGGAAATCATTTACACAGCGAAGATGTTTTCCTTTATGATGGTCATGTTAGTTCTGCCTTAGCAGAAGAGATAAAATACAAAAAATAAATCCAACATATGCTACTTATCAATTTCCCTATTGTCCATTCAGTATCTTTTTCTAGCAAGGGTTAATAAGTCACCTGCACAATGTATCTCCCCAATGTCTGATTAAATCATGTAGCTAAAAACTTCAGGTCAGATGTGCAGTCCATTAAATCCACAGATTTTATCGATATTTCTGTACCTTAGTTTTAAAACTTGCATGATGTGGAGAGACGTTTTCACTCTTGTAGGGGGCCTTAGTAGCCAGTTAAAAGGTAGTTGCCTACAAAGAATTGTTTTTTGAACCAGTCTTAAAAGATCTGAGTACAGAGCTGCGGGGAGTTAGACCTAACACTAGGAGTTAGAACTAAAGCCATGTGTGTAAGAAAACGGATGCCTCAACCAGGGCAGATCCAGAAAAGCTGCCAAAGGAACTGTGGGGGGAGAGTGAGTTAGTGAGTCCCCTTGATTAGAGAAGCAGGTCTGAGAAGACCAGCCCCCTAGTCTCTGCTGAAAGATGGTGCAAGCTGTAAGGCTAAGGGAAAACTGGAAAGGAAAGGAAACGCCCACACCATGAGGGAAAGCGAGCAGACTTCAAGAGAGATTTTGCATTGATAGTTTGGGCACTTCACTTACGCTAATAAAACTGGCCTCTGTGAAGGTTTGTATTGTTTTTGGCAGAGCCTGTGCCAGTTCCTAGGTGGGAACTGAGGAATAGAAGAATGGCATCTGTGGTAAGTGCGTAATGCTATAAACTACCATCTTGGCAAATTTTTGAAGGAGACTGTAGAATCTCTCCCTTCACAGGAGATTTCAAATAGGAGATTGGTATATATTTCCTAAGGATGACATAGGCTAGTCATTCTTTCCTTAGTGCAAGTGGTTGGACAGAATGACCCGCAGTTCTCTTTAGCCCCTATGATTCTAAGTAATTGAATGGAAGAAACAATCATGGAAGCTACACTCTTGGTTAATGGTGTTCTAGAAATAGCCTGGGAAGTACAGGAGTGGAGGACCGTAGAGATAGGTGAGAGACTTGTAGTAATTTGCAAAATATAAGCTTCGAGGATAGCCATAACATAGTGTTATAGAGGCCCAAATGCCATGAACCTTAAAAATGGTGATGCATATCATTCATCATGAATGCTTAAAGGTATAGGCACTGGCTGCTTCTCCCCCTTCACATCGAGCACAAGCTGCTCATTTTCACCTTTAAGGTTCTCCATGGCCTTGTTCCTCCCTATCTTTCTGCACTTGTTTCCTGATACATTCCCACCTGGGAGCTTCTCTCCTCCTCTCTTGCCACCTTCCATCCGCCCCCAAGTCTGTAAACACTCTTTGCTCCTTCTCCTGTGCTGCCCCCGACGTCTGGATCTCCTCTTTTAAATTCCTCCTGAAAACCTGCCTCTTCCGTCAGGCTTTCTCTAGCTCCTTAACCACACAGACCACACACTGATATTCCCTCTATTGTCTTATCCTATAGGATCCCCTTCTTCCCTGTAATTATGCTCAACATATGCACCTGCGACTGGTCATCCTCTGGAACCCATCCCTGTCTCTACCTATGTTTTCCTTTCCCTTGTCTTTCCTAGTAAAAGCCTCTTGAGGACTGAGGCAATGATGGGTAGCCATCCTTGTGACCTGAGGGATATAGGAACATTGTTGCATGGGTTTGGCCTCCTTTGGTCACTCAGGTTTTCAGCCTTGGAGTGCTTTTGGATCCACTGCTGTGCCTGGATTGGCAGCTTGTGGTGGTGGTCAGGAGTGCTTTTCACCAACTTCATCTGGTGAGTAGGGCTGTGACGAGAGCAAGTGATCCCATTCTGAAGGGAAATGCCAACCTTTTGAGAGTGCTTGTGAGTGTCCGTCAGTACTTCATTTCTGATAATTCCGCACTTCTGCCATTTTGAAAATGATTTTTGTCTCTTTCTGGGAATTTTACGACCATTTTACAGCAGTTATAAGGCACTTTTATGGCAATTTCCAGCACTTCCCCAGTGTTTAGCCAGCATGTTTTCATCTCTACAGCCCCCATGGGTGTGCACAGGGCTTGGGACTGGCCTATGGCAGCCCTGTTGAACTTGAGAAAAAAATAGTGGAAAATGGTGGGAAAGCTGCTAAGCCTCCTTGTTGTGCAAACCTCAGTGAATGCCCCACTTTGATGGAAGAAACACTTGCCAAGATTTTTCATTTCAGGTCTACTAGTGAGACCATTACCTAAAGATTTATTAACCAAATCTACTTTTTCTAATTTGCTCCAATGGATTTTATGTTGTTAGAATCGGATTTGGATTGTTTGGTTGATCAGACTATCTGATATTAATAGCCATGGGGCCTACTTTTGTCCCTGCTGTTATTCTTTTCGTCTTTTAAAAACTTATTGTTTTAATCTGGGTTAATAGTATTTACGTTAGTATTTGTATAAGGTGGTTATTTCTGCCCTGCTTGGGTAGTCTTGTTGTGATAGCAAATTGCTGGAAACAATAAACGTAAATGAAATGAAATGAAAATACTAGTGAGAAGGCTATGACCTTTTTGATCAGATTTGGACACCATCACCCATGCCTCTGTTAATCTCGAGGCTAGACTACTGCAATGCGCTCTACCTGGGGCTGACCTTGATAACGATTCAAAAGCTGCAGCTGGTGCAGAATACGGTGGCCTGCCTTATGTCAGGGGCTGGTTGTCAGGAGCACATTATACCAGTGCTCCAGAGTCTGCACTGGCTGCCTGTAGCTTTCTGGGCACAATTAAAGGTGCTGGTTTTGACCCATAAAGCCCTAAATGGCTTGGGTTCCAATATCTGAAAGAACATCTCTTCCTTATGCACCAAAGAACGTCTCTTCCCTTATGCAGGGGCTGTGTGTGTTTGGTGCTGGGAGGCCTGGGGCTGCTGTGGTGATTGGAGGAAGCTGCTGACACTCAGCTTGCTCCTCCCCCTCTCCAGGTATTTCCAGCAGGGCAGGGCCCTGGGGGTATCAGTCCTTGGGCGCCAGCCCTTGGGCGACACCCACAGGGTGTCGGCCATTGGTCGGGCCGTTTGTCGGCCGGAGTCGCCATTGCCAGACACCCTGCCCCAGGAATAAAGGAAATAAAGGAGCAACACGTGTCGGGTGGGGTGTGGAGTCGGTGGGGTGAGCCCACTGAGCCGCAACCCATCTGCCTGAGTCATGCTTGCTGGGTGTGATAAAGGCGCCGCTGAGCCTACGGGGATGGTTACCTGTTGCAGCCCCTAAGTCTCGTTGTACAGGGGTGGGGTGGTTAAAGGAGGGGTGGGTCCCAGTGACTGCCCCTGGTGGCAGCAGGGGGAGCACTGGG
>QEPC01014746.1:350848-378377 GCA_003113815.1 Sphenodon punctatus | reverse complement strand
GTAGCAAGGTGCTCTCGGTGGATGCCCCTCGATTATGAAACTCCCTCCCCTGGGAAATCAGCCTAAGCCTGAGCCTGCTCATCTTCCAGAAGAGATGCAAGACCCTTTTCATTGGCCAGGCATTTGGCAGGGTTGGGTGGAGTTGGTGGAGGGTCTAGGGGAAAGGTTGTTTTATAAGTTTTTATATTTTGTAAGCTGCCCTGAGCAAAATTAGGCAGAGCAGGATAAAAATTAGAATCAGTAAATTTTTAAAAATCTTACAGCAGGGACCTGTCTCTAATTGATCAGAGCCAGGTACATTGCTGATGCTATATAAATCAATAATAATATTGGCTACCTTGGCATTTAAAATCTGAAAGTAATTTTGGTAAAAATGTTTTTGTGTTAGGAGAGGGGGTGTTTTGTAAGAGAATGGGCTGCTTTAAATCTCTGTGATAAGCCCAATGGAATAAGTATTTTGCTTCCATGCTCTCGCAGGAAGATTTGGTCTATAAAGGTTATCATCTTAACTACTTTTTCTTGACTCTCTGAACAAGTAATTGAAATTTCCTTATAAGTACTTAGCCCTAGCACACCAAATGATATTTTGAGTACCACCACCCTCTGTTAGAGCAAACCTTGTACATGTAGAGTACAAGAAGAATGAACTCCTTTTCCATCTAATGGTAGAGTATATTATTAGGTGCTTCTGGTACTAAATTTTAAAAAGAAGGGAAATTAGATCAGCTTAACAAGCTATATTTGAAAACACGTTACACTCAACTGCCGAATTACACTGTGAAGGTTGTCAGTTCAGTCTCTTCAAATTTGTCGAATATAGCCAAATATAAGAGAATTGTCTTTTTTCTTCTAATAGAGCATGAATATAGTATTTTAGTATTTATTTAGCATGAATACTTATGGTTAATTCTCTTGAATAATTAGCATATATTTATAATAAATGGCTTTTATGACCAAACCAGTGAAATGATGACAGACACAAATTCTATGTGGATAAAATTTTGGCAGCACCCTTTATTTAATACAGGTATTCAGTCAAATGACAAAACAAAGAAAAGTGCAATCAAACCAAGCCGAGCTTCTAATAAAATCACCTAAATGTAACAAACCCTCCCCCAGCCCAGGGGACAATCAGAGCTGGTCAACAGACCGTTCCCTGAAATCAGTCCAACAGGTGGGTAGCCTGCCAAACGACCTCCTCCACGTTTTAAGCGAGGGGGGAAAGGGGTCTGTATGCCCCGCCCCTATCAGGCTACCCAGCCCAAACAGGAACGTCTCATACCGACCCCCTTCAGGTGTATTACCCTGGAACCATTCCAGCCCTCCGAGTCACACCCACTGCATCACAATAGGATGGAATTCTAGTGTCCTACACCCCTCATTAATAAAAGGCTGCACTGTTCCCACCGTGGGTGCTACAACTAACACCAAACCCAGCCTGAATTGCCAAGTTGGCTGCAAAAAACAGCAATACAACTATGGAAAAAAGGCACTGTGGGAAAGGCAAAAAACTGAACCCTGGCCCCCCTTGACTCCAATTTAAGGGAAATTGAGAAAATTCCTTTCCAACCTCAATAAAGATCGCTCACCATCAGCACACAGTGTCCAGTTCAAGGGTGGGGTGGCTGGGCTGCTTCTTCACCTACCTACTGCAAAGGTCTGCTCCAAACCTTGCAGCGAAGCTTCTAGCAGGGGAAGAAGCTCGCTCTCGCAAGAATTCCCCCACTACAAAGAGCGGGAAAGCCGAGCACCCGAAGTGGCTCGGCTGTTCCTGCCTGCTGCTCTCTACCTCGTTGTTCCCCCGCCCGCAGGAAACGACAGGGGAGCAAACACCCTCCTTCCTCTTCCCACGCCCTCCAGAAAGCCACGGGGAGAAATCTAGTCTCCTGGCCCCTCTCTCCAGGCCTGCAGCGCCGGCTTCTCATCCTTTCTTCCAGGTAAGGGGAGTGGGGGCAATTTTATTACAAAAATCAGGTTGAGATGCATGTGGGAGGTTTTTTTGTTTTGTTTTGAGGTTTGTTTTTCTCCAGAGGATTTTTATATTGGCATGACCTGTTAAATTTATGCTTTCTGCAGACACTTAACTTTTTTCTAATGGCTGGAAACTGCCAGGCTCACTGCTTATCAAAACAAATTAATAGTGTTCATAATCATTGGTACAGAGATGCCTGCAGTCTTAGTAACCTTCTGTAGGAATTCAGCAACTGTTTTGGAGAAATTAATACACTGTATATAGGTTGTAATCATTTGAAACTTGTAGAGAACAAATCATTCCTAGAAAGTAGCTGTGCATTTTGCTAAAAAAAGTAGCTGCTTAATTTGCCATAACTCTGTTACTCCAGAAATAAAATACTCGGGGATCCATTAGCAATAAGGAAAGTGTATTCCATATGCATCTACCAAGAAATATCATAAATCTTGGGGACAAGTAAAAAAACTCTAAAAATTACTGGACAATTCATGTACCAACCTTAATCTTCCCCTCTTGCACTCTGGGTGCTTTAAACAGGCTTGGTGTTTAATGTGATGCTTAAAACTCCACTATAAAGCTCGATTGCAGCATTCTATGCCTAAGCTGTAGCCAAAAATGCTAATTTAGCGTTTGATTTTATATTGAGAGTTGTGCATCTACTTTTAGCTTACAAAGTACAGCTTCTCACTGCATCCCAGAATGAAACAAGGACACAAAGTTGGATTTAAAATGGCCACACTCTTTATTAACATGTTACAACTCTAAAGAGGAAAGGGGGGTACTCACCCCTTTATCATTAAGAACATTAACGATGATAACCTTGGGCTCTCTGAGTGGTCTCAGGATCCCAGCCCATTAATTAGTTAAAAACCTTATCCCCTCCCTTTCCCCGACGACGTAAGCCCCCGAGAGGTAAGGGTGGTTTAGCCCCATTTAAGATGGCTCATCCTAAATGTTGTGGGGATGCCCTCAGGTGTCCTAGCCCCTTGGGCATAATGCAGCCCGCATCATGGGATGAAGAGCAGCTGCACTGGCTGCACCCGCCGTTGCGCAGCGTTACATTCCCTATCTCTTAAGGAGATGCTTACAAATTACATAACTCAAACCTAACACCTAACTTAATACAACCTGGACACACACCACTAAGAACTGCCAGACTGTGCTAGGCTGGTTCGCTCGCCCTCTCTCACAAAGTGTTTCAACAAGACCTCTCATGTATACCTGCATACCCAGATCAGATAGATGAACTCCATCCACACAATACAACTCAGGCTTGAAATATCAAATCTCACCATGAGTTGTCGTGTGATCCCCCTGAGCATGCAGCCGCCTTTCCATAAGTCTGTTTACCTTTCTCCTGCCTTTGTCTAACTTTCCTGGTCTGTTTGCCCACTTCCATACCCACCTTTCTAACATTTGGGTTCACATAACTAACACCCCAGGGAATAATTCCTTTATCCGTTTAATGTCCTCTCTCATCCAGTTCAATACTTCCATTCCCTTAACATGCTCTGTTGCTCTCCCCTAAATGAATCACAACATCAGGGTGCTATTGACTTAGCGCTGCATGGGCCGTAGGCATCAGCTGCTCCCATCGCATTCCCCACCTTCCAGTCCACGCTAACTCTACATTTTTGTTGAGTCCTAGCTGAGACCCCTGCTTCCTTCCAGCAGCTTTAGCCACCCAGCGAACAAAGCTGTGGCCCACAATCCAGACCAAGCGCCTCCATTCAACGGCTGTTGACCCTGCAAATAGTCAAAGTAAACAAGTCAACAAACAATAACCACTGTCAAATGTAAACCCTCTAATTTATGCGAGGTCTTATATATGACCTAAAAGCTCCCGAACGCCAACACCCAATAATCTTTATCTTCTATTCAGCAATCCTTTCTGCAGCCGCAACACTTGCCACCCCAATTCTAAAAGAGTGAGAGCAAGCCCTCCTCAATGACAACCCAGCTGCCTTTATGGACTTCTTTAGCACAGCACTGAATTGATAACATGGGCAAGGAGATTATGCCCTGGAATCTGTAAGAAAAAGTGCCTCCTATGTGAATGCTGCTGCGAGTGGGCGTGTGTGCATGCTCCCGCAAAACAAACGCCCACCCACCTCCACCCATTGCCCAAACACGGAGTAATTGGCCACAATGGTGGTTGCTCCATGAATGGGGATGTGGGGGAGGGGGGGTGATCGATGTGCACCCATGTACACCGACCCCCTGCACTGCCCATGCTGAAAAAGAGCTTATAATTGCCTTACCAGTCTCTGCTGCTTTACCAACTCCAACTCTGCTGCTGCTTTACCAGGCCCCGCATCTGACAACTTTCTTCAGTGTGCTAGCAGCTGTGGTGGGGCTTGGGCCCCAGAGAAAAGAGATGGGTTACACAGGTTCCATTGGCCCTGCTGCTGTCCTTGTTCCTCAAAGCCACTCGACTCTCCAAAGCTGCCACACACTTCAAACTCTAGAGTGTGCAACAGGGGAATTGTATGATGACTTGAAATAAGCATTATTTAAAATAAATAAATATTAACCTGGATGCAACATTTTGAGTATCATCAAGCAGGTTATTTTTTTCTCCCATATGTGTGTAGCAAATGCAGTGAATGGGACTGACACAGGTATATAGTGTTGCTATTTTTTTAAAAAAAATAAAAAATTGGTAGATACCATCTGAGGACAGTTCCATCCAGACCTCCCAGGGCTCGCAATCGTCTCAACAGCAGCCCATGGTCCACCATGTCAAAGGCAGCCGAGAGATCTAGCAGGATCAGAAGTGTTGAACGTCCTGCATCCATCTCTCGGTGAAGATCATCCACCAAGGCCACTAGCGCCGTCTCTGTACCATAGCCAGGGCAGAACCCCGATTGAAATGGGTCAAGGAAACTGATGCTGTCAAGGTGAACCTGGAGCTGCAGTGCCACTGCCCATTCAATAACCTTCCCTAAAAAGGGAAGGTTAGAGACAGGTCGGTAACTAGCGAGTGCGTCCACATCCAATTATGACTTCTTCAGCAGGGGATGCACGATGGCCTCCTTGAGACCGGGGGGCAATCTCCCCTGCAGAAGGGACACGTTGATTACCCTCGCCAGCACCGTCCCCAGCGTCTCTCTGGAAGCTTTCGCCAACCAGGACAGGCATGGATCTAATTCATAAGTGGTGGTTCAGGGGAGATCAAGGAAGAACTTTTCCAGCACTGTATCAATCTCTTTTGCCAGACAATTGAGAGGTAAAAAAAGGGTGTGATATTAGGACTCAGACTTCTTTCTCACAGGGCAATATGCGCAGCATTTGCCTCTGGGAAAGACGCCAGGAGGCAAATACTATGCAGCTTGTGTCTCGTGGGAAAACAAAGCCGTGCAGCTTTGCCTCCAATCATGTGGAAGATGCAGAGCTCAGTTTTCCAGCGCTGCATCTTCCGCATGATCGGAGGCAAAGCTGCACGGCTTTGTTTTCCCACAAGACACAAGCTGCGCAGCATTTGCCGCTGAGTTTTTCCCAGAGGCAAATTCTGCACATATTGCCCTGTGAGAAAGTGTCCTCAGTGCCATGAGGTTTTTGGGTTGCAGCAAATTCTAGGCAAATGTTTACATTATACCAGAATGTGTAAATCTATGCCATGGCTATGTAAGCAGCAAAGAAGAAATTCTTTGCTGCTCTCATAGCATCCGCGAAGTCTCATTCAGCTGAGCTTTTCCGGGTGGTGAGGGGGCTGGTTAATCCAGCTTCCCTCCACTTGGAATTGGAGTCTTCCAGTGTTCACTGTGACAGGTTTATTGGCCTTTTGTGGATAAAATCGCTCACATTCACCTCTGATTGGATGCTGTGTTTGCTGTGGTAGGCGAACCAGACGTTATGGATGGTCTTGTGTGGTTCTGTGGGATCAATTTTCAGTTGGTGTTGTCCGCTGATCACATCTTGTGAATTAGATCCATGCCTGTCCTGCCTGGTTGAGGCCAGCTGGGAGCCATTGCTGGCTGGGGTGTTCAGTGCCTCCCTTTGGGAAGACAGAGTCTCGGAGTGTCTTAAGGAGGCAATAAACCTCTGCTCAAGAAACCATTGCTTGATGTTGACTCCTTCACCAGCTATCGGCCTGTCTTTCACCTTCCCTTTTTAGGGAAGGTTATTGAATGAGTGGTGGCTCAGCAGCTTCAGGGGTATCTGGATTGCATCAGTTTTCTTAATCCCTCGCATAACCCAGTTTTTGTCCGGGTTATGGCACTGAGACTGTGCTTGTGGCCTTGTTTGATGACCTTCACCGTGAGTTGGATCAAGGCCTGTCGACCTTATTGATCCTGTTAGATCTGTCGGCTGCATTTGACGTGGTTGATCACAAGATGTTAGTAGCCCACATGTGGGAATGGGTGGGAATGGAATTGTTCTTGAACGGTTTCAATCTTTCCTGTCCGGGAGAACTTAGCAAGTGGTGCTGGAGGACCATTCTTTGTCTCCCCAGGACCTCAAATGTGGAGTGCCACAAGGTTTGATTCTGTCACCTCTCTGGTTCAATGTGTATATGCAGCCGTTAGGTGAGGTCATGAGGGGGTTTGATGACTGATATGCTGATGACACCCAAATTTTACCTCTCTCTTTTTCAACTGACCCAGGCCCGCTAGTCTCTGTGCTTACTCTGTGTCTGGCAGCTGTGGGGGACTGGATGAGGATGAGCTGTCTGAAATTGAATCCTGACAAGACAGAGGTGTTTCTGGTGGGAGGGACTGGGGAGTTGGTGGCTCCCATCATTGGTGCGGTTCGCCCCGCCTCGACCCCTAAGATCCAAAGTTTGGGGGTGCTTCTTGATTCACGGCTCTCTCTGGATGCCCAGGTGGTGGCTGTGGCATGGAGTGTCTTTTGTCAGCTACATCTGATACATCCACTTCAGCCGCATATGTCAGACTCTGACCTGGCCACCATCATCCATTCCTTCATCACCTCAAGAATGAACTACTGCAACATGCTCTATGTAGGTCTATCCTTGTCGACCATTCGGAGACTGCAGCTGGTGCAGAATTCGGCAGCCTGTCTCATTACGGAGACAGGGCACGGAGAGCACATAACACCAGTGCTCTGTTCATTGCACTGGCTGCCTATGGCCTCCCAGGCCCGATTCAAGGTGTTGGTTCTGACCTATAAAGCCCTATATGGTCTGGGCCCTATTTATCTGCGAGATCGCATCACTCCCCGGGTTCTGGATTGGCCCCTTGCGGTCGACCAGGAGCACCCTTCTCAAGGTCCCTTGGGTTGCAGCTATTGGGAGGGCATTCTCATTGGCCACGTTAAAGTTGCGGAACTCCTTCCCGGTGGAGGTTCATCTGTCCCTGGACCTCCCTTGTTCCGTCGACAGGGTAAGACCTGGCAGTTCTGCTGGGATTTTGGTGGGGGGAGACAGGTAGTGGGTGGGTGGTGGTTGGACTGGGGGGGTTGTTTTTTAGCTCCACTTTATATTTGACTATATTTTTGATTACTTTTATTGTGTAATTGTGTTTTTATATCTATATTGTTATTAAATTATGTATATGCTGCCCTAGGCAGGATGGGTGCAGGATAAAAATCTCTCTAATAAATAAATTAAAAAAATCAATGTTTGCCTTCAACCAACTCAAAGTTTTTGTTCCCAGTTTCCAAACCCTCATGTTTTGCTCCTTCTCAGCTGTGTTTCTTAATAAGAAACAATATGGTTCCCTCCTGACTTATATGCTCCTACAAAGAAAGATACAAGTGTATGTGTGGAAGGAAAAGCCTTTTTCAATAAAATATAATTTTACAGTAGAGATAAATTCCTAAACTGTAGATTGTAACCTCAAGTGGATTTTTGCCAGTTGTAGTTTGGGCAGTGATCCTCCTTGCTTTTATGATATACTTTTCATTCTGTTGTTGTCTTGGGGTCATGGAATTGTATTTAAGCTTCACAATTAGGTCAAGTAGGTGACATGTTTGGGAACCCCTAGTATCCTACATGTGAAATATGCGAGTATGTATAGCCTTTTGAGTATGAGATAATGTTTAATTTTAACTGTTTAAACTGTAACCCAAGTGCCAGAAAATGCTGTATCTTTAATGGCATCCCCTCTATTCCTATATCTGTATGCACACCTATGTGTCTGCATGTTGGCTTCCCACCCATAGGCACAAGCCTAAGTAGAGAAAGTATAAAAATATGATAAGTTAAGAAATAAATTTTAAAAAAAGATTTCAGTAAGTAAGTATATAAATAAATAAATGGCCAGGTATATTACATATGCAGTAATCTGAAATCCTGACACAAAATGTAGCTTTGGGAAATGTATCATGCAGACAAGTGTTTGAAGTCAGTGAGATTTGAGAGCATTATGACTGACTAATCCAAAATGCATGTATTTCAGAATGCTGCTGGATTCTCCTGATAGGAGTCAGGTTTAGAAGACTTAAAAGTTTGGCAGAGGTCTGGAAATAGTAGTATTCGTCTGTGATGCAAGCAGAAGAGAAGTGATCATTTGTTTTCTAAAGGCCTCCCCAGAATTGACATAACTCCAAAGCAAGCAGTCACGATGCAACATCTTTGGCCATTTTGGTTATTCAGTATTATTTGAGTTTTCTTGTGTTCATACTAAGAGATGGGGATCGAGGAGGGAGAGTGCTCTCTTTTCTCTGTTTGTTTTGTCTTGTTTTCGTTTTGTGTTAAAGGATGGCAAATACCTATGTAGTGTCTTTGGATTTATTAACAGAAACCAAAACCTATCATGTCACTGGCCATTTTTAAAGGGGATGTGCCCACTCAGGTCCACCTATCCCCCACCCCCCTGAGCGCCCAAGTGAAGGGGACATGGGTGGACATTCCCGTGACCTGCACACCACTCACTTATGCCTGCGCACAGAGCATCTGGGGAAAATCTGGGACACTCTATATGGGGGCAGAAATGGGTTGTGCGTGGGTAGGGGCACACACTCAGCGCACACCCGCCCTGGCCTGTTTAAATCTACCCCCACTCACTGGACTTGCATCAGCGCTCCACGCAGCAGGCACAGACCTGCCCCCCCCAGCCGTGCCCATGCCAAAGTGACAATGCCACAAGTACAAGGGCATTTGCTGTAATAATTATGCGTGTTCAAAGTACCCTGTGTTAGGACTGTATGTTGTCTTTTATGTTACTACCCTCTTGAAATGATCAAGCATTTTATTAATCCTTCACTTTTTCTTTGTTTAGGAAATGCAAGCTGATTCTACCCTTCTCGCTTGTTTTAGGTATCATTTAGCTAGGTCAAGTAAACATGATAAATCCATTAGCAAGCTTTAATGTTAGACCACTGTGCAATGCCTACAATGCAGCTGGTTCCTAGGGACCAGCTAATAAGCTTAGTTGAGTAAAGTTGAAACGACCTTGATAACTCTCTGGGAAGTGGGTCAACTTTCTTTTTCAGTGAGTTAAAGTATTAAATATGACCCTGGCAGAGAATTTAATTAGGATATGAAAGAAAGATTATAGTGTGGTGGTGGTATTTTTTATTTTTTTAAAAACAGACAGCATCACACCAATTTCTCTTTGGACTTAGCCATTGGAAATTATAAAATTTGGCCAGGCTGCCTAATGGTGTGGGTGGAGATTTTTTTTAAAAAATTTTTTAAAGTGGTTCAGAGGATTTAGAGACACCTTCCTTCATTTTTAATGTATGTTGAATATTGCTAGCTAGGCAGCTGTGAATTTCAGCTGAAGGTTCATTTGGCTTGAATGTCAGATACAGACACCAGAAATATCATTGCAGAAATATTTTTAAACAACTAAGGAATAAACATCACTTTCAGGAAGGGGAAAACACCTGGGTAATATATTTTAAATGTCATTTTCCAATGGTTGCATCCATTCTGATCAGTCTCTGACATGTAGGTTTTGAGACACTGGGATGAATTATTCATAAAGTTAGATGCTAAGATTTCAACGTGCTAGAAGGACTTGCCAGCTCTCACATGCTGAATTGCTATTTTCTATTTCTTGGGGGAGGAGAGATGGTACTCCAGTGAAACAAGTGTTCCCATGTGAGAGTTTGGGTTCCTTGACATTTCATAGAATTGCTCATCCAAGAGTAAAGGGAAGTTTTATGTAAAGGGGGAGACACTCTGGTTCCTCTTAAGCGTATTTTCTTGACTGTCGTGCCTTAACCATCTTATCTAACTTCTTAGAAAAAAGAGTAGGGGCATAATGTTAAAGTATGACAGAGGTTGAACCTATATAGATCCATACCTGACTGAAGTGTCGGGATAATCATTCATTACAGAAGTAATGGGGGACTAATCTTTCTCCCATCCTCTCCTCCCTCTTGCTGCTTCCATTTTCATCTGCTGTGCATACCTCATTAAAAAGAAAGTTGACAGGACTGCAAGTAATTGGTAGCCATAGGTGTTATTTCATTAGGAGTATTTGTTTGCCATCTTTTACAAAAATCTAATATATGAAAGCAAATCCTTAAGTGTGCTGAATGCCATGACTGGTTTCTGGCACAAAAGGAACAGAGATTAGATCAGTGTTCAAAGAAATTTAAAATGGGTTATTGCTTTTCTGCAGAGTAAATTGGAATATGTGCTGGACAGATTAGAACCAACCCAGAACACTCGGGATTGTTTAAAACATTCCACAAAAGCTGTAGCTTGTAAAATTAACTTCCTCTAAATTAGAACAAACCCTGTCCTTCCTACCAACAGTTGCCAAGTATTGTAGGCTTTAGAGTAGGTTTAGCTAATGCATGTTTGGGTGGAAGAGCATTGCTGTGCCATCTCCCAAATGATTTCCCCCTAATCCAAAGTTAGTGAATTCCTTGCAACACAGGCAGAAGGAATTTGAAACACTGGCAATGATAACAGGCACTTCAGAATTTTGAATTGGTCTACTGACTTAATTGCAGTTAATCAGAAAAAGAATGGAAGTGCCTATGTTTTCCAAGAAACAACATCACAAAGTGATGAGGACAACTGTATTTTGAAAAGGTCACAGAAAGAACAAATTGAAGTGTTTAGATTACATCAATGAAGAAGATTCTTAGCCCAGAAACCTGAGTTTTATGAGAAATGATTTGTGTCCATCTCAACCTATGAGAAACCTCTCATGAAGTAAAAAGCCCTAGAAACCAAATTTGCACAATGTGAGTGGGTGACAAATATTAGGAAGGTAGGGAATGAGAAAGGATAGGTGTGATGCATGTACCTCATAATACATCTTGATGGTTTGTTGAAAGGTTTGTTCTCAAAATAACGGTGTGGTAAATTCTTAACTTCCTCCTTGTGGCCATCACAAAAGGTGAATTTTCAGATGGTATGCAGTCAAGAAGAGAGCAATTCCAGTTGTCATGCCAAGGAATGCAATGTTTCTGGCAAGCTTGGTCAAAAGCCTACCCCTTTTCCAGTAAAGTATGGCTGTGTCTAGAGCAATACGCTGTTAGGCCACTTTCAGATGCCACCCCCTCCCCCCCCCATGCATATTCTGGCTGCGGCGGGTGGGGGGTGGAATGCACAGGGATTGGCTGGTCTGAAAGCCCCCCCCCCCCCGCACGCAGGGGCTTTCAGACCAGCCAATCCCTGCGCATATCCTAGCTGCGCATTTCCCCCCACAGCTAGAATATGCACAGGGGGCGGGGGCATGTCTGAAAGTGGCCTCTGGTACAAATGGGAGAAACATTTCTCGTAATGGGGATGTAGTGTGGAGTGCCATTGTGCTGTCTCCACTAAGAAATTCCTCTTGGGGCCTATTTCAGAATATGGCTAATGTGTCGTGTTGACATCAATGGCATGTCTTCCTTTAATTTCAGTAGAAAGCAGTATCTGATTTTCCACCATGGTGTCTGACAAAAGTGACACATCTTTTCCTTGCAGTAGCTGGCTTGTCTGAAATGGAGCTAGAACAAGTGGGCCCAGTGTACTTATTGCATGCATTTTTTGGTATTTCTTCTCAACACACTTCCACAGTCTAGGTGGTTTTGTTGACTCTTAGTGCTGCTGTTTTTATTGACGTGTTCTCTGGGAGAGAATTTTCACTTTTTTGACCATGAAGACAGGATGGCTATGGAAGAAATAGGCTGGAGCATCAATTGATTAAAGCCTTCAAAGTGAGTGGGAGTTGGAACTTAAGTGCTTCGTTGTTTTGTTTAAATTTTTTTGCTACCCCACCCCTCCTGTCACAGGCAGCTCAGGCGGCTTACAATCACAACAAAAATAAAACAACAATAAAGCTAAGAACAACTCATAAAAGGAGGTTAAAAATATCCCACCCCACCCACCACTCTTATCCACTCCCCAAACCCAATCACCCATCTCCCCTGCCAATGAGAATGCCCTCACCAGTGTGGCACCCCAGAAGACTCGAGGGACCTCAAGCAGGGTACCCCCGGATGACCGCAAGGATCGATCCAGAATCTGAGGGGTGAGGCTGTCCCACAGATAGGTAGGGCCTAGGCTGTTTAGGGCTTTATAGGCCAAAACCAACACCTTGAAATGGTCCCAGAAAACTACCAGCAGCCAGTGCAGAGAATGGAGAACCAGCATAATATGCTCCCGGCGGCATGACTTCTTGTTTTGTTCAATGATTGTCTGCCTCCAATTTGCCTGTACAAACTGCGTACGGTAATATACCCTCTCTGACATTTTGTATGCTAAGTCCCTACTATAAAGAGGCAATCTTCTTCTGTGTTTTTGTTGCCTAGCACAGGGAGTTCCTTATCTTGTATGCAGCCATTCAGGTGCTGCCATAATGCAGACAAGGGGTAATAATAAAGTACCTCAAATTCATGAGGAGGCATTATGTAAATGTGTTGACCTCACTGGCATAGACTGGAGGACTAGAATACTGGAAAAAATGAGAAAAATAGTTTGCAAAGCTAGATTCCTTACAACTATGAAGTCATGGTAATGTATGTTTTATTTGGAGTATTGTACTTGAGCTCTTGGGGTGAATGAGCAGACATACTTTTATCGGACGGAAACCTTCTTTTAATCTTCGGCAGGGTTTTTCTTTTACATTATGCTCTTCCTAATACTTGTGTCACAGAACCACTGTCAGATGCTTGTTTTTTGTACCCGAGACTAAATTTAATGTGGGTGTTTCACATGAAATGTTTCTCTACCTCAAACAATGATACAGCTTCTCATCTATACCTATTTGAATGACACTTGGAGGTGAATATATTTTGACTTAAAAAAAAAAAAAAAAAGTCCCTGTAATGGAAACGTAAACTTATTCATATTGAGACAGATGAGATTCCTATTGAGTCTTCTGGAAAGCCTCTTGCTTTATAATACAAAGGGCTTGATTCCTCTACAATTTAAACTGATATTCCCTTGTATAATTTAATGCTACAAAAATACATTGGAAATGAACACATCAAAAGCCGTTTCAAGTTAGCAAGCCAAAGTATAATTGTATCACTTAATCCCCCACACAGTGGGAAGCACATAGTAATTGCAGGTACGAAGTGGCTGTGGAAAAAATCTATGCAGACTATATCAAACTGGTCCTGAATAAGGGTGAGGAGTTGTCTGTGTTCCCATTATGCTGCTGGGGGCTTTGTATCCTGCAGATCTGCACACCTCTGCCCTGGCCAGGCCTGTGGGATGCTAGAGAGTAAACTCTGAGATTTTAGTGTTCTCACAGAATTTGCATATCCCTGTGTAATTCCAGCACTCTTGGTAGCTCCTTATCCTGAACTGTAGTGTGTGGAGCCATCAAAGCTCAACAGGGGTATAATCACAAACCATTAAAGGCTTTAGTATGTTGGGAACTGCAGTCATGCTTGCTTGCTTGCTTGACCCAGTTATTTCTCAATGAAATGATACAGAGCTGCGATGGCACCATTCTTTAATATGCTACATTGCCACATGCTGAGCTCAATAATGATTTCATCATGAAAAACATGTGGAAAGAGATTTGTTTTGTCATTGTGTGAGTTTGACAACAGTCTTTGCTCCTAGTTCAAGCAAATATATTGTTATATTGAACAATATTAGCCCATTCTATTTGTTGTGTTTAGCACTAAAGATGGCCAACTTTTTAGTGTGTGTGTCACTGTTTATTATCCTTTTTTAAAAGTTTTTTCTTCTGCACCTAGTTAGAAAACCATCTGGAAACTTGCCATTTCTCCAGCTAATCTGGTCTTTCTCCATATGAATTATTTTCATCATGCTGGAAACTGAAATTCCAATATGCTTTAGTTTAATGTTGTCATTAACTAGAAGAAGTGTGCTTTAAAAATCTATTTTCTATGGTGAATGTATTTTTAGACAATAAGGCAGCTTAGTCTGTTACCCATTATGTATACCCCAAGTTAAATATGTTCCTCCTTACAGTCCACAGGTTAACAATTACCCTCTTAAAACTTCAGATGCACTGGAAATGGGGTGTCCCTTTTTTAAAGTATTTTTCTATCTATTGTAAAGGGGAGAAACATCCATTTCTAGATGTGTTTTGTTTTAAGCAGTTCCAAAGACCCTCGCCCTATATATATATTAATTGTAGGATATGTTTGGAAGTGCCTGAAGACTAAATTTTCAGGAGAATTAAAAATATGGGTTGTGGGGAAGAGCTGGATATTATAGTTCTAGGGCATCCTATTGACCTTGGGGAGACTTATGCACTTTCTAATGTGCACAAGGGATTTACGAATTACGAGTCCTACCTAGTCATTAATACTTGTGCTCAAAATCTGTCTGTCTTTGGTGCTTAGCTCTTCCCCACACTGCGGTACTGAGAGCCTCACAATCTTTAATGCCTTTAGACTCCCAATACTCCAGAAGACAGGGTAGTGCTATTGCCCCTGTTTTATAGATAGGGATCTGAGGCAAGGCACAAAGTTAAATTGTTTACTCAAGGCATGCAGGGAATCTCTGGCAAAGCAGGGTATTGAGTTAATCTTTTCTGCTTCCCAGATTGGAACACTAGCAACTTTGATCTCTCACTCGCACGCACGCACACCTTAAAGATGTCTGAGAGCCTCTAAGGATGTGTTCTCATGATCAGGTCTGTTCTATGGTTGTTAATCTAGAGGAATTCCTATGGAGTAATTTACATCTAGTTCTATTCTGATGCGCTGTGAGAATCAGAAAGTAAAATTATTCTCCTTTTGTCTAATTTCCATCTTGTTTGCTGAGGAGGAGGTAGTCAATTGCATCAGAGAGCAGGAAAAACAAAGGCAGTAGCAAACCTGGAGGAGAGGTGCATGCTGGGAGGTGAGAACAAACAGAAAAAACCCCAAAGCTGCTGGTTTTTGAACTTTTCAGACAATCATTTCCTCCACAGTAGAAATTCTCCTCCCCACCCGCCCGCTAGATTAACTCCCCTTCGCTGCAGAGTTAACTACTACTTCATTCCTCTCCCCCCACACTTTAATTCCTCTGGTTGTGTGATCAAAAGTGATGGTAAAGCAAGTTTGGGGTTACTACCACAGAACTGCCAATGAGAACAAACCCTAAGTGTGCGACTATGAAGCTTGTATTTTAAAAATATCATCTTTTGCAGCTTTTTTCAGAAGTTGAGTAGGTTTTTGTAAGTGCTTCACAGTGAATTTTCAAAATGTGCCATTGTGGGAGAAATCTCTCTGGACAATTTGAGAAGAATATAGCAAACCAGGTTTGACTTGATAAAGGGTCATGAACTAATTTATTACTTCTTATTTGGAATACTAGGAATTATTAGGAGTGGGATAGAAAATTTAACAGAATATTGTAATGTCACTGTGTAAATTTTTGTAATGCCACACTTCAAATACTGAGTACAGTTCTGGTAGTCCCATCTCAAAAAAGAACAGATGCTGCTTTTAGATGTGTACAAAACTGAAAACTTAAATACTTCGAGATATTTAGTTTGCAGTTTTAAAGGAATGTGAGACTGGCTATAACATGTCGCCTCTAAACCCCACCTGCGGAATTTTTCATGCCACGTGTGCACCACACATGTTTAAAAGTGGCCTTTAGTAGAGCTGGAAAAGGTGCAGAGAAGGGCAACAAAGATGATCTGAGGTATAGCATGGCTTTTGTAAGAAGAGAGGCTCAAATAGGCATGAGCTCTTCAGTTTAGACACAACTAAGGAATGATATAATAGAAGTTTACAAAATCATGGGTGGTACAGAGGAATCGGTCATCTACCACGTCTCAAAATTACTAGAACTAAGGGGCACCCTATGAAATTAACTGGCATCAAATTTTGAACAAAAGTACTTCAGCGCTCAGTGTAGAGGACGTTGTGACGGCCAATAGCGTAACTGGTTTTTTTTGGTTAATTGGATACGTTTTTATAGGGTAGGACCATAAATGACCATTAGTCAAGTTGGTCAGGTGCTTAGTCCTCTAAATGTTGTTGGCTGAGAGTAAATAGCAGGAACCGCTTCACTCCTGCGTAGGTCAGGGATTCTGAAGGAGGAGAGATGTTATCCAGAGTGTTCAAATGTAGTGGAGGACACGATACATTATATTTTAGAATGTCCTTTGTATAATGATATTAGGAGAAAGTTTTTACTCCCATTGCCATCTAGGTTAAACTTCTTTTCAAATTATGAGAAACTAATTTGGCTTTTTCAGCAAAATGATGTGAATTCCTTAACTTGGTTAGTGACATTTGCTTATAAGGCAGACGAGATAAGACACAACCATTTGTTCTTCTTGTCCCCAGCTTTTTAATTTATGTATTATTGTATTTATAATACTTCTGTACAAACTGATTGTGGAGAGAGCTGATATCCTTAATAAATTTGACTTTGGCTTTGACTGGTTCACTCTATCATGAGCTGTTCTCTGATGCGGCCAAAAGTTGGTTGCTGTCTGAGATGGGACACTGGGCTGGCTAGACCATTGACCTGACCCAGTGTGGCATTTCTTATGTTTACTTTGGGTGAGAGAATTTGGTCTATCCTTCCTCCAGCCATTAAACATCTGAGGTAGCTTTGAGGATATGCTACTGGTTCATGATCGATAGGGCTGGCTACCTCTGTTGTCTGTGCAAACCTTCAGCTCAAGGCTGGGAGCATTTCTGCTTCATTTTGCCAGCCACTTAAATTTACTACTGGAATGCTGGGAACATGGCTGCTTCCTTGCAGACCAGCAGAGAATCACAAGGGCTCTACTTTATGCTGCCTGCAGTGCTGGTCCTGAGTTTGAGGATAGAGGGGCTGTGGTAGAGAGGCACTGGGACAGAGAAATGTGTAAATCCAGCTCCTGCTGCCATGTGGCTTTGTGTTGAGAAAACTACTTTACTTTTTTATGTGCCTCCAACTTTGTGTACTTTCCGTTGCCTTCTGCTCATCCTCTATTCAGTGTTTATTCCGTATAATCTGGAATCTAAAGGGGTTCCATTGTGTGCATGGGAAATATTTTAGAACCACTAATTAATATTGTTGGTATGTGAGCTTCTTCGAGTGGGGCTCTGTCAACACATAGGAGCTGTGCCTGCGCAGATCGGCCAAGGAAGTTTCTCTAAGCAGTTATTTTTTCGTGCACAATGATCCCTCCCTCCATGATTCATGCCTTTGAGTGGCTTCCATAATTACGCCAACATTTTTTTTCCTGAGTGGGAACCAGCAGCCATGATAAGACATGGAAAGACAGGCGGTATTTCAGTTATGTGGGACCTAAACCATTTAGGGCTTTAAAGGTCAAAACCAGCACCTCAAATTGTGCCCAGAAAGCTATAGGGAGCCAGTGCAGACTTTGGGGCACTGGTATAATATGTTCCCAGTGGCATGTCCCTGAAAGGAGACAAGCCGCTACGTTCTGCACCAGCTGCTCTTTCCAAACAGTCCTCAAGGGCAGCCCCACATAGAACACATTGCAGTAATCTAGCCTTGAGGTGATGAGCGCATGGATGATGGTGGCCAGATCCAAATAATAAAGAAACGTCCATAGCCTCCTCACCAGCTGGAGTTGGTGAAAAGCACTCCTGGCCACCTCCGCAGGAAGAGGTCCAGAAGTACTCCAACTCTGCAAACCTGACTGACTAAAGGGGGGCAGACTTTGTCAATAACAGGAGTCCCAATCCCCTCCAAGTCACAAATTTGTCCAACAGTCATCACATCAGTATTGTCTGGCTCATCCAGTCCCCGACAACAGCCAGGCATCATTGACAGAGTAGCCATCAAGGTCAGAAGGTAAACCCTCCAGAGAGTTCTGGAAACCAGTTGAATCCATAAGTCTCCGAGGGAGGACCATCCTAATGGGACCACCACACCAATGAGGTGGGTCCCAAGGATATGACTGGTAACGTGGTGATGACCAGTATGGGAAGTGTGACCATTGACGGTAACCCTAGAGACAAATACGCTAATGTAGCCTGATCAGTGCGCATATATAAACTGTGATGGAGCTTATCTCGAAAAACCAAAGTTACAGGTGAGTAAACTCAGGTTTTTTTTTAGTAAATATGATGAATTTGACAAGAAAACTTGTATTCAAGTGACACTGAACAGAACTGTAGAAAGAAGAGCAGATTTTAATCCCAGTTAGGCACATTGTTGGGAATTTAAAACTTCACTGGACTGCTCCATTCCTGTTTTGCTGAGGTCTATGGCACCACATAACTGTTTACAATAAAAGGCTCCACCTTTCTGGAATGTTTACATTTACATTAACACACAGCGGTGAGACTGTGGGGAGAGGAATTCTCCAACCAGAGAGTCCTGTTCTGGTGCGATAACATGGCAGTGGTCCGTGTTATCAACAAATTGTCATCTAAGTCAGAAAGGGTGATGAGGCTGGTTCGGGTGTTTGTTATCAGGTGCTTAAGATTGAACATAATGTTTACAGCCAAGCATGTACCCAGCATTAACAACAGCATAGCTGATGCCCTTTCTCGATTCCAGACAGAACGATTTTGCCTGCTTGCCCCAGAAGCCAGGGAGGATCCAGACCCGTTCCCGAGTGACATGTGGAACCTTGGATAATAGACCTACTTTAGACAGTCCAGGGTTCCTTAGCCCCCAGAACCAGGAGGGCATATGAACAGGCTTTCAGCGAGTTTCAGGTTTCAGAATGGTTGGGCGATAGGTTTCCCCATCCCGGAAAGCCAAATGTTGCAGTTCACGCTATGCTTGTGTAGCAGAGGCCTGGCACCGGGAACCATTGCCGAGAAAGTATCGGCCATCAGTTTCTTTAGCCGATTGGCCGGTCACCCTTTCCCGGATAATGGCTTCTTTATGAACCGTATGCAGGAAAGCTGGTCCAGAGTTACACCCCCTGTTCCGGATATAAGAGCCTCCATTACTCCTGAACTGTTAACGCAACTAATAGGTGTATTACCTAGAGTCTGATTCTCTAGCAACAAGACACAACTATTTGCAACGGCATTCCGAATGACCCTAGTTGGCGCATTCTGGATAGGTGAATTTACCATGGACTCAAGCTCTGACAACTCGGGCAGGGCCCTCCAAATCCAAGATGTAGGGTGTGAAGCTCACCTCTTACTCTGCACTTAAGGAGGTCCAAGACCCACCAGAGGGTGAGAGGGCAGATGGTCAAATTGTACCCCTCCACATACGACATGATCGGTCCGGGCCATGGGGAAATACTTAAGGCAGAGCCCTCCAGGCCCTGGCTCCTTATTTAGACACGAGGATGGGAAGCCCGTGACCCGATACCAATTCGGAGCGGTCCTGAGCATGTGCATGAGAGAGCTAGGCCTGGACCCCTTATGCTCCAGTGCGCATTCTTTCAGAATTGGGCGGTGTCCACTGCGGCAGGTATGGGGATGTCCAACCAGCAGATACAGCATATCGGGAGATGGCGATCCCGAGCTTTTCACACTTACGTGAGGGACACAGAGTTGAGACGGGGTGGACAGTGCACCTATGCACAAGCTGGATCCGGATCCAATTAACAACGACTACATAGCATTGTCTTCTCTTCCAGACATGGCAGCCCCGCAGGCCAGAACGGTAGTTTCGATTGTCGGCCACAGCATCATTCACTGGGCAGGAAAGATAGCTGCATGCAGTGGGTGGGGCACCCAGCTGGGCCTCAGTGACAGGGCCAAAATAATATGGCTAGTTAAGCGTGGTATGCTTTGGGAGCAATTGCTCCCAGCACTGACCGCAGCAACACATGAATATCCGTCCACGGGGATTGTGGTCATACATTTGGGGGAGAACAACTTGCCAAGGACAACAGGGCTCTGGTTAACGAAGAGGGCAAAGTTCGACCTCAAACTGGTCCAGGAACGTTTTCCATGGAGTACATTGGTGTGGTCTGACATGTTGCAGAGGCGGTGTTGGACTAATGCTCAGCATTCAGGGAGAGTGGACAGGGCCAGAAAGTGGGATAACAAAGAAATAGGGCACTGGCTGAGAGTAAATGGGGGGACGACTATCACACACAAAGATATTTATCACAATAAGGATGAACTGTACCGGCTGGATGGGGTCCATCTGTCAGATTTCGTGTGTCATTTGTACCCCGGGTTCCTGAAAACCAAATTAGCATTCATTATAGGTGAGCGCAGAGATTTGGCGGTGAACCAGCCAAGCGAAGCTGGTGGTTCTGGTGGCGGTAGGGATGAGCTAGGGGAGGTCCGAAAGAGCCACAGTTATTTATTTTTTATTTATTTTCTAGATTTCTATACCGCCCCATCCTGCCATGCAGCTCGGGGCGGTTAACAACAATAAAACAGTATAAAAACATTTAAAACAAATATAAAATATATCAATAAAACAGGGCATAGAACAATCATAAATAAATATATAAGGTGGGGGATTAAAAATCACCCCCCCCTCCCTCCCAAAGGCCTGGGCAAACAGCCAGGTCTTACAGTTACGCCGAAATATCAAAAGGCTTGGGGCATAGGTGAACAGAAGCATCTCCTTAAGTGATGGGTGAGACTGTGCATAGCTGCACAGTGCAGCCCACTGTATGGCCAACCCAGGGGTGAGAGGCAAACGGCCGGATCCGCTGGGCGAACAAAGTGTCAAGCAGTGGGTAACAGTGTTCTCACCCTTGTTTTGGCCCCCAAAGGGGCCTAGGTACGAACAACCTGCCACGGCCTGGGGAAATCCGGAGCCGTGGTAGGAGGTAAGTTAAAGTTGGGAAGTTAGGATAATGGAGGTTTCCACTTGAGCTTAACTCGAGAATGTCCGGAGCAGTAGTCAGGTGACAGGGGTTATTCACCTGTACCAGATAGAGGCCTCCTGGTTGTTTGCAAACAATTAAGAAACAGGACCCCAGTTCAGGGGGAGCGGGAGGGGCTACCCTTTCCCCCCTTTTGGATGTTGTTTAACCAATAAAGAGTGCGGCCGTTCTATCCCACCATCTGTGTCCTTGTCTTCTTCTGGGAGGGGGTGCACTGACAATTCAGTTTAGGGAGAGGGAAGAAATCACAATTTGAAGAGCATTTTATGGTTTTTAACAGTGAGGTTTTAGAAGCCTATTAAGTATTGTAATGAGAATTTGTCACTCCATATATATGTTAAAGCAACCCTCATCTGTTTGAACTATGAATCACAGCCAACTTGATCTTTTTAGAGTATGTAAGCACAAATAAACCATGTAGTTTAACATTCTGAACTGAGTGTCTTTTTTAAAAGGTCCCGAAGTCATTAGAATTTTGCATGAATCTACACCTAGCCAAAATAGTTATTTAAAAAAAATATGTAATATTGCAATAATTAAATCTAGAATTAGATACATATATCTGTGATTAAAGTTTTGAGGTGGCTACTGTGCATAAAGTAGCAGGCTTCATGGAGATTTTATGGAACCCATTACAAAAGATACTGCAAGTATGGTATTTGACTGAGGTCACATTTAGTAATGAGTTCAAAGAAGACCTTTTGTCATGGGATTTAGTATCTCTGCTCTCAAGGGAAGACAGAAGGAATTTGTGAAAGGAAAGTAGGCCACACAGAGAAGTAGAAGAAAATCTGAAAGATTTATGGGAATACTATAGCGAGGTAGTAATCCATCAATCCAGCTATCAACAAAGAAGAGAAAAGACATTCATTAAAAATGTGTGAGAGGAAAACTCTTGACCCTAATAATCTATGAAAGGCACAGATATGCACAGAAGGACTGAAATGCTAATGTTTGCATTACTGAGTTAGGAAAAGAAATTGTGCTTGCAAAGTTAAATTTTCATAATTTGCTGCCCTTTTTGAGGTCTAGATATGTTTCCCTAGCTTTTATTCTTTGCTGTGTGTTAAAATGATGATAATCTCACTTTGGCGTTGCAAAAATTTGGATATTTCTGTAACAGTCTTGGGAAATGCTTATTTTTTTGAGTCACTGCTAGAAGATACATGCTTTGAGGTAAGAAGTGACAGCAAAAACCTTTATGCTTTGTCTAGGTTCTGAATATTAAAGCTGCAATACAGTATGGAATCTCAAAGCCTTTTCTCTAGAGAGTGTGCTGTATTTTGTCAGCTGTGTGTGTTACAGCTCTGTTTAGAAAGGCAATGTTGTAATGCCTTCTGGTGATGAAGCGGTGAGAAATTTTAGAGCATGCTGTCAAACTTTCAAGTGGATGGAAGGGACAGATACTGTTTAAGTTGCAAATAAATGACTATGCAAAGAACATTCAGAATGCGCTATGTAGCTTTAAGCATTCATCAAGACACGTCCCATCATGTTGCTTTAAATTTGGTTTAAAAATGGAAAAAGACATTTAGAAATGTCTTCATTGTAGAGCTGCTGTTTATAACTCACGCATGTCAAGGGAGTAGACAGTGAGGATTCTAGTGAGAAATACGCTGTTGGGTACAGAACTGGTATAAATGCCTGTATTGTACTCACCTGACCCTTCAGGGCAATGGGTATATTGTGGAGTAAGAGAGAGTGACCAGAGGACTATTGCCTGACAACTGTTTACAGTTAAGCAGGGTCCTCTGTGTGGAACTGTAGCCAATTTGCAAAGAGTAGAGCCTTTCCAAAATTAGACTAGTCAACACAGAAGACAAAAATGGTCTAGAACTGATCTAATAATTGAGAAGCTACATCTGTCTTTGAATTTTCTTGTTTCAACTTTGCTGGACAAAGTTTTGTTTTTGTTTTATTTTTATTTTTAATGGTCTTGAGTCTTCCCCCATAAGACTTAATGTAGACCATACACTGGATTACAGCTCAAATGCAGGAAGATTTATTTGCCAAGTATGATGGTACACATCAGGTTTCATGAAACATGGAATTTGAGGAGGGAAGTCTTGTTCACACAAGGGCATAAGGCAGGGAGCACTATAAACGAAGATGGGAAGTAGAGATTTGGAAACGGTAGGAACTTTTAAAAACATATTCACTTAGGTGAAGTTAAGTAACTAACTATAAGTATTTGCCTAACTTCATTTAATCTGTAAAACATTTGATAAGCAACTCTTTTATGTTAGCCACCAAAGCTGACACTAAAATAATTAGTCCATTAGAGTGAAGTATTGTTGTAGTGACCGCAATACAGGCAGATCCTAAAAGACAAAAGGAGTGAAGATTTTCTTGGTGTGAAGCTATTCTGCTTTTTCTGTAGCAGAAATGGTATCAGGAAATATTTGGGCAGGTGGGGGAGCTACCATTGTATCATCCCTGTTAGCCTTAGAATAAAATTAGGCTGCCATTGTAAAGCTAGCTTTTTTAGTTATAAATGAATGGGTCGCATTTTCTTATCCCTATACTTTGGTCCCGAAAGGGGTGGTCTCCGCTATATCATCAGGGTTTTCAGGAGACACACTTGGTGACGTTTCCCATGTCCCATTCCTTCCCCCCATCTCAGGATATTTGGGAGTTGAAGCCAGTAAGGCCCCTGATCTGACACTGATGCTGTTCAATGCGAGGTCAGTGGCAAATAAAACCTCTTCCGTTCATGATTTGACTCAGGATGAGGCTGCCAGCTTCATGTGCAATATGGAGACCTGGCTGCATGAGGCGTCTGAGCAGTATTGTTCCAGATGGTGCCAGCCAGGTACTTGGTACGGCAGCAGTCGGTGGGGCAGGGGGTGGAGTGGCCGTGGTCTGTAAAGACACCTTGGCTTTCCAGAGGTATCTGGTGCCTATCTCATCTGAAATAGAGTGCCTGGAAACAGGGGTTCCGATTATTGGGGGTGGTGTTATAACACAGTTGTAGTTGGATCACAACCTGCTGAAAGCCCAGATTCTGGTCCTCCTATGCCCTCATCAGGATGGTTGACCGATTAGGTTGGTCCACCCCTGGAGATTGATGGATCCGATTTGTTTTCCAGAACTCTCTGCGGGATATACCCACTGTCCTCAACAGATGCTTTGTCGATTATCTGGTAGCCTTGCAGAATGACATCTTGACCAATGGCCATTGACACAGTTGCACACAGGCATCTGCTCCCACCACTTCATCAGTACATGTGCCCCTGGTATATGGAGGACCTGAGGCAGTTGAAGCAGGAGGGTAGGTAGTTAGAGCACAGGTGGTACTGAAGCAGACTGATGACAGCATAAATAATTTTTGAAGGATTATCCTATGACTGTGATGGGGACAAAGAAAACTTTCTTCTCCACTATCCTAGCATCTGCAAAGTCTTGTCTGGTGGAGCTATTCTGCATCGTGAGGGTAAAGTTATCAATGGACTATCACAACTTGATTTAAAAAATCACAAATTTGATGAGGTCACAAAATGATATTGACAACATGTATAAAACTTATAATCACAAAATATAAATTCCATAAAGAGCACCGAATTATTATTATTTTTAAAAACTGCATGGCATGGTAAAAGGGTAACGTAATCCCCATCTCCCAGCATTGGCCCTATGGACAGGACAGGCCAAACCATACCATACCAGGCGAGGCACCCCTCTCCC
Source organism: Sphenodon punctatus (assembly GCA_003113815.1). Taxonomy (NCBI): domain Eukaryota; kingdom Metazoa; phylum Chordata; class Lepidosauria; order Sphenodontia; family Sphenodontidae; genus Sphenodon; species Sphenodon punctatus. The sequence goes on along the minus strand of QEPC01014746.1, from coordinate 353,660 downwards.
TCCCACCCCCAGCCAATTACCTACAAATCCAGCAGCCCTGTAGCATGCAGCACAGCTAAATTCACCAAAGAGAATGGTCAAAATGGCTGCGGTGCAGATGCTTTTATTTTGCCCTGCCAGCCAGTTCAAAAGCTGACCATCTGACTTGGCTAGCCAATCAAAACGTGTCATCTGGCTTACCATCACTCAGTTGTCCCCTCCCATACCACCCTCCTACCAAATATTGGCAATAATGTTTCATTTCCATGCAAGCCCCTATACGCGCAGAGGTTTTCAAAGTTTCTGGATAATGCCCTTGGTCCTCGGAACTTCAGAATTTGGCCTTTCCAAATAGAATACCGTACTATTTGGCAAAGTATGAAGTTTTCCAAAGACTTAGTTTCAGCCCTGATTAAAACCCATAAAAACTAAAAACACCTCCCTCAAACCTTCCAAATTTATACCTACTCATTAATTGTCGGGTGTAAAACTTTTTGATTTATAAAAGCATTTGTTGGGCAGGGATAGGGGTTCGTTGGGCTTTGGGGTAGGGTTGTGAGGGAGGGTGGGAGTTTTGAAGTTACAGTAGGAGTTTTTATTGTATGGATTTTATTATTTTATGGATATTAAGCTGCCCTGAGCCTCTGTGGGAAGGGTGTTGTATAAATTTGAATAAATAAATAAATACCCCAAGAGAATTCTCACATTTACATTTTGAAATATTAGCTGGCAAAAAGTTTTTATCAGCGAACTGATGATCAGTGGGAACAATAAAACACTGAGGGTGCTTTCCCATGTGACAAAATGCACCTGATTTGCTCCTGGAAAAATCTCCGGGAGGCAAATCAGGCATGGCGTTTGTAACACAGAAATGTTGACTTGTGGGTTTTGGCGGCAATCCTTTGGGAGATTCAGAGCTGGTGCAAAGCCAATAAATCTGACTTTGCATTTCCCACAGGATTTCTGCCAAAAACATGTGAGTTAACATTTCCACATTATAAATCCTGTGCCTGATTTGCCTCCCAGAGATTTTCCCAGAGGTAAATTGGGCACACTTTGTCACATGGGAAACTGTCCTGAATGTTGGTAGTGTTCAAAGATTTTAGCAGTATTGGTAATTGTAAAATGCTCCCTCCTTTACATCTCTCTTTGTGGCAAATACAAGTTAAACTATTTGCTTTATCAAATTAAAATTATGTAGAAAACCCTCTTGAAGATAAAAAGCAAACTAATTTAACAGATCTATTTCTTCATGCATATAAATGCAGAAACTTTATGACTGTATCTATTCTCCAAAATTTCTATAGTTGGTGGATAATTTTTTCTTATTCCATGTACGAATAATGTCTGGCCTTGCCAGTAGTATTATATCAGTCAGTCATTCTGGTCTTCATTTTCTTCTACTACTGCATGTCTGACACAATGGGGGAAAGCATTACATCAACCTTATCAGTAAATTATTATTACTACTTATATAACACAAGCAATGTACCTCATAGTGAACAGTTGCAATTAGAGACAGGTCACTGCCCTGAGAGGCTTACAATCTAGGATGGACATGGAGGGGTGACAAGTGGGAGAAGGACATAGGGAGAGACAGTGATATAAAGTATACACTTCCATTTTACAGATGGAAAACTGCTGTTGAGAGAAAGTGATTTTCCCAGGGCCACTCAATGAGTTCGTGGATAAGCCAGGCTTTGAACTTTTGTCTCCCAAGTCCAGCACCATGTCCATTAGACTACACTGGCTCTCAGTTCTATTATAGGGTGAATCTAGAAGATTCCATTATCTCCTGCAGGCTAGTCTGTCAGCGCACCCCCTCCAGAAGGGGAAGGGACCAGTTAGGATGGTCCACCCTCAGAGGCTGATGGAACCCCAGCGGTTTCAGGAGGTTCTGAGGGAGTTAACCTTGGACCTGGACAGCCACTCTGTCAATGAGCTGGTTCAGCGTTGGAACAGCTTGCTGGAGGAGGCCATTGTTAGGGTGACTCCGAGACGCCCTCTGCCTTGGTCTCGTCACCGCAGGGCCCCTTGGTTTACTGAGGGGCTGCGGTGTATGAAACAAGTAGGCAGGAGGCTGGAGCGATGCTGGCGTCGGACTCAATCTGACTCCGACCGACTTCTCCATAGGGCCCATTTGCGGTCCTATGTTGAGGCTGTGAGGACAACAAGGAAGGAGTTCCTTGCTGTCCTCATAGCATCTGCGAAGTCACGCCCAGCGGAGCTGTTTCGGGTGGTGCGGGGGCTGGTCAGTCCAGCCTCCCTCCGCCTGGACGGGGACTTGTCCCAGACCTGCTGTGAGGAGTTTGTCATCTACTGCGAAGACAAGATCGCTTGGATTCAGAGCAACTTCGACGCTCGATTAGGGGCAGTAGGGGGAGAGCGTGAGGGGATGGAGGTCCCGTCTGGTCAATCTTTGTGGGGGGAGTTTCAGGAAGTGACGCCGGCCGATGCGGTGGATATCTTGGGGTCTGTGAGGGCCACCTGTTGCGAACTTGATCCATGCCCGTCCTGGTTGGTGAAAGCCTCCAGGGAGACGTTGGGAACGGTGCTGGCGAGGGTAGTGAACGCGTCCTTGCAGCAGCGGAGGTTGTCGCACAGCCTCAAGAAGACTGTGGTGCACCCCCTGCTGAAGAAACCATCATTGGAAGTGGATGCGCTCTCCAGTTACCGACCTGTCTCTAACCTTCCCTTTTTAGGGAAGGTTATTGAGCAGGCAGTGGCACTCCAGCTCCAGGTGCATCTAGATAGCATCGGTTTCCTGGACCTGTTTCAATCTGGGTTCCGCCCCGGCTATGGCACTGAGACGGCGTTGGTGGCCTTGGTCGAC
>QEPC01014746.1:311191-350453 GCA_003113815.1 Sphenodon punctatus | reverse complement strand
GGCTGAGCAGACTGAAGCTCAACCCCGATAAGATGGAGGTGATGTTGGTGGGGAGAGTGAGGGACGTAGTGGCCCCCCTGATTGGGGGGGTTCACCCTCCTATAGCTCAACAGGTCCGGAGTCTGGGGGTGATATTGGATGCGGATCTCCGCCTGGAGCGGCAGGTGGAGGCAGTCACTAAGGCTGCTTTCCGTCAGTTGCATCTGGTGCGGAGGCTGCGTCCGTTCGTCTCCGGCCCGGACCTGGCCTCCCTCATTCATGCCTTTGTCACCTCGAGGCTGGAGTACTGCAACGCACTCTACGTGGGGCTTCCCTTGTTCCTGGTTCGGAGACCGCAGCTAGTGCAGAATGTGGCGGCCTGTCTCCTAACAGGGACGGGTCGTCGGGAGCACATAACACTTGTGCTCCAGACTCTGCACTGGCTGCCAATAGCGTGCCTAGCTAGGTTCAAGGTTTTGGTGTTGATCTATAAGGCCCTTCATGGTCTGGGCCCCTCGTACCTCAGGGACTGCCTCGTCCTCCGTGCCCCAGAGCGGCTCTTTTGGTCTGTCGGTGGTGCCTTTCTGGAGTTCCCCCATGTTAAACGGGGGGCCACAATGGAGAGGGCATTCTCTGTGGCCGGGCCTTTGGAACTCCCTTCCGGAGGAAGCTCGTCTGGCCCCAAGCCTGTTGACATTCCGGCGAAGTTGTAAAACCTGCCTGTTCGCCCAGGCCTTTGGGGAGGGGTGGAGGGGTGGTTAATGGGCTTTCTCCCCTACCCTAATTATTGTTTTAATGTCCCTGGGCCCTGTTTAATATTTTATAGTTTATGTATGTTGATGTTTTAAAATTTTATGCATATTTTGTATGGTTTTATGGTTGGAAGCCGCACAGAGCTTGTTTGCAGGAGGGGTGGGGTAGAAATTTATAAAATAAATAAATAATTAAATATTCTCAAATTTTCCAAGAAAAGGCCGGGGTCTCCTCTTATGATAAATATCTTAGTCTGTTGCTTCATGATGGACAACATCCGTACAAGTACCAGATTTCATTAGTTTGGGCACTTGTTTATGGAACTACTTTGGACTAATTCACATATGCTGCTTTGTATGAAAACACAATTACTCAATAGACCTATTATAATGATGCATAGTGTATTTTGGTAGAACTTAGGAAACCCAGGCATATACAAGAGCCTCATGTTACTGGACACTATACCAGTGAAGAAATCATTTGAGCCCACTATTAATACCTCTTCGTTCCTTGGGTTTCCCCATCTAGGGGAAATTCCTGTTATTCTTTTCATGTATTTTGAGCTCTTTAGGGAAGAGACCATCTTTTTGTTATGTTTGTATAGTAAGCTTTTGAAGTGCTTTAAAAGTGAAGGTTAGAGACCTGTGGCACATACAGCTAAACAAGTGTGTGGTGCTCAACAAATTTACAAGACACTTGCCAAAAAATAAAATCCAGAACTATTGTTTGTGTGTCCAGAAGCTTTCACTTCTCTCTCTACACACCTGCCTATGAGAACTTGTAGATTTGCACTTCCTGCTGGGGAGGAACAAGGAAGGGTTTACACTGTATTGTATCAGCAAGACATTCCTGGATCCTGGATTGAATTGATAAAGAATGATAAAGCTGGGAAGGTCAGAATTGGCAGTCCTTTCTCTGAAGCATTTAAATCTGTACATCAGATGTTTCCTTTAATAAAGGAAGTTATGGTAGAAAAATGAGTCTCCTTGTACTCTAAGACAAAGTATAAATAGACTTGTATAAAGGAAACGTTTGGCATAAGCTAGTCATGATAGGCTGCTTTGGGGCTTTTTGTTTTGTTTTAAGCGTGTTTCATAAACCTTCTTTCCAGAGGGAAATGACCCTCTGTGTTTGTGCCCTGTCTCTCCTTAATAATTTTGATCGTTCAGGCCAGTTTCAACCAAATCTAGAGAGAACCCAAAAAAAGTAGATTGGCAAAATTTTATAACAGTGGGTTCTTCGGAGATTGGTTCAAGAATAGAAATAAAACTTGATTCACTTTAAATCTAACTTGATTTTTCATGATTTGAGGGAAGCCAGATTTCATTAGTTTGTGTGCTTCCTGAATAGAAGTACAGTATTTGTCCTTCAGCTAGTCCATTCTATCCAAAACTCCACAGCCTGTAACTTTCTTGTTGACCCTGATTAGAGTATGGCCTAACAATAATGAGAAACAATAATGAAATATCTCTCTGACCTTAGTTGAAACTGTTGCAAAACTGTGGAAACTAAAGTCAGGGATATTAAATAGTTTTTTTATAGCATCTAGCAACATGAAGGTAGAGTCCAAAAATAGTTGAGAATATATGAGAGTTATGTCCATCATAACATGTGAGCAGTTCCACACTGTATCTGAGACAACCTATATCAGATAGTATATTGACTCCATTTATAATTATTACTGTTGTCATGTTAGAAATGGAGGGTTAAGGCCTCAAATGGTGTAAATCAGCATAGCTCTGGTCATGATTTTTTTCTGTGCAATGGAATTGGAGATGATGGAATTCATAAAGTTTATCTTGATCAGCCAGCCTGACCTTCTCACCTTGAAACTTTTTGAATGGCTGCTGCTATGATGAATGCTAGTATCTTCCTGGCTAAAGCTTTTGACTGTCAGATTCTTTCATTTATAAGATAGAAGCTTATATTCCTGTGGCAGAGTGAACATGTCACCTGGCCTGGGGGGTTAACCCAAGCCTAGGGAAGAATGACTGGGTTGTTTAATGCCATAATTGACTGCAGAATCAGATGCAGAGCCGCAGCTTTCCTCAGCTCTGTGGGGCTGAGTCTTTAAAGAAGGGAGCAAAGGAGTTCTCAGAGAAGAACTGCGGGAGAGGTAGGCCTGCTAAGAGAAATTTGGGATCCCAGTGTGTTCTGTTTGCTAGGGACTCCCACCTCCTATCCCACTGTCACAAGTTTTGAAATCCGTTTATGGAGATCATATTGACACTTCATCATCTATCCATATATTACTTACAATTATTATTTTACTTATATTTTAACGAACATTAAGAAAAAAAATCTTGTTTCAGGAGGGCCTGAGCTCAGGGAAGGGGGTTGTACAATTGTACCTCATCCCCTACCCCAAAGTTGTCTGGCTTGGTAAGCAAAGACAGGAGGGTGTTAAGGTAGTTTGAAATTACTCTAGAAAGAGAGAAATGTCATTCAGGAGAGACCTGATAAGATGTCACACTGACTTTCTTTGAAGAGACCTGCATTGAACAGAGTTGTTCTGTGGTGCATTTGTGAGCGTATCAGATAGCATACACCGACCTTGACCAAGAATATTGTCTAAGCTGTGAGATTGTTTTTTATTTGAAGAGAAATGGGCAAAGAGGGTACGGGTAGAGCTGAAACAGGTATTAAACTTAGTTCCCATGGGTAATACCAGCCTTTTGGGTACCACATCTGGTAACCAAGTTACCCAGGTACTGGTTGGGTACCCTAAACCCCACAAATTGCATACTTCTAGTACAGATGTTTTGATTTACTGATTCCCAGTTGCTGTATACCAATCAGTATATTGAGTTGGAAAACCAAAAATTGGCACAAACATAATTTTTTTTAAAAGGTTACCAGAAGTAGTTTCTCAGGACTGGAAAGTTGATTTTTCTAGGATGGAAAACCCATAAATAAGTGTTTTAAGAAGAAAACATTTAAAATAAAAAATTGGAACTGGAAGTTGTTTTCTAGGACCAGAGGTTGCTGAAGAATTGTTGGAACTTGATAGAAACCTAATTAATTTTTGTCAGGTGTCACTATATCAACAAAAACGTCAAAAAATTGTTACTGGAAGTTGATATTCCAGAAGTCGAAGTCAACATTTTGGAGCATCAGGTACCTGATCTGGTCATAATCGGGTACCATATGGTACCCGGTGATTACCAGGTTTATTCAAGTACTGTAAATTTGACAGGTTTCCCATTTTTGTGGACACTCTCGTTCAACTCTAGGGACAGGTCATTCCTGGATAGCATTAGCCTACTACCATTCCTTTTAGAAATACTTTTATGTACCATCATCACCAATAGTGTAGCCATTTATAAGCCATCAATCACAGGTTTTGTAAGAATAATAAAATTTGATGGCTACAAATGACTTTGTAAAGAGTTCCCATCAGAAGCGCTTAATACCAGCGTAGATCATATAAACCTCTGTTCAGCAGGGCAGAAAATTGTTTTTGTAGGTTAGTACTATGCTTTAGAATAAGGTTATATGCCTTAATTACCATGGAGAATCAGGCCCTTTACCATGCTGTTACCTCAGTTTACGTGTGTTTGAAATGTGTGTAAATTTAAAGATAATTTAGGTTTAATCTTTTGGATTAAAATGTGGTCATAACTCATTCATGCCAGTTTTATATTTACTCGCCTAGTTATGCAAATGTTATCTGTTTACCATATGTCAGTTTTCCCTGCTTCATTATTGAAGTCTTCCAGGCAATTTATTCTGAGTAGAGAAGAAATTAAGTTAATGTCATCTCAGAAACTATTCTTGATGCACTCCAATTTTTTAATATTACACACACACGCAAACGCGCACACACTTGTGTGCATGTATATATTGAGAGGGGGTGTGTGTGTATATATACATATTTATCGTATTCCAGGTGGCCTTGTTTATCTTAGGCAGGGGAGGTTGAAAATTGAACCCTGTGTAATTAATTCCTTCTTAACATTATGTTGGGAATTCCATTGTACATCAGTGGTTATTTTTTTTATTTTTTTTTACTGTTACCAGTTTTAATCTAATTTAAACGTATATCCCCCACAATAGGATTTTCTTTCAGAGTTCTTAGAAAATGCCCAGATAGAATTAAATGGCAGATTATGAACACTGTTTCCTCATTTAATTACATGCTTGATTTAAAAAAGAAACTTGGCAGTAGGAATAGTAATAGAATTGGGAGGGATCCCTGGTTGCACTTCTTGTGCTGTCTCATGCTTTAATAGCTAGAGAAATAAGGATGTAATGCCAGACAAAATGTTATTACAGGATATTCAACGTTTCAAGAAACAACACTTAAACAACACTTCTATAAGTTAATAAGTTTATATTAATAGGGCAATTTTGTAAATCTACAAAGGGCTCAGGGTAAGAAATTTTTACCCTTATAGTATCATCATCTTCCTCACATAGTTTCATTGATTTTTTTTTATGGAAACCAATTACTATTGGTATATTTTTCCAGCAATAATTGCTCCAAGTATTCTAGATGCTAGCAGCTACAACTCAATTACTTTATTTATTAATTATTATTATTATTATTATTATAAGCATTTATAAAACACCAGTGATGTACGTGGCGCTTTACAAAGAATAAGATAGACATGGTCCCTGCCCGAGAGCTTACAATCTAAAGACAGGGAGGGGAGACAGGGAAGGGGGAACAGAGGGAGAGACAAGGGATGTGACATTCACGAGGATGCGGGAACTCAGGTACATGTTCTTGGCTTGGTTACAGTAAGTTGGGAGTTTACCAATAACAGGTGGGTGATAATCCTGAGTGAGGATGGTTAGCAGGAGTTAGGAAGGACGGAGTGGAAGAGGTGGGTTTTGAGGAGGGTGTGGAGGGTGGGGGCAAGGCGGACGAGGGCAGGGAGGGAGTTCCAGGCATGCAGGGCAGCGAAGGAGAAGGGACGAAGGCGGTTCGGGGAGCAGGGGAGGCGTGGGAGGGTGAGGGTGGGGATGGAAGAGGAGCAGAGTGTTCGAGCAGGGATTCAGAGGGAGATCAGGGCAGAGAGGTAGGTTGTGACGAGCTTTGTAGGTGAAAACGAGGAGCTTGTGCAGAATATGCTCAGGAAGAGGGAGCCAGTGGAGAGAGGATAGGAGAGGCTGCACATGGTCACAGCGACAGGCTAGGTGAATGATCCTGGCAGCAGAGTTTTGAACAGAGATAAGGGAACAAAGGTGAGAGCAGGGAAGACCAGCGAGGAGGAGGTTTCATTAGTGGAGGCATGAGATGACTAGGGCATGGATGAAAGTTTTGGCAGAGACGGACAGAAAAGGGCAGATCTTGGCAATGTTGTGGAGGGGGAAGCGGCAGGATTTGGCCACGGAGTCAATGTAGGGTTTGAAGGTGAGGTTCGAGTCAAAGATGAAGCCCAAGTTGTGGGCTTGGGGGACAGAGAGGATGGAGACCCTGTCAATGGTAATTGACAGGGAAGAGGGAGAGGAAGGATTGGGAGGGAAGATAAGGAGTTCAGTTTTCGCCATGTTCAGTTTGACTTGGCGTTGAGACCTCCAGGCGGAGATATCGGAGAGACAGTTGGTGAGACGAGCTTGAACAGATGGGGAGAGGGAAGGAGTGGAGAGAGAGAGTTGAGTGTCATCAGCATAAAGGTGATATTGGAAGCCGTGGGAGGCAATGAGTTTGCCAAAAGACAAGGTGTAGATAGAGAAGAGAAGAGGGCCCAGGACAGAGCCTTGGGGAACCCCAACCGAGAGGGGGAGGGAGGAGTTGGAATTGGGAAGAGACACATTAAAGGAGCTGTCAGAGAGGTAGGAGGAAAACCAGTCAAGGACAGAGCCACAGAATCCTAGGGAGCAAAGAGAGTCTAATAGGAGTGAGTGGTCGACAGTGTCAAAGGCAGCAGAGAGGTCAAGGAGGACAAGAATTGAGTAGAGACACTAAGATTTAGCGACCAGGAGATCTTTGGTGATCGTGGCAAGGGCTGTTTCCGTGGAGTGAAGGGGGCGGAAGCCAGATTGGAGAGTGTCCAAGGAGGAGTTGGCAGAGAGGAGATCTAGGCAGCGAGAGTAGACAACACACTCTAGAGGTTTAGAGGAGAAGGGTAGGAGGGAGACAGGTCAGTAGCTAGAAGGGTCAGAGGGGTCAAGGCGGAGGGGAAGGAGCCAGTGGAGAGGGAGAGATTAATGACATGTAAAAAGGGGGGGGGCAACAGTGGGAGCAATGGAGGTCATGAGGCGGGAGTGGATTGGGTCGAGAGGGCAGGTGGAGGGGTTGGAGGAAGAGAGCAGAGTGGAGATTTCCTCAAGGGAGGCGGGAGGGGAAGGGGTGGGAAGCAACGTCCCGGTGGTCCGCCAGTCGACTGATAAAGTTAATGGCCGCCACTTTTACCACAATCGTCCCTGGGGCCAAACCTTTGCCATGACGATCCATCACGAACCTGAGGACCTGCATTTCGGGGATAGGGAAGCCTAAAGCCCAGCTAGGGACAGAAGGCGCCACTGCCTCTCAGCGCCCAACTGTGCCGGGCCCAATCCTGCCCTCAGGCTTGCCTCCCCTACGCAGGCCCCACTCCATGCCGCTTGACCACGCCTTTCCCTGCTCGTCGCCGATAACGCAATGAGGTGGGCGATCAGGGAACTTAAAATGGCGCCCGGGAGTCCCAGCTCTCGCAGGAGTCCCGGGCGTCCCCTCCGTTGCCAGGTGACCGCTCTGGCCCCTCCCTGCTCCCTCAATGCCGCTCATCAGCGGCCTGAACTCGTCCTCATCTCCTTCCTGCCGGCAAAAGGGGGGGGTGCCGCCAAATCCCCGTCGCTGTTAGCGTGGAGGGGCAGTTCCGGGATGCATTCTTCACACACACACACTGCCCTGACGCAGCCTAAAGTAGCCACAGCTGTAGATGTGACAGGCTGCCATGGAAACCAAGTGACCACAGCTGCCTGGAGCAAAGCAGTTTACCAGGAGAACTTTTTACACACAAAAGTTTTGGGGGAAGTTCAAAGATCTGGATATTTAATATCTGGGTGAATTATTTAGACACACAGAAAGTTCAGGATGTAACAGCAAACATCCAGGAGAAATGTGTGTGTAAAAACACCCAATGTCTCACCTTCTGGAAAGTTCCAATGACTTTAAAAAGTAAATTATGTAAATAGTTCCCTCACTGAGACCTGGATTCTCCCTTGTGACTCCTGCTTCTCCCTCCTTCCGGGGCCTGATCTTCACTCACTGTCAGGGTCAGGGGAAGGAGGGGAAGCACCACGAGGAATAAACCCCCCAACGCCGAGGCGCCCGTGCGCCGCGGAACTCACCCTGCAATCCCTGAAGGCGAGGCAGTAGGGCAGACAGAGATAGAGAGCACGGCCGGGGACCTTCCCCGAGAACCGGAAGTGGAGCGGAGGGTGGAGGTGGGGGCACAAAGAGAAGCCCAGGATGGCGCTACGGCATTAGTGAGGGACGGGGCAGGGCCCAGACTCGCGTTGCGACGCTTGGCACGTCTCCAAGCACAGCGGGGAGGGGCTAGGGGGATTTAAGGCCGCCAGCTCCAGTCCTTCCCAGCTACAGTATTCCTGTGAAGCTGGCCCCCGAGCGTGTGTGGAGCTTGTGTATCCCCTTGCTGATTCAGAGCGTGTGCATGTGAGCAGAGTGTGTGGCAAGTGAGAGCAGAGCGTTGAGTGAGTGGGTGTGTGTTGGAACAAGGCGTCTTATTGTTGGTGAGCACCTTTCTATATATTTATCCCCTGGGATTCCCTAACCACCTATCCCTTAGGCTGGTGACGGTTTACCCCCTTCCCTCCGTCCCCGGGGCTCTTCCCCTTCCACACTCTCCGCACAAGGCCCATTTTCCCCCTTGCACTGAGTGGGTGGAGAGAAAAGGGTGTGGGGAGTGGACGTGTGGGCAGGAACCTGGTCCCCCTGTGGAGAAAGGAGGGGGCTCGCTCACGCGTTCTACTGGTCTCGTTCCCTGTGATGATACAGCCTGGTCTCTAACGAGACTTCTTGGGCCACCTAATACCCTGAGAGAACTCTTTTACGGCAGACCGTGCGCACCCCCTTCCCACAGGAGTCCCCGGTACGTGAGGGGCGCTGTGATAGCTGGGTCCGTGGGTTTTCCCTCCTTTTCCAACCCCGAACCCTCACACTCACATGCCCCACTTTGAAGGCTGTGATGGTGGTGTTGGCCAACTTCTCTCTAAGCCCTACCAGTTTCAACCTCTCACTGCTCCTCCCTCCCTCTCATTCTCCACCTTCGAGGCTCACTCCATTCACCTCTACTCCCCACTCTAACTCGGTGTAGCTGTCATTTACCACCCCCTGGGTTCACTCTTCTGCTTTCTCTCTGAGTTTGACTCCTGACTTACTTTCTTCCTCTCTGATAATATTCCCACCCTCTTTCTCAGAGACTTCAACATTCCTGCTGATTTATCCTACCACCTCCCACGACCTCTCTCTTACCTCTTCCTTTTACCTCCATCTCTGAACTCGCTTCCCTACGCACCGTGATGGTCCACTCCCTCAACCTTATATTTTCAAAAAACCTGCTCCATCTTTGATCTCTCCTTTGATGCCCTCTGCCTCTCTGGCCACCATTTTGCCTCACTCCTGACCTCCCATATACACACTTCCTCTAGCTCTACCTCTCACACATTTTGTGACTTTCAGTCTATTAACCCCCTGGACTTTGTCTCCTCTCTCTTCCTACTTCTCTCATCAGTCTCCACCACCTAATCTGACTCTGTGGTCTCTGCCTTCAATTCCTCTCTCTCCTTCACTCTTCACTCCCTTGGTCCCCTCGTCTCCCGTCCTACCCGCCCCATTAATTTCCAGCCCTGGTTCACCCCCTCCATCCATCACCTCTGTTTCTGCTTTCATGCTGCTGAGCACCTCTGGTGGAAATCTCATGACCACACTGATTTTCTCCACTTTAAGATTATCCTTGCTGATTTCAGCTCTGCCATTTCCCTTGCAAAGCAGCACTACTTTTCTGCCCAAATTAACACATTCTTGCAACCCCCGCTGTCTTTTCTCTACCTTCAACTCCCTTCTTAAACCCCCCTGTTCCCTCCCCTCGATGCTTAGGATCTCACATTTTTCACTAATAAGATAAATAAAATCCACCAGGATATCACTTCCCACTCCTCTCCATCCCCCATTTGCCTCCCCCACTCTCCCCGTCCTCCTTCTGTCTGGCTTCCTTTAATGAGATCACCACCCAGCTCTCCTCATCCAACCCCTCTGCCCATCCCCTTAACCCCATCCCCTCTTGCCTTCTGACCTTTGTTGCCCTTTCTGTCTTGCCATCTCTGCTGCACATTGTCCCTCTCTACTGGCTCCTTTCCCTGTGCTATCAAACATGCTGCTGTCTCCCCTATCCTAAAGAAACCATCCCTTGATCCCTCTGACTCCTCCAATTACCACCCCATCTCTCTCCTTCCCTTTGCCTCCAAGCTCCTGGAGGCTGTTGGCTACACCCGCTGTCTTGACTTCCTCTCCACCAACTCTTCCCTTGACCCTCTCCAATCTGGCTTCCATCCCCTCGGCTCTACTCAGACTGCTCTTGCTAAAACCACTAATGATCTTCTGAGGTGGAGACAAAATAGATTGAACGATATCTTTTATTGGACCAACTAATGATGGTGGAAATGTGCAAGCTTTTGAACCTCACAGAGCCCTTCTTTCCCTGTGAGATCCGAAAGCTTGCACATTTCCACCACCAATAGTTGGTCCAGTAAAAGATATCATTCAAACAATTTTTTTTTGTCTCCACCTCTGTCACTCAGGACCAACACAGCAACCACGCTCTCTGGATTGTAATGATCTTCTCTTAGCTAAATCCAATCACCTGTACTCGGTTGTTGTCTTGCCTTTGACGCGGCTTCAAACCGCGTCAAACATTTAGACGAGAACAAAGCAAGGCGGCTGATTAAAGGATCAGCTGCATTTTTTGTTTCGTCTAAAAACGCTCTGAGTCTAGTACCCCAGTTGGATCAAACCTGAGCTTCAGAGGTCTGTCTCCAGGGCTGATTGTTCTGGTAGTAGCTGCTGCTTTAGTTGTACAGGACTTCCACTCTGTCCTGGCTTCAAGTTGTTCTCAAACCTGCTGAGGGGCTGTTACTTCACAACTTTACTCAGTTCTTGGCAGAGTTCTCAGCTCTTGCTGTACTACCAACCCACTCTACTCAGCTTCCCTTGACCCACCCTCTCACTAGCTTCTGGGCTTTCTACTGTTTCTCAGCCCAGGTGTGCATCAGACGCTTCATTAGCTCCACTGCCTCAGTCACTCTAAACCCCTTTTCAGGGTTCTGGTCCTGCAAGTCACTGTCCCTATTACAGGGAACTTACTTAGAATTGCGAGAGAAAGGAGGCAATCCAAAGCCTCATGCTAGCAGGTCCTAGGCTCCCTGCTGGCTCCCTGCTGGCTCCCTGCCAGCAGGCTCCCCAGCTCCCTGCCAGCTGTTGAGGCTTATGTATAAGAGATGGGGAAGAGGAAGGGGCGCTTACTAGAATTGCGAGAGAAAGGGACTGATCCAAAGCCCTGTGTAGGCAGCTCCCAGGTGCATGACTCTTAAATAAGCCTTCTCTCTTAGCTCAGCAGCTGGCAGGGAGCCAGGTGAGCATCGTTCCAGAGCTGCCTGCGTAGGGCTTCGGATTGGCCCTCTCTCTGGTAATTCTAGTAAGTCTTAATCTTCCTATCCTATACTGATTATATTGTTTACAGTGATATAATTCAAATTTAAAATTAAAAATGCAATTAGTTACATTTTATTATTTGCAGTGCCCAAAAAAATATAAAAATCTTGAAACAGTGTCCCGGATTTCCTTTAAAATAATATGGTCACCCTATCATGGGGCATGTTTCTTAGCCACTAATTTTGTTGAAGAAATAAACACAGTAATTTGATTTGCTGCAAATTTTTTGACACTGACTTGGGTGTTCTTTTGGGTGGTTTGCTGTTGTGTTTTTTTTAAAAAGCAGACTTAATTTTGAGAAGTATAAACCCCCAATCTATTGTACCTGTAAAGATTTTTCCCACCTTGTGAAAGCAGCTTTAATGGAACCCACTGTAACATAAAGGTCACCTTCTGTTAATGACTTGCTTTTTACTTCTCTCTCAGTAATAACAGTAGTGCAGGATGAGAAGATAGAGGTTTTCAGATACTAGAGTTTAATGTATGTACATTTGAAAGGAAATTGTGTTTTAGGTGGGGGGTTGAAGCAGGGGAAGCAGGCAATAGCAATAAATGCTGATGGTTTCCAGAAAGGACAGATACACCTGTAATTATAGTACATCATCATGATATGATTTGGCAAAGTCCCATTGAAGTTAAGGGTGTACAATTTCCATGTGTTGTCATGTTATTCTTGACACTCAACTCTATCTCTCTACTCCCTCTCTCTCTGTTCAAGCTCGTCTCATCAACTGTCTCTCTGACATCTCTACCTGGATGTCTCAACGTCAACTCAAACTCAACATGGCTAAAACTGAACTCCTTATCTTCCCCCCTCATCCTTCCTCTCCTTCCTCACTGTCAATAACTATTGATGGAGTCACCATCCTGCCTGTCCCCCAAGCCCGTAGCCTAGGCTTCATCTTTGACTCAGCCCTTTCTTTTAAACCCTACATTGACTCTGTTGCTAAATCCTGTCGCTTCTCCCTCCATAACATTGCTAAGATTCGCCCTTTTCTCTCTGTCTCGTCTGCCAAAACTCTTGTTCATGCTCTGGTCATCTCTCGCCTCGATTACTGTAACCTCCTTCTCACTGGCCTTCCCCGGTCTCACCTTTCTCCCCTCATCTCTGTCCAAAACTCTGCTGCCAGGGTCATCTACCTCGCCAGTCGCTTCGACCATGTGCAGCCCCTCCTCTCTTCGCTTCACTGGCTTCCCCTTCCTGAACGAATCCTGCACAAGCTCCTAGTCTTCACCTATAAAGCTCTTCACAACCTTGCTCCCCCCTACCTCTCTGCACTTATCGCCCTCCATACTCCAGCCCGTGCACTTCGCTCCTCCTCTGTCCCTTCTCTCACCCTTCCACGCCTTCCCTGCTCCCCTAAGCGCCTTCGTCCCTTCTCACTTGCTGCCCCCCATGCCTGGAACTCCCTCCCTGTCCACATCCGCCTTGCCCCCTCCCTTCATACCTTCAAATCTCTCCTTAAAACTCACCTCTTTCGCTCTGCTCTGTCTGACTCTTTATCCTGCTGAGCCACTATTCCTATACCTACGATCGGTTTACCCTTATCCTTGCAACATGGACCTGCCTGCTGTCATTCTCATCGTAACCAAGCCAAGTACGTGCACTTGAGACCTCGCATCTTCATGAATGTTAGACCCCTTGTCTCTCCCTCTGTTCCCCTTCCTAAGTCTCTCCCCCAGCTCCTGTCTCTCAGATTGTAAGCCCTAGGGGCAGGGACCGTGTCTATTTTATTACTTTGTAAAGTGCCAGGTACACTGCTGGTGCTATATAAATGTTTGTTAATAATAATAATAAATAATAATATTCTTTATTATTAAAACAATGTGTATACTAAAAATGTACAGAGATATTATTAGCACAGATATTCTGCATTATTATTATTATTTTATTTTATTTATATAGCTCCAGCGATGTACCTGGCACTACTCACAAACTTCCATTCTCTTAAGTTCAAAGAAACTTCTGTGGAGGATTTTGAGGTTCTGATGTTGGAGTTTATAATCAGTCTTCAAATTTTGTTCCTTGAGTCACTGCATTCAGTATAAGCACAAAAAAGCCTGTGTGCAACATAGCAATACGTTTAAACTTTATTTTCCTTTGCAAATAGGGAGGAGGGCCAAGAATTATGAATTATGAAAAACCTAAATGAAAAAACTTTGTGACTCTGCCCTGCTTGTAGTTGGGAAATTATAACAATGTTCTGCTTGGCAAATCTGAGAATCTGGCCAAGTCAGTTTTGTGTGGCATAACCAGTACAAGGCAGAGTTGAAGCAAGTGCAGACAACATTAGAACTACCTTCAGAGCAGGAGAACTTTGCAACAGCTTCACTCTCCCTGCCAACAAAATGTTGCAAAAGAGAGCTCTGCTCCTCTGGTGTGAATTAGAGATGCTCCGATCTTGGGTGGTTTTGGATAAGGTAGTTGCCACCAGTTTCAGGTGTATATGGCTCCCTTTCTAGGGGTGGAAAATATATTCATATTTTAAGCTCTGAGAGTCTGGAAGTTGTCTTTTTAAAATATGTTTGTTTATTTACCAGTTGTCCATACTTAATTGTCCATACTGATAGCTTAAGGTATATAGAGACCAGTAATGTTTATGTAGTGCCTTCTCTCCAAGGACTTGAATGCATTTTACAGCATCTTATGAAAATCACTTTTCACAAGGTAAACAGGGAAGTATTGCCACCTGATTTGAAGATGCATAAATTGAGACAAAGCGAAGCTGAGAAATTTGCTTGCACCATCTAGGAAATGAGAACAGGGAATGGATTCCCACATCGTTCTGGTAGGCTTTGACTACATTGCGGTACCTGAATTCAGTGCTTTCCAATTCCCTACAAACATTGCAAACTGTCTCTAATTCTTAGTACTATTTTTCTTGAATGTTTTCTTTAACAGTTAGCTAAGTGACCCTGACTCCTGACATCCAATTATGCCAGATGCCCAAAACTTTTTCTTCCCCCCACAATACTCCATCTTGAATGCCCATTTCTAAAAGCTTCCATTGCAACCTAGTTGCCCGTTCTTATTTTTATGACACTTAGATTTATTTGGTGCTCTCTACAGATGTCAGCAGTAGCATTCAACCCTCTTAATGTGAATTAGCTAGAGCCTGTCACCACTGACAGGTAATTGTTGTTGTTTTTTAATAAATAATAAAGAAGTTTATTTGCAGGGCACAGCCCTTTAACAAATTGCGTGGCAATAAATACAAGAATAAAGATAAAAACAACAACATACAATATACATCAACATAATGTTCTAACTCCGAATGGTAAACAGAAGCCGACTTGGGCAGATTGCCTTACATTTGTTCCTACTATCGTTTGATCTTATACAAAAGCCCCCCCAGAAGCCAAGCCACTTAAGACGGGGAAGAATGGGCGGCGGATGTTCCAGGCGGCCACACCAAATCTTGCCACTGCTCTGGAGTGTACTGAAGCAATAGGCCCGAGTAAACTCTGAGTGTCATTACGTTGAAAAAGGGGGTCCAAAAAGGGGCCTTTTAAGAATTTAGTTCTAGGGCCTGTAAGAGCAGGGCAATGAAAAAAAACGTGCTCAGTTGTGTCCACCGCCTTCAGGTGGCATAATGGGCATAGGCGCATGGCCCATGGGGTTTGCTTATATCGCCCCTCCATGATTGCCGAAGGGAACGTATTGGTCCTCAATCTAAAGTATGCTATGCGTTCTTTAACCTCCTCCCAAACGAAAAGATAATAAGGATCAGAGCACTGGGGATTGGGGGGGATATATGCGGGGGCTATCTTTTGAGCAGACAGAAGAGCCCCCTCCAATTGGATCGTTTGGTCCTGGATGCGTCTCTTTATCAAAGACCTGGTAGCTACCTGGCCCAAATTAGCCAGCACTTCAGGGGAAAACCCCAACAGGGCAACTTCTTGCTTTATCTGGCGTAGCCAGGGATCTCCCAACCTGCTCCTCAGTACTAAGGAAAAAAGGGAGCCCTCTTGATGGCAGAGTAGCGATGCTTTGACCCAGAGCATAGCCACCGCTTGGAGGGCATATGCCCTTAATGGAAGGCACCGAGCTTCGGCTCGGAGAATAACTTGGGGGGTACCCCTAGGAGCTCCTAGTATGCGTCGTAAAAAATCATTTTGAAGGGGTTCAAGAAAATTGAGAAAAGAGAGGCCCCAGATGGGAAATGCATATAGTAGCTGACCAAGAACTTTAGCCCTGAAAAGGCGGAGGGCCGGTAAAACTAATTTCCCCCCTTTGCCTAGAAAGAACCTCAGAATTGCCAGGATGGTTTTTTTTGCAAGTACTTGGGCTGCCACGAAATGTTCTCTCCAGCCCCCATTAGAAGCAAATATTACCCCCAGGTATTTGTAGGACCGGACTTGTTCAATGGAATTTGGGCCGATAAACCAAGTATGACGTTTCTGGTTACCCCTGGCCCCTGCCACCATGACCTTCGTTTTAGTAAAGTTAATTGATAGTAATTCGGCCTGGCAGTAGGCGCCAAAAGATTGCATGGCTCGCCTCAGTCCAATTTTTGTCTGGGAGATTAAGACTGTATCGTCCGCATAGAGCAACAGTGGGATCCTACGGTCTCCTACTTTAGGGGCGTGCGTATCTGATTGTTTTAAGGTGTACACTGAATTATTTAAATAAAGATTAAAGAGGGCAGGGGCGAGCAGGCATCCCTGTCGCACTCCTACTTGCACCTCTATTGATTGCGACAGAGCCCCATTATTGTTATAACGAACCCGGAGCGAATTTCGCTCATGTAGTTTCATAATTAAATACAAGAGTCTGGGTTCCATATCAAGGGATCTTAATTTTGTCCAGAGGCGCTCTCTACAAACTGAATCAAATGCTTTCTCAAGATCTATAAAGCACAAAAATAATTTCCTGCGGTGAGAAGTATATTTTGTCATTAAAGAGGATAGGGTAAATATATGGTCGGTGGTAGCCATCCCCCCACGAAAGCCTGCCTGCTCCGGCTCAATAATAGAGTTCTTGTCCATCCATAATTGTAATCTGTTCAGTAAGAGCTTAGAATATAATTTAGCCACTACGCTGAGGAGACTTATAGGTCGATAATTCTCTGGGAGTTTTAAATTCCCTTTTTTATGGATGGGGACCACTATACTGGTTGTCCAAGCCTGTGGGAGGGCACCCGTATTATTGACAAAGGAAAAAAGAGGGGCTAGTACCTTAGCCCACCCCACAGGGTTACTTTTTAGCACCTCTGGGGATAAAAAATCTGGGCCAGGGGCTTTCCCTGTTTTGAGTCCAGCTATAAGCTCAATCACTTCCTCCATGGTGACTGGAGGCCATTCCTGGAATCTGCTTGCGGAGGCTGTATCTATATCTGGCCCTATACCAACATTCCTAGTATGGGAGAAAAGGGTCTCATAGTAATGCTGCCAAACCTGCGGGTGGAGACTATATCCACCCAAGTTGGAGCCCCTGGTCTGGGATGATCTTATGAAAGCCCAGAATTTACGGGAATCCCCAGATGTGACCACCCTATTAAGGCGAGCCCATTGGTCTTTATTATGAGCTCGTAATTTAAATACTAATAGCCTCCGGTACTCACTGCGGCCCAGCGAAAGTTGGCTTCTTGGTGCGTCACTAGGGTCTACTTTAAGTCTCCTAGCCAAACGTCGAAGAGCTGCCCTGGCCCTACGACATTCTCCATCAAACCAACCTGGGAGGGGTCTTCCCGGCTGGAGCCCCTTTCGGGAATCGCTTTGTATAGTGATTAGTGGAGTCAATTCCTCTAGAAAGGACTCATACCAAGTTATGATATTTACTCCCTGTTCCCCCGCCTTCTCTATGAAAATATTCCCAGGGGGGGTATCCAGGAAAGCCGCCACCATGGTTGCCTGCCTATCAGTCCATTTGGCACGGACCAGGGGGGCGGGCTCCTTCGGCAAGTCCCCGGGAGGCTCAAAGATGGATTGTTTGAGCAAAAAAGTCAGGGAGAGACTTATGGGGAAGTGGTTAGTTAGAGACAGGGGTACCACCTCCAGCCTTGATACTGCAAAAAACATACTTGGGGAGATTAGAAAAAGATCTAGGACACTACAGATGTCAGCAGTAGCATTCAACCCTCTTAATGTGAATTAGCTAGAGCCTGTCACCACTGACAGGTAATTGAAATGCTCCTTGTGTGGATCATACATGAATGATACTGCAAGTCTTTCCATCATCTAAGAGCACTTCACATCAAAAACATCTATTGCTGACCTCTATTGCCATTTGTGCCTTTGCCACCATAGATTTTTTCTTTCAGTTCATAACTTGTCAGTCTACAAAAAATTTACTTTCCTTAAGTTTGAATTCTGATACAAATATGATAAATTAATAAAATACTCTGGTCATATCAGTTTTTCCCCCAATCACTGCATTGTCTTATGTGTATAGTTTTACATATAGTGTGTATTTTAAAATTAGTATTTGTTTCAGGGTCTTTTAGGAAACAAGTAACCAGCTGTATAAACCAAGAAATACTTCATGCTAATTTTTATCCAACGTTTTAAAAGCAGGTCCTTATGGTACAGTACATTTGTTGGAAAACAGCTTATGTCTTACGTAGGTGGGTTTAGGAATTAACCATATTCTCATTCAATTAAGTTAAGATTATGAGTTTGGGGGTGGGGTGAGTATATCCCAATCAGCATTTTCAGGAGGATGTTTCTGCTCACAAGTGGTGGAGGGCTGCCAAACTGGCCTGGAAGACGGGGGCGGAAGTTTGATACCTTTTAATCTAGCTGTATCATTTTCTGCTATACGACAACTTTGATCATTAACTCTTCCACAAAGGGTCTTGGAAATCCAGGTTTAATTGATGTTCTCAAACAGCTGAAAGCCAGTGATAAATAATGTATAGTCCTGGTTTGGTATGTTAAAAGTACATCAATAAAGCAAATAGTATGAAAACTTTGACCTTTTTTTAATGCATGGAGTTACCTTAGGGAAAGCTACATGAATAATTCAATCTGCACCATAATTCTGAAAGTATAAACCTCATAATTATACAGTAGTGAATAAATTATTAAAACAGGTTTTAAAAATGACAGTTGTAGCAAAGACTACTACTGCTACATTCAGTTAATGATGACAGGTTGTTGGAAGGTATATTTTGACTTTCAGATGCTAGACTTTCCAGAGTCGTCTTGATCTTTTATAATTTAATCTCAAAACAGCTGTGTGTTACCACTCTCCTTTTTTTGCCAGCTGACCTGTCCATAAGACTTCATAAAATTAATCCTAAATCACTAGGAGGCTTATTATTATTATTATTTATTTTATTTATTTTATTATTCGGATAGATGTCTATTTATGGTACGACTTAGGAGCTTGTTTGACCAAATTACTCTATAATGGCAATTAAAGGAAAAGTTACATCATGAACAAAGTGAAAAGAACAAAACAAATCAAAGAAATCTCATAAAAGCAGAGATGAAGATAGATTCCATGAATCTTGATTTTTACCTTACAGAACCTTTATTTTCCCATCAAATTGTAAACTGCTCTGAAACTGTAGTTAAATGGATGGGTACATTGTTACCTAGTCTGATTATCACAAGCATAACAATATTTGGTGTTGCTTACAAAGCTCCTCTTAAGTGAAACATGAGGACCTTGGCTTTGTGCTTAAATAAATCTAGCCCATGTGGCTATGGAGAAGAGCTTACAGACATCAGTGTGTCCTAGCATCTGGAAAAGAGGAACAAAATAAAAATAACCTAAAGTTTGAGGACTCAGTCATGTTAGAATATTTGGGGTTTGCAAGATGTTTTACAAAACAAATGTTATGCTTTCTTTTTAAAAGGCTTTGGGAGGGAGGAATTTCAGTGCTACTGAGAGGTAAGTTGTGTAACTGCTGACTAGCTTCTGTACTTTTCCTGTGACTCATGACTAGATAGCTATGGATGTTAATTGGAGATAGTAGCACACACCAGGTGGGTGTCCACCTCCCGTTTATTAGGTCTTCGCCCCCACTCTCCATGTGGCCACCACCTGCCAGACAAGCAGCCCCCACTCACAACAGGGTCCCAGAGTATGTGAAGTCCACTGTGCAGGGTAATGTCCACGCACGTGTCCGTAGGCCTGAAATGACCAATCGCAGCAAATGTTACTTCCATTGGAAACAGATCATTAGCCTTCACTACCGCGATGCACTCTATGTGGGGCTGCCCTTGAAGACTGTTTGGAAGCTGCAGCTGGTGCAGAATGTAGCAACCCCTTACAGGGATGGGTTGCTAGGAGCACATAACACTGGTGCTCCAGAATTTGCACTGGTTGCCTATTGTCTTCCAGGCAAAATTCAAGGTGCTGGTTTTGACCTTCAAAGCGCTAAATAGCTTGGGATCCACTAATCTGGCAGATCACCTGGTTTACCATGTTCCATCGTGGCCGTTGAGGTTAACCTGGTCTCCATGGCAAGGAGGCTGTTCTCGGCCACAGCTCCGCAGCTTTGAAACTCTCTTCCCCCAGGAGGTTCGTTTATGTCCAGGCTTGAGTACCTTTAGAAGGCAGTGTAAAACTGTTTTATTCACTTTGGCAATTGGCAGTGGGGGTTAGGGGAGGGGGCTGTTGTGAGGAGATAAGGGTGAGTTAGGTTGGGGTGGAGATGGGTCAGGGGGATGGTGTAGGGTTGTGTGGTATTTTTTTATGTTTTTATATTTTTGGATGTTTTTATTTGTATTTTATATTTTGAATTATAAACCGCCCTGAGCTGCTGTTGGTGAGAAGGGCAAGGTAAAAATTCAATAAATAAATAAAATTTGCATGATGCAGAAGCTTATGCAAAAATTGCTGTTTTCACTATTTGTTGTTGTTTTTTGCAAGTTGAACAGAGCACAGAGCCAATCCCAACCCCTGCGTGCACCCCCAGGGACTGTGGAGACAGAAAAATCCTGGAAAGTGACAAAATACCAAAATTTGACAGGAAATGACAAAAAATCACAGGCATGAAGCCGTTTTACTTCTCATGTGATCTTCCTCCCCCCTTCATGAATTTTTGAGATTCTTGGCTTTTTTTACAAACATATTGCCCAATCTCCATACGTTCACCCTGCCTTCCTGAGTCCTGCTATCTATGAGTCTATTTGTCTATGTCCTGAGTCTATGGATGATTTCAGACGTGACGGGGGCCCTATTGGCCCCGTCACGGAATCACCCTATTGATTCCCCGGCAAAATCTGACCGGCCCATCAACAGACAAGCTGGCAGATTCCGCCGGGGAATCGGGAAGGGGGCGGGGCTGCACAGCGCAACGTTTAGCCGCACAGCCCTGCACCACCCCCCACGCTCCCGAGGCCGCCCGCCCTCCGGGAGACGGGCGGGCACAGCGGCCAATGCAGCCGCAGTGCCCGCCCCCCCCCCGGGGTATTGACCATGGCTCAGAATCAGCGGCAAGCATGGTGAATCCCGCCATGGTTGAGCGTGGTAACGTCACATCTGTTGGAGCAAAAAGTGATTCTTGCTGGGTGTTCACCCCCGACGGGAATCACTTTGACCACGCTTTCAGAGATGGTGCCCGGACCATCCTCAAAAGCGTGGTTGTTTTGCTCACCGCCGGTGGTTCACCGTGGTGATCATCTGGCGGTGCACAAACACACGTTACGGGACCATCCACCACCACGGGGGATTCACCGTGGTTGAGTGTGGTACTGTAATGTCTGAAAATACCCTATGTCTTCCTGAGACCTGCTCCCCTCTCTGCTTAGTTCTCCTCTGCAAAATCCAACTCCTCTGCAAAATCCAACGGGGGTAGACATAAAAACTTCAATCACCTGCCTCTAGGCATTCCCACTTGATCAAAGACATACCTGATTTGTATATGCATCCCCTCTCCTGACCTTCTAAGGACACGTTCGTTCAATGGAGTATGAAGACAGTGATTGTGATGAATAGGTTTTACCTGGAAGTTGTTTTATTATTTAAATAATTTCGTTGTATTAGTTTTATTAGTTACTCCGTTTTATTCACACTCCATTGTTAGATCATTGTCACATTCACTGACTTGGCAGTTACCACTAGCAGTTGAAGAAGGCAATCCATTTTGTTTGCATCCACAGTGCAACATTGAACACCCTGTTACGCAGTTACACCTAATCATTTTCAGAAATGATTCAGGAACTGGAGCCATATCAGACATTTTTGGCCAGTACATCTGATCTTTCAGATACCAACCCCAAACTTCAGCATTGATGTAGTGTTGTATTGACTTCCACTCTAGGATTTAGAAGTACTTGTGAATGCTGTGATATTTCATGATTGATGATGCTGGAGGCAAATGTTCTGGCATGACAAATTATTTTGAACACATGACCTTCTCCACAAGCATTTGACAGCAAAGTTTGTTTTGGTGATCATTTGCATTGCTACCATGCAGTGATAACATTGCCTTCTGCCCTGCACATTCAATTTCAGATTGTGCCCTATTATTGGAACAGAATATGGTGGATAACTCATGGAGTTTCCTGTCTCTGAGTAATTTTGGGAAAGCTGGAGATTTTCCTATGCCATACCTTTGTGATTGTCTGAGCCTGTGAAGGTGTGCAGAAACAGTAGATAGTTGTATGTACCACCACCGAGTTGCTGTCGAATGCTATAAATGTAAAACATTGAAGAAATACATGTCTTTCGTTTAATGTAACTGTGATACCACAGCTCGAAAGCACTTTGGCAGCTGTAATATAAAAGAAGAACTAGCAAGTCTGTATCCCCTCCAATAAGAGTAGATGTATGTGTTTTGGATGATGAAACTGCAGCTTTAGCGATATCGACGTCTGCATCTCTACGAACATATCCGACAATGTACCACTGTCTCATTATCTCCTGTGCTATGAGCAGAACCATCTGTTGCTTATATGTGTCATTTGACAGGAAGTAATCTTTTTGACCTACAAAAGTCATGTCAGGAGTGAAGTTCACAATAGGACTAGTGTGTGCGCTCTAGCACCGCCTCTGAGTCACATCTTTAATCGATGGTGAGTTGACATAACCATCGAAGATAATGGCTTTCCCATAATATTTTGACGTGAAATTAGCATACGACTTTGCAATGACTTTGTAAGTGTTACCCTTATGCCATGAAATGCAATGAAGTAATGGTCCTCCATCTAACACGTATTGCTCTGTTGTCTGTGGGAGTGTTCTAATCCTGCAGCTCCACATTTCATCTGAACATACCTGGCAATAGCATGGGCTAACTGTGGCTTACCAGCTTTGCGTAGTGTACTACAAGACTCAAATAAAGCTGGTGGGTAGGCACATAGTTCATACTGTAGCATGTTCTCAAGGTTCGTGTAACGTTCCTTAGCTACTATCAGCAATCTTTGGAACAACAATGCAGGGCCTATGCTCACATCGTCTTCACCATATAATCTCACAGCAGAAGTAGAAACAAACGTTATAGCCCTATCAATTTTTTTGTATGAATAAGTGAAGACAGGCTGTTCTTTCATCTTGCTGACCAATTCACTGCCAGTATCATGTAATTCATGAACATTTACACCCAACTGTGATGTGACTCCACTGAGGATATTTTGTAATGAAGTTTTGGAATGGAATGGCAAAATGGGCCTTAAGTGGTTCAGGACCTTCTGTGTTTCATTGTTGTCTCTGAGGATTCTTGTCCCACTCATTTCCTTATGTTGTTCACTTGTACAATATGAAATATTTGTGTACTCTTGCATAGTTAGATTATATTTGGAGCATACTGACATTGACAGCAACCATAATGCCCTCTGTGTTCCTGTCAACCCACTACCATGTGTTAGACCTCCACTTTCTTTCAGAGAGCACATAAGTACATACTCTGTAACAAAATCGGTACACAGTCCTGCCCAAAGTTTGTTACTACTTCTTACTTCGTGCAGTCCCTTCTGAAATACGGTGTAGACATTAGGGTGCTTATTAGGTAAATGAAGCATATTCTGTAAATATTTATTTTTTGCATTCCTGGGCTTGGTATGGTTATTTCTTAGAACCTTAAAATAAATTACTGACCAATGGGACATTACCACAGTGAAAAAAACAGTTTAATGAGAAATAGACTTCAATGAAAATTAGCATACGCCCTCCATATTGAAACACAAATTTGAGGGTGTTCCCAGGCTTGAATTTTCTTTGATTTTGGATATGCTAATCAGCTATCATTTTTGGTCGGGCTCAAATGAGAACCAAATTGGTTCTCGCGGCAATATTGCGATAAACAAGAATTGCTGTAGAGATTTTGCAGCTTTCTTGGTTCCGTGTCGAGATTTTGGATGAGACTCGATTTTACCATTTACCAGTTTACCATTTATCGTGTTTGTTGGTTTATCATGTTTGTCGGTTTATGCCTATGATAATGATAAGAACTGATCATAATAACAATATAACTCAATGCAAATGGTACTTTGGGACACGGTAACTGGAAATTAGGTAAACAGTAACTTACTAACCAGCAATCCAGTAAATGACAATCCGATAAATGGTAATTCGAGAAACGGCAATTTTCTTGGTTACTGTTTCATTGTTAGAACGAGACAAGAATCGCGATTCTCTGCGATAACTGAGAAAAAGCCAAAATCGAGTTTCAGCTCTAATTTTTGGCCAGAAACAGTTTAAAATGCTACCTTCTGTGGCAATTTGCCCAAGTCAAACTGTATTTTTCCTGAACTATACCTCTCAACACACATCAGCTACCCTTGCACGACTTCGATCCTCCCTAGCATGGTCCATTATCGCCAGAGGTGTGCAGAGGTACAACCATTGGTGCCAGAACAGAAGTTGCCTTCACAGTGTGGTGCACTCGACTATCCCAACCACAGATCAAGCAAGACCCTTCTTGTGTCTTGACATCACATCATGCAAACAACAGAAGAAGGCTTGGACCTGCTGGATCATGCACGGATTCTGCTCAGCAGCAGAAAGGAAGGTTTAGAGTGCTATAAGTAGCACAGGCAAGTTCTCAGCATGTATATCCATGACTGTGGTTGCAGGGTCGATGAACTTTGTAGGCCACGTGCTAAATGTTTTGAATAGCATAAACATCTAGGTGGCTGCAGAGCATGAGCTGCTATTGGTTACAGGCCAACTATTGGTTGAAAACGTTTTTGCAACTCTTATGCTGGATATGTGTGTGTTGCTATGCTGGCAGTGCCACTGCAGGTGGCTATTAGACTGCATAGACATTTCTGCATAGACATCACAAGCATGTCAGTGCACACACCAACTCAATTAAAACTGTTACAGATTTTAGCACCATGGAAGCATGCACTTTTTTAAATTGGGGTGGGGAGGAACCACTGAATGTTAAGTAATGGGCAGGTGGAGGGATCTGCTAAGCAGTGAATACCATTGTGCTTTGAATGTATTTGGGAGCAGAGCTGCCCATTGGTTAAAACTACTCCATATATTTTCTTATCTTTTGAAAGTGACAGTTTTTGCTTTCAACAAACATAAGAAGTCTAATGCCATAGAAAACTATTGATGTGGGTTGTTTGCCCGGGAAAGCCAAGTGGCCTCACTTTTTCTCTGTGGGTGCTCTGGCTGCCTGGGATACAGGGTCCAGAGAATCTGGAGGTGAGGGGGGTGATGGATACCCCGGCCTTTGCTGACATTGGTGCGAGACCTGATGTACAGAGAGAACTGTCAGACCCATCTTCTGAGACAGCCTATGACCTCATAGACCGCTTTCTCAAGGGGCAATATGCTCAGTATTTGGCTCCGGGAAAAACTCAGGGAGGTAAATGCTGCACAGCTTCTGTCTCGTGGGAAAACAAAGCTCTGCAGCTTTGCCTCAGATCATGCAGAAGGAGCTCTGTATCCTCTGCATGATCGGATCAAAGCTGCATAGCTTGGTTTTCCCACGAGACAGAGGCTGCACAACATTTGCTTCCCAGAGTTTTTCCTGGAGCCAAATGCTGCACATATTGTCCTGTGAGAAAGCGGTCATAGAGTGGCACATGCACACATGAGTTTCTATGTATGCATGATGGAGTGCAGATGCCGTTGCTGCAGTTCAAATTTCAGCAGAACAGAAGACTGGGAGTCCCAGATGAGATGAGAGAGTGGTATGTGAATGAGTTGGAGACTTTTCTGGATCTTTGTGCACTGCCAGAAGTAAGGCAGTCACTAACGGAAGCTGCACCATCCCTGCTGGTTTTTCTCATCACTGCCCTGATGACTGAGAGAGAATACCCAAGGGAACATAAGGAGCACCTCTATTGGTTTCAGAGATTAATCTCTGGGGAAACAAGAGACTCCGACTACAGGGAATGTGAACTGACTGAAGGAGAGCTTCTTGCCCTATATAAGGTTTGGACAGTCGGAGAAGTGCAGAGCCCCCTGGTGATGGAGGAGGTTTTCTGCCCCACTGTATGGTAACATAGAAAATGTTAGAGTGGGTACAAGAGGTGTACGTTTGACTGGCAGTTTTATGTGAACTGGGAGGGATTTTGAACACCACAGCAGGCGGGAGCCCAATAAAACTGTGTGCTGCTATCTGCTAGTACATTGCTGTGAGCTGTGGATGCGAGAAATCAGGTGGTGACAACATTCAAATATTGATGGTTTTCACTTTCAGTTTTCAGTATAGGTGTTCAATAAAGTATGTGATTTTCTGAATAAACTCAGCGTTATGAGCATAGCAAAAAGTTATTTCCAGTCACCAAGTTCTGACATATATAAGCCCAGGTATGAACTTCCATAGGTGGGCATGGATAGCAGGCACTTCACTGCCTCCCGGAGTCATAATAGCCTGGAAGAAAGAAACAGCTGGTACAGCTTCTTGTTCCCATGGTTCACCATGGCTGAGTGTGACCTAGGGGGCAGGATGCTGAGAACGGGGGGCAGAGTGCACTGTGGAAGAACTCCTGCCCGTGTATAGGTTTGTCATGCTAAACCTGTGAGTGGGGGCTGACAGAACGCAAAAGAAATACACGCAGAGGATTGCTGATTTGCTTAGGCTCTACATGCTGTAAACATGTGAGTGAGGGATGCACAGACCAAACCCAGACTTCAGGGGGTTACTATCCCTTTTGTTAACACCCTGAGATAGGAGACTGGAGGAGCTAAGGCCCTGTCTTAGCAAGAGCTTCTTACACTGCAGAGCTTAAACCTGAAGACCTATTTATTTTTTCTTCATCCGTGTACTAATGCACACGTATTTGTATTCTTCTTTAAAGCTAAGCTAGAGAGAATGTGGTTGCCATGTTGGTCCCAAGTGACAGAGAGACAAAGTGGTTCAAATGATAACTTTTATTGGACCAACTGTTGGTGGAAATAAGTGATTTGAATGATATCTTTTATTGGACCAACTGTTGGTGGAAATAAGCACGCTTTATTTCCACCAACAGTTGGTCCAATAAAAGATAACATTTGAATCACTTTCTCTCTCTTTAAATCGAAGAAATTTTCATTACTTTCATTGTCATAAGCCATATTTTGTAGATTTTATTCATTTAATTAGTCCAGTTTTTATCCCACCCTTCCCTGAACGCTCAGGGCAGCTGACGACATCAGAAGATAAAACAGAAAACATGCCCCCTTTGTTAAATACACGAGAGAACTTTAAAAAAAAAAAAAAAGTGGTTTTTCCAATGTTTCATTTTCTTACTGCAATCTTTAATAATATAGAAGTCTGATAATTGCATGGTTTGAAATATTAGAAATCTTCATATTAGAAAATGCAAAATATGAAGGTTTACAGTTCACATCCCCTTTGATGTTCTTTTCTACAATCCTCCTTTTTTCCTGAGAGGCTGATGTGTGTCTTTCAGATGTATCTGTTCTCAGGGAAAAGTATCACTGTATATAAAGTACTTGTAATATTCAGTGAACATTATACCAATCATGAGACAACTGTGTTTATCCTGCATTTTATCAGAAGAAATATTTTGCTTCAGTGTAAGACCCGGCTGTTCCACCGTTAGTAGGTAACAAAACATTTTAAATATAGCATGATCATTTATTTATCTGACGACTTTGTATTTATTACTACTTGTAATGGTCAGATCACCCTGTAGATGAGAAGTGATTGGATATGGAAATGGAAAGTTCTGAAAAATGGGGATGGGGTCTTCATGTTTCTAATCATCTGACATGAGTGCGTGTGCGTGCACGCGCGTATGTGTGATAGAGAGAGAATGAACTCTAAGGCTTGTTGGGGCATCCCAAATGAGACAAAAACACAGTTCATGTCCCCTTTCTCCTCTTCCTCTCAAGTTCTAGACTACATTCCTTGGTCCCTGATATATCTTTACTGGCCTCTTTCTCTGTAGTGCACATGTTCTCATAGTGTTAGCTTGTTCCTTGCCTGTTCCCCTTCCAGTTCCCATCAGATCCCTGTTAAGCTTTAGTTTTTCTCTGAACTTGCTCATTGCTTCTTGATTCTATGCTAGGCTCCTATTTCCCTTACCTATTCTTTAGTTTCCTCCTTGCTCAGTGTCTGGTTTTCCCTGTAGTGGTGTATTGCTCTTTGTTATGCTCCCTAGGGATGTGCGAACAGAACCAAGTTTGGAAATTTGATTCAGTTCGAAAATGGAGTTCGGTTCGAAAGTTCGGTTCAGTCAACCAAATTATTCAAGTTCGGTCGAATTCCAAACTTTTGAACCAAGTTTGTACGTTCAAAACTATTTTTTTTGGCCTTCCGAACTGGTTTGAATTCGACCAAACAGTTCGGTCCGAACTCCAAACTTCCGAACTGCGTTCGCACATCCTTAATGCTCCCTTCCTTGTTATGAACCTAGTTCCTGTACAGCTGTGTATGTCCATGTTCTCCTCTTCCCTAAATGCCTGATTCTCCTTACAGTTGTGCGTTCCCCTATGCTGTGTTTTCTTCCTGATTCCTGATTCCTTGTGCTGTTGTGTGTCACCATAGTTAGTTAAAAACATAGTATGGCACTACTTACATTCTTGAGTCAGACCAATGGTCCATCAAGCCCAGCCTCTTGTTCTCCGACAGTGACCAATCTCAATCGTATGGGAGAAGAACCAACAGTCACAGTGGGCAATCCATTCCCTGTTGTTCACTCCCAGCTCCCGACAGTAAGAAGTTCATTTCATAAACCACTTGGTTAATAGACATTAATGGATCTACTCTATAAGATCTGTGAGATCGCCTCACTCCCTGGGTCCCAGATTGGCCCCTACGGCCATCCGGGGGTGCCCTGCTTGAGGTTCATCGAGTTTTTTGGGGGGCCACGCAGGGGAGGGCATTCTTGTGGCCGCAATGTGGCTATGGAATTCCCATTCTGGTAGAGGCCTGGCTGACCCAGGATCTTCCCTCCTTTCAGAGAAGTTGTAAGACCTGGCTGTTCCACCAGGTGTTTGGCGGGGGAGATGGGTAGTGGGTGTATGGGTGTGTGTGTTATTTTTCCCTCCTTATATGATATTCTATTTTAATTGTTTTTAATTATTGTAACCCACCCCGAGCTGCCTGTGGCAGGAGGGGAGAGGTAACCATTTTTTAAAATAAATAAATAAATAAAATAAGAACGTATCCAGTCCTATTTTAAAACCCAGCTATACTAGGTGCTTACCTGGTGTTTGTCAGCTATGGGGGATTGGATGACGGCATGCCACCTGAAATTAAATTCTGACAAGATGGAGGTGATGGTTGTGGGGAAAGCTGAGGGAGTGATGGCCCCCATCATTGATGGGGCCCGTCGTCCCTTGGTTTCTCAGGTCCAGAGTCTGGGGGTGCTCCTGGATCCACAGCCCCGCCTGGATGTCCAGGTGACAGCTGTAGTGAGGGGGGCATTTCGCCAGTTACATCTGGTGTGTCAGCTTAGGCTGTATGTCTCGGGCTCGGATCTGACCACAATCATCCATGCTTTTATTACCTTGAGACTGGACTACTGTAATGTGCTCTGCATGGGGCTACCCTTGGTGCTGTTTTGGAGACTGCAGGTGGTGCAAAATGCGTTGGCCCGTCTCTTGACTGGGATGGGGCGACACGAGCACATTACACCAATGCTTCGCTCTCTGCGCTGGGTGCCAATAGTCTTCCAGACCCAATTCAAGGTGTTGACCTTTTAAAAACCTAAACGGCTTGGGCCCCACCTACCTGCAGGTCCGTCTCACCCTCCAGGCCCTGGATCAGCCCCTGCGGTCAGCCAGGGGCACCCTCCTCGGGTTTCCCGGGTGTCTACCATGAGGAGGGTGTTCTCTGTGGCTGTGTTGCAGCTGTAGAACTCCCTCCCATTGGAGGTCCGCTTGACCACCAACCTCACCTCTTTCCGCAGACAGTGTAAGACCTGGCTGTTCCACCGGGCCACTCAAGATTTTATAAACCTCTATCATGTCCCCTCTCAGTCTTTTCTTCTCTAAGCTGAAGAGACCCAGCTTGCCAAGCCTCTCATTGTACAGAAGCCGTTCCATACCCTTTATCATTCTCGTTGCCCTTCTCTGTACCTTTTCTACTTCAGCTATGTCTCTT
Organism: Sphenodon punctatus; assembly: GCA_003113815.1. Taxonomy (NCBI): domain Eukaryota; kingdom Metazoa; phylum Chordata; class Lepidosauria; order Sphenodontia; family Sphenodontidae; genus Sphenodon; species Sphenodon punctatus. The sequence continues at coordinate 320,651 of QEPC01014746.1, read as the reverse complement.
TTGAGATGAACCTGGAATATGGAGAAAGTTACTAAAGAAAGCATACTGCTCTGTTTACTACTGTTGGAAATCACCTAGAACATTTTTTAATTGTGTGGTATATTCCTTTGGGACACCCATGGGACTTGGAAAGAGATACAAGACTCCACCTAGAACTTGGATTGGTTACATCATGGACATCACCTGTCTGTGTATGGGGGGCGGGGGGAGACGTGCTGTAGGTAGACATTGATTAAGACCATGGGAGTTTATATCGGAGTGTGGGAGAGGTGACACCACCATTGTTATTAAGCATGTAGCAGTTAATAAAGCTGTTTTTCTCCAAGCTCATTGTAAGGTAGGTGCTTTCTGTGGACTACGGAGGAGAAAGGGGCATTGTGTAGTGACCCATGATAGTGAATACAGTAATTGCCTGAATTGTTCTGTGCCTGTAGCTTTAAAAGGAGATAGTTGCATGTTAAGAATTCTTTTCTCATTGGTCATGGCAGAGATTTTCTATTGAATCGCTTGATAAGGGTAAGAACAAACATTACGGCAATTGTAACACATAATATTTAGCTGTTATACTGGGATTCATTTGGGAACTATTTATTTATTATTATTATTATAATAATCAATAATAAATTAATAAAGTTTATTGCGTAACCAAGGTCATTGCAAAAACAGAAAAACAAGACTCTTTTTATTTATTTATTTATTTATTTTTATTTATACGAGATTTGTATCCCGCCCCTCCTGCCCATAGGGCAGCCCGGAGTGGCGAACAACAGCAATCAATAAAACAATAAAATGGACAGTGGCTTTGCCCATGCATATTATGCAAATAGCGATTTCCCCCCCTTCTTTCTCTTCCACAGCCAACATTTGCCATTGCTGCAAAAAGTGATGACATGCTAATATTATCATTATTTTATGTATTACCCATTGAGTAAGGGGGTTTGAGTACCCCCAAAACACATCTGGGCAGTTTAATTATTTTTGCGGTGAACCAGCTGGGTTATGGTTCTCATATTCATTTTTATATTATGATTGTTTTGTGCCAGCTGGCTCTTTGTTCTTTTTAACCATTTATGTGATGTTTTATATTACTTGATAGATGGTATTTTTTGTATTTATTTTTACATTTAATATACCAATATTTTATTGGTTCATTAATAAATATTCAATAGTGTGGGTAGGTTACCCTTGCCCCCTTTTTTGTGTGTGTGTGAGGGGAAAGCATCCCAGCAATCAAGAGACATGACTGACACATCCAAGCTGGCCAATTGACATCCTAAATACATCCTGCAGCACTGTGACAGGACATAAGAGAATCCCTTATTGGCTCTTTCCTAAGCAGATGATTCTAACTTCTCAGTAACAAGTGGGATGCGGTGGGCACAGCACAGAATGAGGATACATAGTTAATATTTCAGCTGGCCCGTTGGCATCACAAACCCATTTTGTACCACTGTGACAAACATAAGAGAATCCCTAGTATAAGCTCATTTTCTGGAGATGCTGCCCAGGCTTCCAACTTGCCAGTACCCAATCACTGCAATCAGGGAAGCTTTGGGGTGGGCATTGGGGAGGAAATATAAGTTTCTGCCAAGCTGCACAGCTCCCACCATGGCTAGAACTTGTGTGGCTCGTAGACTGACTCAGTACTCTTTGGGTGAAAACAGACATGACGCTAACCACCCTTTAACCACCCTTGGTGGTCATTTATGCATGTTGCAGGACTGCATAGGGCACCAATAGAGCCCTGCAACATGCATAAATAACCACCAAAGGTGGTTAAAGAGTGGTTAGCATCATGTCTGTTTTCACCCTTTGTGTGTGACTGTGTGTGCTGCAGTCTTCCGCCTCACTGCAAGTGCTCATAAAAGCAGAGCTCTGCACCTATTTTCCCCAGGTATGCCACCACACACTGGGGTACCAGTGACTGAAGCCTGTGCCAGTGCCTCTGGACCTGTTCCTCCTCTGTTCTGCCCACCTCCTCCTGTCATCTTCACTCTCTACAAATGCTCCAAAAAGCAAATCTCAGCTTTTGGAGCATTTAAATCAACCGTATTTAAACAGAGGCAACACCTGCAATTATATAACAGACCATAGTCCAAACACACTTTAAATAGTTAAAACAATAATATAAAAATATTTCATTTAAATAATAATGACTTTTTTTTATTTATATAGCATTCCCCTGCCTTTCATGGCACTGGGAGCGCTTTACAGAATTTAAAATAATATAAAAGTATAAAACAAAACCATTCAACACAATTTAAAACTTTAATTAAACTACTTTAAGATAGGAGAAGGAAAAAGGGTGGGCATAGTACAGTTAAGGGAACCAGCAGTGGATCCTAAAAGCACCTAGAAAATAAATAAATTTTCAGGTGCTTTTTGAAGGTAAGGAGGAAGGAACTGAGACAAACATCTGGAGGGAGCGAGTTCCGCACCGAGGGGTCTGCCACAGCCAGGTCACCTGCTGACTTAAAGCGTGATGGCAGAACTCCCTAACAGTAGGTGTTTCCTGAGTGCAGAAACCCTTCGGTGTGAGATTGCAGAAGTAGGTCTCAAATATAACCAGGGCCTAAACCGTTCAGGGCCCTAAAAACCAGCAGTGCAATCTTAAACTCAATCCTTACGTCCTTTTAAAATACATTCTGCATTTACATAACTGGTTCATCTACAGCCTGATAAAAGGAGCAAACCACCTCCATATTAACCTCATTTATACCTATACCCCATTTGTTTTTATTGAAACAGTATCTGTTTTAAAACAAATTTCCACCTGCAATTAATTTAAGGAAATTTGCAACTTCTGTTGAAATCACAAAGCTTTAATTGCTTATAAAATTGGGACCCTTTTTCCAATTGTTTTGAACTTTGGCAGTTATGGTCCGTTTTGATGAGCAGAACAACCTGTCTAAATTGCATCCAAATTGTAAGGAAAACAAAGACGTTACAGCTAGAAATGTGTGTGCAAACCATGAAACAATTTAAATTGCTTATAAAAATCAGGACTCTTTATCCAGTCTTCATGAAACGTGGCAGGGCTGATCCCTTTGGTGATGGGTACAGTCTATCCAAATGTCTTGCAAATCAGATGAAAAATGAAAAAGTTACAGCTGGAAATACACTTCCCATTGAAACCAATGGAAAACTAAAATGAAACTTAATAATGAAAATGAAAATTCTCGATAAAGAAAAACAGAAAAAAAAAAAATTGAAAACGAAAAGGGTCCCATGTGTATTTTATATTTCTTATGTTGTAAGCCACCCTGAGTCCTTGGAGGTGCGGGGTAAGAATGAAGGAATGAATGAAATAACCCAACATCTGAATGAGTTGGTGATCTGCAGATGCGCTTCTGACAACTATGGTAAAAGATGCTACTTGGAAGCAATTAGTTTATTCAGTGCAAACTGTTCAGTCTTAAATACTGAGGATGTTTGCTTTGCATGAGAGTAGGTTGGATCTCTTCTGCTGTGAAACAGCCAGGAAAAATTACATTGTGGGGTTTCTTATCTATTTCCCAACAGTAGCAGATTACAGACTACTGAAAGAAATTGCAAATGAGTACCTCGGCTGAATGAATTGACAGGTTTTATTTTCCAAGTCTGAGTACTCTATCACACAGTATTTTTTCTAATTGCCACTCCTGTTAGCTCACCTAGGGATCTGAAAATCAAGCTGGATGTTTTTTCTACTCATGCTTCTCTGCCAGTAATGAAGTTTCTGCAGGCCAGTTAGTGCCTTAGTTCACACGCATCTGTGCTATCCCATTAACCAGTTGGCAGTGGGGAAGACAAAAACGTTTCTTTTATAAGCTGAGCACATTTGGTAATGAATCAGTGAGACAAAATACACAGAGAATGCGATATAGCAGTATTGAAAGGTTATTTTCTGGGTAAAGCAGAACTTGGAGTTTAGCTGTACTTGTTTTTCTCCCCTGATTATGTCTACTGTAGAAACAGTAGTTTAAATACCAGAATATATCAGCATTTCTCATTGGAGGCAAGTTGTTGTTATTAAACAGCTAATCATGCACTTTTAGAGGACCAGAATCCTGTTCACTTTCTGGTCTATATTGGGCCTAACAAGTGATGCAAAAGGGGTCAAAAAGCAGCCTCCCTGGTGAGGAGAATCTCTTAACAGCCCCAATCTTCCTTTAGTTCCAGAACAGGGAGCATTATAATTGATTAAAAAGAACTAAAAGTGTTCCAGCTACATGTCACTTTTCACACAGCATCCTTCCCAATGCAAATTCACTGCTCATTCCTTAATCTGGGCTCATTCATACAATGCTGTTTTTAGAGTGGGTAATGACACTATTTCCACATTCTGATTATTGCATGGTATCATCCATACTACAGTTCTTCCTCTGCCCTGATGATCCTGTGTTCTCTGCCAGCCAATGCAACAGATATGCTTGTACGCCTCAGGTAGCAATGGCATGTGATCTGCTTCAATTCTCAATAAATCCATTTCCAGTTTTGTTGGTGTAGTGTCATAATCCCACTTTGAGTGTTATATGAAAATAATAATAATATTTATATACAACCCCCTGCTATGGCACTTGGAGTGCTTTACCTAGAACAATTTAATACAACTTTCAATCCTCACAACAACCCTGTGAGGTAGGTTAGTCTGAATATTGTGACTGACCCAAGGGTCACCCAGTGAGTTCCAGTCCAGGTACTACACACTTAGCACTTCTGTGGTTCTTGATGATCTTAGTTTGCACCTGATGAAAAAAGTGGGCAATTCAAGTCCAGGGAAATCAGAGTGTCATGTGAATTTATTGGGAAGGGAAGGGTGTCATGTGAATGAGCCCACAAGTGGTACATTGGCCTTGAATACTGTTTTCAGCAAAACAAACTCTGCAACCAGAAACCCCTACAGGTAGAAACCTGCATTCTGTAATCAGAGTAAATGATAGAAATTAAATTGTGCACATTTTAAGTGTAAATGTGTTTCTCAGCATGGCATGCCATCGGTTTTGGATGTGTTAAAATAGCTACAAAGTACTTTACAGACCTGTGAATCGGTGTTGTTGCTGCCATTCCATTGTGTGAGCATGGGCTGCTCCTCTTCAGCCGCAGTGGAAGGACTTTCCCAAGCCCTCAAAATATATGTGCTGGCAGTTCAGACCACTCAGGGTATAATTCTACACTGCCCGAGGTAATTTCTGTGAAGAAATTGGTCAAGTACCAAATTCTACAGAAATGTCTGAGGTGGTAGCAGGGCAGAATTTATGAAGCTTTGTGGTTAGATGAAGAACTACCCTGAAAAATCAAGAATTGTAATTAGGGATGGGCGAACCTGGTTTGGAAGTTTGGAGTTCAGACCGAACTCAGTCTGTTTGGTCGACCGAACCGAACTTCTGAACTGAACTCAAATTTCAAACCGAACCGAACCGAATTTCCCAACTCCGTTCTGTTCGCCCATCCCTAGTGGCAAAACCTGGCTTTGAATGGCCGAACTTGGTTTGGAAGTTCGGAATTTGACCGAACTTGGTCTGTTCAGTCGACCGAACTGAACTTCTGAACCAAACTCGAATTTCAAACTGAACCGAACTGAATTTCCAAACTCGAATTTCAAACCAAACCAAACCGAATTTCCAAACTCTGTTCTGTTCACCCATCCCTAATTGTAATAACTAACTGGTTCCCTGAGCATCCCCCTCTCCTGCACCTAGCAAAACAAACAGCTAGTCTGTCTGCATCCCTGCTTCCCACAAAGAGAAAATGATTCATGGAAAGAAATGGGAAAGAGAAGGTTATTTGGTATCTTTGGTTGAGAAGGAGAAGACAGATTGAGCAACCACAGGTGCAGGAGAGACGATTTCAGAAAGCTCAGTGTGGATGAGTCTAGAAAACGTGTCTGACATGGATAAGGAATAAGTAACAGTAGCACAAGAATTCATGAGTAGTAAAAAATCAGATTTTTATGTGGACTGCACGGTATTAATAATGCATATATACAATATTGATTATGTCAGCAAATTCATTTCTGACCAGAATGCAAAACTTACACAAATTGCCAGTGTAATCCCAGGCCTTGCCCGGACCCTGGGGTAACGTCTGGGGAATCAGTGGTTACCCCCTCGCTACACACTTAATGCCCCCACTTTCTGGCACTAATCCTGGCAGGGTAAGTAGTTCACTACAGTGCCTCACTCTAGTGGGGTCCCTGTCCTTGGCTTCCAGCCACCCCTTCAACCAAGCCTATGCCACCAGTAGCATGAATATTCTAGGTGGGCTAGAGCCCCTTTCAGACCCTGCTGGGTCACTATAAGTTATATTAGTCTCTGTGTGTGGCCCAAGCTGGGTGGCTCCTACCTGTGGGATGAAGCTGTCTCCCTGTTGCTCCTCTGAAGGATCACTGCTCATCTCCTGGTTGACTGGGTTTCATGCAGATGTTGCTTGGTTAGGAGGAGAGAGCCCGTGCAAAGCTGCTCCTCCTGCAGCCACCCCAACTATGCGGAGCTCAGTGCTTATAAGGGCTTGGCCATGCTGAGTTTGACACACCTCCACTGAGCATGTCCATCGACTTAGTATCTCGAGGGAACTGCATGATACTGGGTATGTCCTTGGACTTAGGCCATTTTTACATGAAGTGCAAAAGAAGCGCCTCTGAAGCTTCACCTTCAGGGAAAAGTTGCGTGAGTGGTGTTTGCACGTCCCCCACGCTACCGGAAGTGACGTAGTGCCCATTTTTGGCAGTGGCAGCAGCTGGAAATGTGAAGATTTGAAGAGGCGCATTCTGAAAGCCTCACTTTGCAAGCTTTCAGAACACACCTCTTCAAAGCCCCATGTCTCCAGCCGCTGCCAAGAACGGGCAGCACGTCACTTCCAGTAGCACGGGGAGCGTGTAAACGCTTCCCGCGCAGCTTTCTTTTTGAACGCGGGGCTCCGGAGATGCTTCTAAGCACCTCATTGGCCTATTCAACTCGGGGAAGCTTCCTAGCCCTAACTGGGCATGCTCCAAAGCTTTCATATACTCTGTTAACTGCTCAAGCAGCATAAACAGGACTCCTTCAAGTTTACAGAAGCCACCCTATTACAACCAGCGGCCCCCCCCCACTAGCTTTTTTTTTAAAAAAATTAACTTGGCTAAAAAATAACTTATTCAAGTTGTGGCCAATACTATACTCAATTTCTTGGTAATAAAGATAATATTTAAAAAAACAAAAAAAACCCAACCACCACACAATACTTGGAAAAACTGCAGCTTCCTGCATCATTTAAGGGATCAAATCCATATGGCTGTGATGAGAGGAGCGTTTTGCCAGTTACATCTGGTGCAACGGCTGCAGCCATACGTCTCAGACTCCGACCTGGCCACCATCATTCATGCCTTTATTACCTCTAGATTAGACTATTGTAATGCAGTCTATGTGGGGCTACCCTTGGTGATGGTTTGAAAGCTACAGCTGGTGCAGAATGCAGCGGCCCATCTACTAACAGGGACGGGTCGTTGTGAGCACATTACACCAGTGCTCCGTTCTCTGCACTGGCTGCCTTATTGTCTTCCGGGCCTGATTCAAGGTGTTGGTAATGACCTATAAAGCCCTAAATGGCCTGGACCCTGCTTACCTACGGGACCTCCTTAGGCCTCGGGTCATATCGTGGCCCTTGCGGTTGGCTGGGGATGCCCAACTCGAAGTCCCCTGGGTTTTCTGGGTGGCGATGATGGGGAGGGCATTCTTGGTGGCTGCTCCTAGACTGGAATTCCCTCGCAAAGGAGGCCCGCTTGGCCCCAGACCTCCCCTCTTTCTGAAGACAGTGTAAGACCTGACTGTTCTGCCAGGCCTTTGGAGAGGGAGACGGGTAGGGTGGGGTAGGTTAGGGGAGGGGGGTTGGTTCTGCCCTTTTAGTATATTTTAGTATATTAGTATATTTTTTATCATTTGTAAATTGTGAGGGTTTTAAATTGTAAATTGATTGCTTCTGTTGTAAGCCACCCCAAGCTGCTCTGTGAACAGGAGGGTGTGGGATAGAAGAGAGTTGATAAATATGGTGTCAGGGTCACTACTACGTTGTTCCAGTTTAATGCTACTGTATCTCCACTGAAGTGAAAAATAGAGTATAAGTGTGGTGAATTAAGCCCAGTATTTCCAGATCTTCCAAGGAGAACATTGGCCTGTACCTATTTAATTTTAAACCTAAGGCAGATGTCAGTTTATTTGATTTTGAGATGTTTGCAAGCACTGATCCTTTTTAATTTAAATGCTAACAGTGAAGAAAACGTGTAACAAAATACTACGTCGTGTATAATAACCAAATATGTAACATTTTAGAAAGTCCAGTGCACTGTATCATGTTTATTTATGGATATCATTTTTCTGCAGTCTAGTACTTAAAGCAAAACTGAAATGTAATAATTAAAAATACACTCTAATGGCTAATCTAATTTTGTCGACGCACCCCGGAAGAAGACACGGACACATGTGTGGGATCGAACGGCCGCACTCTTTATTAATTTTAATTCCATGAAAGGGGGAAGCGGTAACCCTCCCGCCTCCCCCTTTAAACTGGGGTCCTACCTTCCCTAACTGTTCTCTACCCCGATCCCACAGGAGGTTCCCGACCCTACCCAACATGCCTATGGCCATCCGGCCCTCGTCCTTATATTAACTCTAAGGGAAACCTCCTGTGGTCTAACTCCCCAAACTTGTAACTTACGCCCTGCTGGCCAGGTTTCCCCGGGCCGGGGCGGGTTGTTCGTACCTATACCCCTTTGGGGTTAAACAAGGGTGAGGGCACCGTGACCTACTGCTTGGCACATGGTCCTCCCAGCGGGTCCGGCTGTTCTCCTCTCACCCTTGGGCTGACCATGCCGTTGGGCCACTCTGTGCGGCTATGCCTGACCTGCCCATCTCTTAGGGAGATGTTTTCTAACCATCCTATGCTAACTCATATAACGTTTAAACCATGAACTTTAATCCAGCCCCCTACCACCAGAACCGCCAGCTCTGCTTGGCTGGTTCACCGCCCTATCCACCAATATTTTCCGTAGCTGGTGTTGTAGAACCCCAAGATATAGATCACAGCCGTCGTCAGACAGATGTACCCCCTCTCCTCTATAAAGCTCGTCCTTATCGTGTCTAATGCCATCCTGAGCTATTAGTTTTCCCCCCCTGGCAAGTAGCCAAGCTCCAATTTCCCCATTGGCTCTCCTCCTAGCCCTACTGACCTTCCCCGGGTGTTTGGCGTTGGTCCAGACTCTTCTTTGCAGCATTTCAGACCATGCCAAAATGCAGTCAGGAAACCGGTTCTGCACGATCTTCAGACAGGGGCGGATTGGGAACTCAAAGTGGCCTGGGAGAATACAGTGTGAGAGGCCCTGTGCAAAGCCGCCGGAAACAGATCAAAGGGGAGTGGCTTGGGGGCGCGCAGAGTAGAGCTGTGTCCCTAGACTCAGATCCTCAGCAGCCTGGCAGGGGTGAGGTTATGGGGGGCTGGTGGGGGGGGG
>QEPC01014746.1:272878-308111 GCA_003113815.1 Sphenodon punctatus | reverse complement strand
TATATATATATATATATATATATATATATATATATATATTTGTTACAATTAATATTGTATATTGTGTTTTGATTATATGGTTTATATGAACTTTATTATTTAATATTGTTTAAGTTATGTTACAGCTAAGGTTAAAGACAATGATTCCAGGGATCTGAGAGGAAGCGAGAAATAGGGACCTAAAGAGCTTGGGTGGGAACAGCTATGGTGTTTTGTGGTTCCCTTTCTTCCGTTTTGCCTGGTTGTATGGGTGTGCATAAGGAGATGGTATTAGAGGATTGTACTTAATTGGAAATTGTGAGTTGTTTTTCCTTGCTGTATTGTGATATTTGTTTGTGTGTGTGTGTGTTTGGCCATGGCGAAAGCTAGAGCTTAATAAAATTTGACTTTACTCACCCCACCCTCCCGTGGCGGCCCCCCACAGCCCGCCGCCACCGCCACCACCCGGCCCTTACCACCGAGCCTCCAGTCCATCCCAGCGCTGCCGGCTGCTGGCCCTGCTGCTGCTCTCCTCCGGCTCGCCTCAGCTCCGCTCGGCTCTGCCGTGCCCGGCCCCATAGCTTCTGCACAGACGTCGAGCTCGAGCCTCTCTCTCTCTCTCTTGCCTGCGCTGCACGAGCCTGTGCGCAGAGCGCACAGGCTCGTGCAGCGCAGGCAAGAGAGGCTCTCCCTCCCAGAAGTTGCTTTTATGCAACTTCCGCCGGGGGCGGAGAGAGAAGGGGGCACCAGCCAGCGGGTGTGAGGGGAGGAGGAGGGGAACGGGCCGGCCTCAGCCCCCCCCCAAACCCAGCCCGACGGGAGGTCAGGACTCGGGACCCGACAATTTTTTTTAATTAATTTTTTTAAATTAAAACTGAACCGCGGCGGGACCGGTCCTCCCTACTGGCCCGGCCCACCGGGAATCTTCCCGGTGGGTTGAATGGCCAATCCACCCCATCAGCCACAGTCCCGTTGCTTTTGGGAAGTTGTTCTCCCCCAGATGGATAACCATCACTCGTGGTTGTGGGAACTTTTCCTTTGCCATGGTCAGCGCTGGGAGCAGTTGCTCCCAAAGCATTCCACTTCTTCTCAACCATATTATCTCTGCCCGGTTGCTAAGGCCCAGCTGGGTACCCCACCCGCTGCGTGTGGCCATCTTCCCAGCCCAATGGACAATACTGTGGCCGACGATCCATACCACCGTCCGTCCGGGGCGCACAGCCATGTCTGAAAGGGAAATGATTGCAGAAGGTGATTGCAGAACTCCTGTTCTCCCCCTTCTTTGTAACTCCACGCTTCACCCCCCTTGTCGTACCTCGGTTTCCCTAATATACCCGCAAAATGCCGCTGACCGCCACCGGCCTATCTGCTTTATCTGTTGGCCGGAAAACCCCATGCTTGCAGCTGTAGATGCTGCCCCGATTCTAAACAAGTGTGCACTATAGCAGCCCGGGTCAAGACCCGCCTTGGTGACACACTGTGCCAGCACCGCCCCGAACTGGTAGCGCGTCAGGGGTGCCCCGTCTGCATGGACGAACAGCAGACCTGCCCCTTGTGGGCGAGACGCTAGATATTCCCTCATTGCCCGGACCGGGCAGATCCGAGCGTCCCCTGCTGGGTTCAGTCTGATCACTGTACTCCTTCCTCTTTGGTCGGTCTTTGATCTCCGGAGGTGTAGCGTGAGTGCATCTCCCTCACATCCCCCAGCTCGAACGCCCTGCCCGACCTGTCAGCATTGGAGCCTGCAACTAATTTGCTAATTCGGAAGGCCCCAAATAGGACCACCTTATAGACTGCTCCAAAAAGTGTTATCCCTGTTTTTGAATAACAGACTCGATGCAACGCCCGGGAAGCAGCTGGGGGGTGATGGGAGCTCTTTTGTCCTGCACGGGGGAGGTGTCTCTGGACCAGCTCTCCCTGAGACGGCTCATGAAGAAGCCGTTATCAGGGCGTTGATGTCCCGCCAGTCGGCTAATAAAGTTAATAACTGCCACTTTCCCTGCAATCATTCCGGGGGTCAGACCTTTACTTCAAATTTACAATGCAAACCTGATGACCTGCATTTCAGGGATGGGAAAACCTACAGCCCAACCGTTCAGGCACCTGAATTCTTGGAACTCTGAAAATGCAGCCTTGTACGCCCGTCTGGTTCTGGGGGCGAGGGAACCCTGTACAGCCTGATATAACTCTATGATCCAAGGTTCCACATGTCTCTCGGGAACAGGTCGGGGTCCTCGTTGACTTCGGGGGCCAGCATGCGAAAGCAGTCTGTCTGGAACCCAGAAAGGGCATCAGCTATGCCATTGTTAATGTTCGGCACGTGCCTGGCTATGAACAAGATGTTTGCGGTCAGGCACCTAAGTACAAAAGCCCGGAGTAGCCTCATGAGCCTTTCCGATTTTGATGACAACTTGTTGATAACATGTACAATGGCCATGTTATCGCACCAGAACAAAACCCTCCTGTTGGCAAATTGCTTTTCCCATACTGCCACGGCCACCACAAGAGGAAAGAACTCCAAGAATGTCAGGTCCCGTGTTATTCCCCGCTCCTCCCAGCCAGCTGCCCACGCTGCTGCACACCAGTTGTCCCAAAAGTAGACCCCGAAACCATGGCCTCCCGCCTTATCAGAGTGTATTTGGAGCTCGGCCTCCAGGAGGAGCCGCTGCTGCCAAAAACTAATCCCGTTGTACCCATTGAGGAACGTCTCCCAGGTGCCAAGATCCTCCCGCATCTCCTTCGTCACCCTGATGTGGTGATGCGGGGGATGGTTGCCACCTATTCGCGTATACAGGTGGGACATGAATGCCCGCCCTGGGGCTATAACACTACAGGCAAAGTTCAAACTGTCCGCGAGGGATTGGAGCTGTCTAACCGTGACCTTAGCCGATCCCTGGACCACAGCTATAGACTCTCTAAGGACCCAGAGCTTGTCCTCTGGTAGACGTGACTGTGTCCAATTCAATACGCAAATATGCTAATTTCATCGCTGGCCCCTCTTTTTTTTCCGGTGTCAGCGGGACGCCCAATTCCCTGGTGACTTCCTGGAAGGTGCACATCGCCCGAGCACACTCTGCGGTTCCCGCCTTTCCCGCGAAGAGGAAATCATCCAAATAATGGGTGATCCGACTCCGCCCCGCGCGACAGCGCGTTATCCACTCAAGTATCGTGCTGAACTTCTCAAAGGCTGCGCACGATATGGAACATCCCATCAGCATGGCCTTGTCAAAGTAANCTCAAGTATCGTGCTGAACTTCTCAAAGGCTGCGCACGATATGGAACATCCCATCAGCATGGGCTTGTCAAAGTAATATTGACCCCGGAACTCCATGCCCAAAAGCTCGAAGTCCTCCGGGTGCACGGGCAGGAGTCGGAACGCAGACTTAATGTCGCACTTCGCGAGGAGGGCACCCATCCCACAGGTGCGAACCATTTCGACTGCTGAGTCGAATGATGCGTACCTGACCATATATAGCTCCCCTGGGATCGCGTTATTCACCGACTCCCCTTTTGGATGGGATAAGTGGTGAATCATGCGAAACTCCCCTAGGGCCTTCTTCGGCACTATTCCCAGTGGGGCTATCCTAAGGGTGGGCATAGGCAGAGAATTGAAGGGACCCTGTATCCTCCCTTCCTTAACTTCTTTATCAATTTTTTGTTGGACTAACTGCTCGTTTCCTACTACCGATTTCAAGTTCCTGGCCTCTAGGTGATAGCGGGGGCCATTCGTTGGTATCCTAAAATCCACCCGGAATCCCTCTACTACATAGTTGGCAATGGCTTGGTCTGGATAGTCAGGGGCCGCTGCCCGCAGAGCCTCATGCCGTACCGGGGTTGGCGCCCGCTCCCACCGCTTGGGGGGCACCCCCGCGGCCAGGCAGGTCCCTCCCTGACCCGGCCCTTCCCCTGTTCCTATTTCCGTACTTTCGGAATTTAGTGCACCCAGAAGCAGGGTGGTCTCCCACGCACTGTGTGCACGCATGCTTGAACTTGCATGGGGATCGAAAACATCTCTCCCCATCATTGAAATCCCAGCATGTCGGACCTACCTGCGGCTGTCTCATCCTACCGCCCTGACTACAATCCCCTTGTTGGCCGCTTCCCACCCGGGAGAGGACATGCCCACTGTCTGATCGTGGGGCGTATCGAGCGCTGCTGATACACTTCAACCAGATGTCGTGCGCATGCATGTCCCATCTGAGCCGGGGGTTATTGGCGGCCCTGTGCCGAAATGCTTCGTCATAACGAAGCCAGGCCCCAGGGCCACCAGTGTCAAATGCTCAGCGCACTATGTCCGAGTACTTGACCAATTCAGCCCCCCGCTCTGGATACTTAAGCAGGGTCACGCCCATATATATTGTATATGCCGCCGTCCAGTTGGACCATGTTCGCTCTGCCTTTGCCCGTTTAAACCGCTCCCTGCCCTTCCTATCCTCTTTGTCATTTGGGTCAGGTATAGGGTCGCTGAAAAGGAGGGCGAACAGATCTATAAATTCGCCACTCCAAATCTTCTCCCTGGTGGCTTGGAGCAAATGCTCGCCTAACGGGGCCGATACATCGGCATAACCCCCTGACAAAGGACGGGACTCCGCCCTGCGTTCGCAGCAGCACGACAGTCTTTTTGCGCAGCACTGCTCGGCCCCCCAGACCTGCGCAGCAGCCCTCTGGCCCCGGGCCGGGCCACAGCACCACTGCTGTGTCTGACATGATGATTGGCTCGTCCCCAGAGGATCGCTCCACCCCCCCCAGGGTTCTGGCACTCCAAGCCCCACCCCCCGTGGGCACATGGTGACATGTAGGCGTCCCCTACCTGCCCTGGCGCTGAAACCGCTCTGCACTGCTCCTGCTCACCTTCGAACCCACACTCGCCTTCCATCTCGCCATCCGGATACTCTGTCTCACTGTTGGGGAAGGGGGGGCCTTCCGCTCTCACGGCCTCCTGACCCCGACTGGCGCCTCTGCATTGCTTGCAGGCTGTTCATCAAGGCCTGCATTCCGCCTTTCAGCGTGTCGATCTGCGCTTGCTGGCTCGGGGAGAAGTCGGCTGCACTCCTGCTGGGCATGGGGTCTTCATCCCTGTAATGAGCTGGTAACACACGGTGCTGCCCCTGCCGAGGGGGGACCCCCCCATGAGAGGACTAGCACCCCCGCCATCTTCCACCTCCCTGCCAGCGTGTTCCTACCCCCTTACATATTCCCTAGCCCCTTCCCTAGCCGCCCCCTGGGCCTCCTCCAGCTCCTCGATGCGGGTCTGATACTTGGCCATCTGGGCTTGCATGGCCTCCAAGACCGTCACGGCATGTGCCTTGCCCCGTTGGCCGTTCCTCGTGGCCCTCGGGGCAGGGGCTGGCCGCGGCACCTTCTTCACTGGAGGAGGGTGAGAGGCCCGGTGTTTCTTAGGGTCCATGCTGTCCCCTTTTTTCCTGCTCTGTCCTTCCCACTCTCTCCCTGACCAGGCTCTTGCCCCCAACTGGGGGGGTGGGGTACCACTGCAGGCTAGATTACCGGGTGCTTGGGTACACGTCCTCTGGGCCTATCCAGAGGCCCCCAGAGTATCCCCTCCCTGCCGCTGGCCTGAAAGGGCCTGTAAGTATTGCTGGGAGAGGCTGGGTTGGCAACTGGGGGCAGGCAACTGGCCTGGGCTGATCCACGTGCCCTCGTGGCTTCCCCAATGCAGGGCCCTAGTGCAGCCACCCGGTGAAGGGGGGGGGAATCCAGTCTCCCAGGCCACCCTCCAGATAGGGGTACTCCTCCTCCCACCCCCGGGCCTAGGCGGCTATGCTGTTGGGGCCGCCCCACTAAAGGGGGGGGGGCTCCAAACTGCCCCTGCAAGATCAGAACACTCCCCTTTTTTTGCGGCAGGCCTGGAAGCTCAGCCGCTCCTCGGGCCTCCGCCAGTCTCCTTTATAGCCCTGGCGTAACAGCGAGAGGGCACAGCCACCCGCTCCTGCTTTGGGGCCGCTCCTGTGCCTCTCGCCACACGCCTTTCCCCGCTCGCCGCCTCAAACGCACTGGGGCGCCAGGCAGGGAATCCTAAGATGGCGCCCGAGACTGCCAGGTCTCGCGGAAGTCCCGGGCGCTTCTTCCACGTTGCTAGGCAACCGCGCGGCCCCCAGTTTGTTTCGCGCCACCTCGGCGCTCCTCCTGTCCTCGCCTCCTTCCTCCCCGAAGGGGGGGGAGGCGCCGCCAAAACCCGCCACCGCCACGCAGAGGGGGTGATAGTACAGAATAAATGACAAATAAGTGTCAGGAAGGTAATGAAGAATGATCATCAGTCATATATTTATCACAATGAGAGTTTCATGAGGCAGACTAAGAAAGAGAATATTCAGTTTCCTCTAGAATACAGTAAAAGTCCAATAGATTTGCGGATATTTGATGGTGTTTATTTGTTTTCCAGTAGTACCTACTCAGAACCTCATCATGCCAGACGTTGTACAAAACAAAGTCGCTGTCCCTGAGCCTGGGTATTAGGCAGGTTGACAAAGCAAGCAAATGGGAAGAGGAGAGGGAGATGAATGATGATAAAATGGCTGTGGTTAAGTTGAAAAATTTAAAGTATTTAAGATGAATTCTTACTTCAAAGGATGTCTTCACTCAAAAAGATAGAATTTGCCTTAAAATAACTTTGAACTGAACCATGAGACAGAACTATTGTAGGAAGCATCATCTGCACTTTCAAGAAGGCAATCTTCCTGGGAGAAATACTGAGCCTGACTGAGGAAGATAAGGGTGATTTGTAAGAATGGTTTTTAAAAGTAATCCTACTTAATAGATCTTTGTCTTTAAAACAACAATTTGTCCTACTTTTCTACCAGTTTTATTAAAATGTATGTTAGGTGTCCTCTTAAATGAACTAGTTGATGTGCCCAATGCTTGAATGAGCTCTGTATAAGGAACATCCATCCAATGTGGGGACAACTCTCAATATCAGGAGCAGAAATGTATTTATTTTATCACTGAGCCTTTAATCAATTGGAAAAATACCAGACTATCCCAGGGTGGTGATGGAGTACTTGGCAAAAAAATGTAAAACTGGCAATGGGGGAGGAGAGGGATATTGTTTTTTGTTTAGAATTAAAAGTTTGTCTTGAGGTTTAATAGCTTTAAAGTTTAGTTTGCTTTAAGCTAGTCTTAATAGCCTTTCATTCTGCAAGCTGCCACGGCTCCTCTGCGTCTACAGATAAAAAGAACATTGCACATTTCATTAGGTTACATCTTCAAGTACATGCTGAGGGAGCAACTCAACCTTCTTGCAGGTTTTCTTTCAATAATGTTGAATATCAAAAACAAATTCTCACTTTCTGTAAAGTTCCTAGGAGAACAGAGCATAATGTGTGATGACACAAATTATTGTTATAATTGTAAAGCCTCACAAAGTTATTTTTGTCCATTTAAACTATTGCTGTAATAAATGGAACATAGATGGTCATAATATAGGGCAGGTAAAATTCTATGTTTATTTGGGAGTTACTGTTACCAGCAGCAGTTGCTCCATCCTGGTTGAGACATAAACGCAATGAGCTCTGCAAAGGGGATTTTGTGTTTAGCAACCACCGTAAAAGATGTAAAAGTGACCTCATTGTTAAAAATATATAAAGCTAAGTCACAGATGCAGATGATGTATAGGGCTGAAATTATGCCTTTAACATCTTTGAGTTTACTAAAATTGGTGCAGAACAATTTTCTTTGGCAGTTATTGGCCATCCCAAAGTGTGTACCTGGGGTAGTGGGAAGGGCAGAAACTCGGATAGATTCAATGAGGGTTCTAACTGCTATAGCGTTCGTAAAGTATTGGGTTAGAATAGGTAATAGGGTAAGCTTTGGTGACTTAGATCTGTGTTTTGTGGAACAACTGGAACATTATGGCATTCCTAGATATGGTTGGCTTACCCAAGTGTCTCCGGAGCTTGCCAAAGCTCTTTTTTCTTTTCCGTTTATGTTGGGCAAAACATTAGATCAACAAATTAGTTTGATTAAGCAGAGATTCATAGATATTGGTAGGCAGGAGAATTTAGCTGCAGTGAAGGCCTGGAAGGCAGCTCCTTGGTATGTTGGCCTAAAAAATAGTTTAAATTTTGAGCCGTATCTCCATATAATGATAAACATGCGGCCGCCAAGGATATATACTGCACTATGATTCCAGTTAATTGATTCAGCAGTTTTGCAAGGAAAATATAATGGTATCCCCTATGAACAACGTAGTTGTCCTTGTGGCTCTGGCGATGTTGAGGATTTAGAACATGCTATTTTTCACTGTATGTTTTATGAGAATGTAAGGAAATAGTGGCTTTCTCTGATATTAGAAAACAGAATAGGTTCACCCCCTACAGTGTGTAATAGATTTTCTGCTGGCTTCACCCACTGAAAATGGTATTAAATATGTGGCAATGTTTGCTCTCTGTGCTACGCGTGAGCAGAATTTGTATGTGAAATAGGTTTTTTTAATAGAGTTTTCTAAGTTAAAATTTGAATAGATTAAAATAATCATTTAACATTTTGGATAAATCTTAAATATTTTGAAAAATATCTTTATCTATGCCCAAAAGGAAGGTAATGATACAGTAACATATTAAATCTTATATTTCACTTTACGTTGGTTGATAGTGAATAGCTCAACTCTTGGGGTAATTTCAGACATGACGAGCCTGGAGGCCCGCCACGCTGAAACCCTGACTGGGATCTGTCTCGGTGTTCCTGGTCTGTGATCAGGCCGTCTGTCCTTTTAGACGTGCTGGCCTGATCACTAATAGGGATCAGGGAGGGGGCGGGCCTGCGCAGTGCGACGTGTGGCCGCACGCTCCCCCGACCGACCACCCTCGGGGAGACAGGTGGGCGCAGCAGCCAATGGGACCGCTGTGCCCAATCACGTATCACGGTCAGGGCCACAATCCGGGATGGGCCAAATGTAATACATGTTACTTTTGGCCCATCCCGGATCATGGCCACTCTAACCATGGTTCTCAACCTCCGGCCAGCTGGAGGGCGAGAACCATGATCAAACTTGATCCCGGCCGGCTCCAGTGGCTCTGTCTCACCTTGGTTTGGTGATCTTTTGCCTTTCGGACAAGAGAATATCAAATACAGAAATAATAGCTCGCTTTGCTCTTTGGGTGAGTTTTTTAAGGAAGACCTATCTCTTCGAATTGTTGAAATATTGATTTATATATTGGAATTTTGTATTGACTTATTGTTGTTTGTTGTCTTGTGAGGTTCGTTACCTTTGAAGGTTCCAGCACCTGGCACCTTGGAAAATGCTTTGTCGCCGGGCCCTAAAATATGTTATATGTTGAGTATTATTAGGTGTGGAACATCCGGGCAAATACCGGGTACCGGATTTACCGGTTCCCGGATTTAAAAATACCGGCATACCGGATTAATACCGGTACCAGTTTTTTCCCATTGATTTCAATGGGGAACTGTCCCCATTGAAATCAATGGAGGGGGAAAAAAAACCTCCCACCTCCCCCTCCCAGACTGTGCGGGTGGAAGGGGGGACACCCCCCACCCACCCTGCCCAGCCTGGATTTTTTTTTTTTTNCCCTGGGCTGGGCCGGGGCCTAAGTCCCTGGCCCGGGCCGGGGCTGCCGCCAGCGACCCAGAGCCTGCACCAGCAGCAGGTAAGTGTACCGGTACTGTTGATACCTGGGGTGGGGGTGGTTTAACACCCCCACCCCACCCCAGGGAACACCCTACCTCGCCCACCATGGGATCACCTTACCTTGCCTTCAGCTCCGGGCGGCGGCGGTCCAGCGGCCAGCTTCAGCTCTGCTGTGGCTGCCGGCTTCAGCACGCTAGTGACGTTAGTGACGCTCTAGGCCTTCCGGGGAAGGCCTAGAACGCGTCACTAACATGATCCCTGGGTGGGCGAGGTAGGGTGATCCCTGGGGTGGGGGGTGTTAAACCACCCCCACCCCAGGTATCAACAGTACCGGTACTGCATGTGATGGTACCCCACAAACCACCATCACCATCACATGCATAAGAAATGTTAAAGTGGTGATAAAGCTGTCTGTTTTCACCCACAGTCCAGAATTGTAGGTGCTTCTCTCAGCCTGCCTTGGGGCTGTTGCCGCTGCCATTTAGGTCTCTTTTTTCCATGGCAATTTTGGAAGTTCTTTGCCATAACATCAAATCTGACTGCAGAAATCGAGATTTTTTGTGTGTGAGGTGAGAACAGATAACATATCTCCCTGCTGCAGTGCCAGCCCAGCTTGGAACAGGATTGGATTTGGTGGTAAGAAATGACTGAGTAAGGTAATAAGAGTAGAGACGTGGGTGGGAGCAGAGCAAGATTACGTAGGGCCTGAAAGTCATATCCAAAAGTTTAAGTTGATATGGAAAAAAGAGACTTAAAGCCGATGAAGAGATTCAAGGAGTATGGTTGATGGCGGGAGGACAGGTACTTCAAATGGATTAGAGAGAGAAAAGAGAAAGCACCAGGCAAGGCATGGACAAAGGTTTATTATGAGGATTAGAAAGCAAATAATGGGCTCTGGTTACAGGATACAGAATCAAAGAAGATTTTTTAAAGGTTGGAATAGGAGAGATGGTGGAGGAGAAGCCTGAAAGGTTTGACACTGAGAGCCAGACTGTTTGTTTTTGGACCTGGGATAGTACAGAGACTGCTCTCTAGAGAAAACAGAGCCAAGAGTGTTGTTCCCATATACCTACTGTCTGCCCTCCTCGGCAGCCTGCTGTAACCAACCTGATTGTAACCAAACTAAGCACACACACCTGAAACTTCGCATCCACTTGAATGTTGTTTGTCTTCTCCCCTGTCTCTCCCACTGTCCCCTCTCCCTGTCTCCCCCGCCTTGTCTTTTAGATTGCAAGCCACAGGCAGGGACCACGTCTATTTCTATGTTTTGTACAGCACCAGGTCACATGTCTGGCGCTATTTAAATGTTAATAATAATAATAATAGAATAGAATATCCACAATATCATGGGAAGTGGGCTGTGCAGCGTTTCAAGTCCACTGTAGAGAATGCAGAAAGCCAGTGTGTCTCTGAGCTCACTGTGGACAATGTGACTCCACACTATCCCTTTCTTGGACTAGGATGCAGCTCTTGGTTTGTGGGCCTGAGGTGCAGGAAGGAGAGGAGCTGCGAATAGTGATAGATGTCGGGTGATGAAGGGATAAATCTGATCAGCTCCCATTCAAAATGTGTTTTCACATAGTGGTGGTAAATGAAGAGTGATCACAACCAGTGTAACCTTGTGGAAAAGGTGTTGGATTTAGGCCACATTCAGACACACCCACCCGCAGGCATATTCTGGCTGCAGGGGTGGGGGGAGAATGCACAGCCAGAATATGCCGGGGATCAGCTGGTCTGAAAGCCCTCCCCCCCCAACGTGGCTTTGCCGGCAGAGACCCACACGGATGCAGAGCAGGACATCGAGCTCTGCATCCCCGTGCATGTCTGCCAGCAAAGCCGCACATGGGAGGGTGGTGACTTTCAGACCAGTCAATCCCTGCGCATGTTCTGGCTGTGCATTCCTCCCTGCAGCCAGAGTATGCAGAGGGGGGGGGGGGGGGTAATGATGTCTGAAAGTAACCTTAGACCTGGCAGACCAGGGTTCAAATTCTGTTTGGGGCATAAACACATTGTTTGGCACTCTCTCTACCTCAGTTCAATTTGTAGAAAGGGAATAAATGATGACCTAATTCACAGGATAAAGGATAGGTAAGGATTGTTAAGCACTTTAAACAATGAAAGTGCTATATAAATGATACATTTTGATTCACAGACTATTGGAGACGTGCAGTTGGGTAGATGTAGAGAGGTCAAAGTTGAAGAGTTATATTTTGGAATTTTTAAAATAGAAAATGGGAGGTTAATCTTAGAAGTGCATGAGTAAACATTTAGGGAAATGTTTAAAGCAGGGGTGGGGAACCTTTTCCCTCCCACGGGCCACTTTGAAAGCTTGCACACGCTCCATGGACTGCACAGAAATTGGGGCCAGGGTGCTTAAGGGATGCACTCAAGGAAAGGAGGGCCAAAATCATGGATCTGTGGCACGGAACTGTCCCCTATCCTTGTTTACTTGACCTCATCTCTGCTTCCTTCCCTTGAGCACAGTTTTTCAGAGATTTGAGGTAAGAACTGGATCCAAGGGCCAGATCCAAGAAGTGGAAAGGGGCCACATAAAAACTTGTCACGGGCCGCATTTGGCCCCCAAGCCTGATGTTCCCCACCCCTGGTTTAAAGGATGAAAAGAAAAGCCTACAGGATGTCAAGGGAGTACTAAAAAAAGGGGAGTCAGTAAATTGTGTGGGTCAAATATAAGATATTGCAAAATCTATGTAGCAGGCAGAGCTGCAGGATATTTTCCTCGACTTTCATTAATTTTGCATTGAGATTCTTTTTTTTCTCTCCAGACATTCTGTTGTGCTGGTTATCTTTATGGTTATTGATGCCAAGCATTATATGTTTTGGCACAGGAAAGATGATTATTCAGAAGTTCCCTTTTTAAATGAGGTGATTGTTCGGTCTTCCGATGCTTTTGCTAACCCAGCAATTTCATGATCTAAGAGGACATCATCATCTTAGTTTATTAAAATGTTTGTTTGAAGTTCTGTCCAGCAACTTCTATGTTTTCTGAATTTCTATGAATCCTTATCTGTCTTGTACTGTAAATTGTGTAATTCTGCTGGAAGGAGTCTACTTATAAGATAAGTCAACGGATGTAGAATCTCTTTGAACCAGCACTTTAGACTCCAGAGAAGCGAAGATACTTCTTACTAGAGGTCACAGGGTAAACCTCCTTTCATTTCATGTTGCATCTTTCATCAAACTCAGGGTCTATTTGATTAATCAGTTGCACACACTAAATGGAATTTGTTTCCTTGAGTGTTGCTCTATTTATCAGCCCATTCTAATACTATTTGGTGTTCATGGCGTGGAAGTTCTTTTTGTACTGCTAATGCAAGCTTGTTGGTACAGAACATAAAGCAAGCCTATTACTGTATCAAACAATGCATCTGACTGATGATACAAATATATTTTCCATCACTTCTATATTTTTGTGATGCAAGAATAGAACTGTGCATGTATATCTTTATGCCTGTGTTCCCATTGCCTATTCGTTCACCCTTTTTAACTAGAATGATTTCTGGGCCTTCCATTTGTATAAATCTAGAGCACAAAATGAGTGGCGTACTCATGATGGCCCTGCTTGTCTGTCATGTTCTAGTTGGTATTCACTCATATTGTTAGAGAAATGGGAATTATGGTGTTGGATGAAATGGAAGAAAGGCTTTAAGTACATTTGTTTGTTTCATTATTATTATTATTATTTTAAAAAAAACCTCTATGATTTTGTTGCCTATACCATTCCAGTCATACTCATTTTGATTGTCTCACACCCCGAAAGAAAGACACAGACACCATTGTATGGGTTAAAACTAGGCCGCACCAATTTATTAGACCTCGTCGGGTGAGGAGGGGGTTATCCCCCTCCGGGTCCTATTAACCTTAACTATTAACTCTCTATAACTGTGGTAAACTTAAGCGGTCTGATGTTCCTCAGTACCGCGAACTTGCTAACTATAACTGCTGCAATGTCACACCTGTCCGGCGACCCCCAGCCGGATCATGCGGCCCTTGCCTACGGTGACCCAAGGAAGGAGGTGAGGGCAGCTACCCCGAGCCCTGGACCGCCCCTGCCCTAGGGCCTAGGAGCCTGCCCCCCCAACCTGGGTCCTGAGTGACGCTGGCCGTCCGAGCACTAGCCTTCACTCGGACCCCAACTCTTAGGGAGATGACCTGGCAGCAGACTATCCTTAACTTATAACCTAACTAATTCACCGGACCCCTGCGGTGCGACAAAATTAACTGTATTTCATACCCTTCCCACCTGGGAAATCAAAGTCAGTACTCCAAGGAAGGCAAAAACACCACCCATGCTCAATGCCAATCAGCATGGTGGTCAAATTTCTTCCTGGCCTTGAACCCAAGTCCAACGACCGGTTAAACCCACAGTACATACAGGGAGGGTGGGAGGGTGCTTTCCTGATGCTACCCAGGCACGGAATGGTGGGTTTCACGCCTGGGCCAATATGGCGGCCGGGAAGTCCCGTTCTCACAAGACTTCCCTTCGCGCCACCATTCATGTTGCCATGCGCCCCTGCCCTAATGTCTTCTTCCGGCTAAGGGTGGGGGTGCGACAACCCCCGCCACCGGAGAGCCACTCCTCATGGTGAGGATGGCCGCGCGGCAGCGGGCAATTCTGCTGCTCTAATTTCAGCTACACTGTGAATAACCGGAAAGGTAGAAATCCTAGCTCTGGTTGGAATGATGCCTTTAGGTAGAGAATTTTCAGAATAATGCTCAGTATGAGAAAGAGAGGTCTGCAGACATATGCAGACATATGAAAGGACGTTAGAAACAGGATAACCCCATACATTAATGGAATATGTTTTTGACACATGGTTTCTTCACTTAGTGCTGCTAGTGACTGAAAGGAAACCTTTGGTTTCCTGTGAAAGTTTGGCACATTGCTCTGGGATATCTCACTTTGTATTGAATTCCCAGCCAGTCTAAGAAACTGAAAGAGCCATTCTTGCTAATTTTGTTTTCTTTACAATTTCATATTGCTGGCGAGCAATTAATTTATTTTCTGTTTTTTATTTGATGCTAAAAGGGTCCATAGACTTGGCTACAGGTTCTGCTTGGAGTGTTGATGTTCTTTCAAGCTCACTGCCACAATGGATGGTTCCTTTTCTTTTTTCTTTGCTTAAAGATCCAGAGAATAAACAGTATAAACAAAATGGTAAATAAGCAGGTGTTGGCTAAACAAGAGATGATAAGCCTCCAAGTTGTATTTATATTCCGGTTACTTGACAACCTTTAATTATATGTATTAAATGCAAAAATGAGACACATTTGTTAATTTATACCTTTAGATTAACAAACCTGTGTCTGTTAGGGGAGGCAAATATTAAATGCTCTAAAAATGAAATTGACTTTGTTATTGAATAGCCACATGCCTTCAGAATTCTGCCCCCCCGTGTAGCAGCCGCCCTGGAGCCTCTAGTCTCTAGCGCCCTCTATAGGGAATTAGCTCAAGCTGCTGCCACCACACTGTCCCAGGAACACTCTTTGGGGCTAATTCCCCTTCCTGGATCAGACCCACAAATCCACAGTCCACATGTTGACCATTCTCTTCTCAAGTGCTTGTTTACTTACAGTGTGCACTCAGCACCCTTCACCAGGCATATATACAATCCTCACATGTTGGTTTCTCACCATCCACACAGCCCCTGCTCCTCACAGTCCTCTAGGCTCTCGGTCCTTGTCTCTGTCTGCCTCTCTCCAGAAGCCCCCCTAGTCTCTCAGACCTGGACCCTCTCGTCTCTCTCCTTCCTTTTATATGCCAGGCCATGCCCCAAGCCCACTAGCTTCCTGTTGGCAGCCATCTTGGGTGCACTCAGCGGCCATTTTGGCTTCCCTCAGCTTGCTGTGTCTTCACTCTGCCACACCCTGGTCATCCCTATCAGTATTACTAGAATTTGCCGACGCACCCCTCCCCGAGAAATGAGACACAAACACATGACATGGATTTTAACTGGCCGCACTCTTTAATCAACAATAATTCTGACGAGTTGGTGGGATTGCTCTAAGCAATCCAGGGTCCAGTATTTTCCTCCTACGTTTCAACATTATGAAATCACAGGTGTCTGGCCTGGACGTGCCTTCCAATGCCAGCACCAAATTGAATAAACATCTAACAACAACATCCCCTTCGAACAGCGCCCTGGCAAAGGCCGAAGGGGAAACAACTTGCCCGTTCGGGCTTGAGTAAGGAGGGTGGTGTCATCAGATTNCCGGTTAGCACGGCGGAGGACAGTTTGCGTTGTAATTTGCGTTTGGCCTGTTTCATTCCTATGATATACGCAACTACTTCATTATACAAACGTACATTTCCTATGCAAGAAATATGCAAACACCTTCTTAAAAGTTGTTGTTTGCATTAAGAAAATAATGTTCTGCATTGTAAGTCATGTTTGTAAACAATGCAGCTGTTCAAGGGCTTACATTATTGGAACGGAATGCATGCGTATGTATCTGCACCCATACGTTTACTTGTCTACCAGTTTTCCGGTTTCCACAAATCTTGATTACAACTGGCAAATTTCAGATACAAATTTGTATCTGCTTATTTTTGTTTCCTTTCCCAAATGTTATCGGATTTAAACACGGATTCATATTACAGATCCATATTTAGATCAATAAAAAATAATAAATGTGAATTTTTATTATGGATACATATTTAAATAAATAAATAATAATCTTTATTTTTATATAGTGTCCCCCTGCCATGGCACTTGGAGCTCTTTACATACAGCAATTATTATTAAAAGTTTAATAATTTGGCCATTGGCCAACAGACAATAAAAATCAGTAAAAACACATCTCCATATGTTAACATATATCAGTGCTATAATACAAAATAATTCTATAACTCATTGATTAATAAATATATAGAGGGCAAGTCTAGAGGACATGGGGAATGTCCTCAGTCTCCTTAAGCGAGCGTGAACCTGTCTCTTATACACATCTAGATGTGTATCGGCAACCTCCCCCACCCCCGATTTGGGGGCGGGGGGCCCTTCTTTTTGCATCTTGTAAGTGCAAGTACATAAGAGAGTCTTATTTGCACAACGTTGAATGCTAGTACTTCAAAATATCCATCTATGTTATTGTTTTAACAAAGAGTTATTACAAACTGTTCATTTTTTAGTTAATACCTTTTCCTATAATCTGTTTGTAACCATTGTAACATTTCTGTGGCTTATGGTATATATACAGGATTCAGTGCACACTTCTCTCAACTGGGAGAATTGTCATGCTATTTGCATTGTAAATTCACAACTGCCCTTTTGGCTTCCTGTCAGTGACATATGTCAGAGCCACTTGAGAGACATGTTCTACCTTGCAGCTCAGGACAGAACATGCATAAAACCCTACATCCTGTGTGCGCACACACTTACGTTTAGTTTGGCTATATCCCACAATTTGGGTTATAGTCCCTAACACCATGATGGCTTGTTTTCCCCTCCTACCGAACACCACCTCATTAAGGGTGCATGTTGGACAGTACGTAGTAACAGAGGCCATTTTTGTAATGAATTAGTTCCTCTGTTAGACTATAAAATGCACACGTATTTATACATTCACTAGATTAGCGTTGTTCTAAATATGAGAGGTGTTTTTAAACTTCTTTGATAGTTCAGACTGGCCATTGCTTACCTGGAAAATGTTTCCATGTAAGTGCTTCAGTTTTTCAAAAAGTACAGAAAGGCCAAAAAATCAAACTTCTATTTAATGTGTTAGATCTAATCTCCTCATTTGAGGGGTGGAAAAATAAACATTTAAGATTTCAACACATGAAAACGTATTCAAGGCTTGAAATTTAGCAGCTGCTGCAAGAATTCATGTGCATTCTCTTTATTATTTATCTTTTGATGTGTAAGTCTCCATAGGGTCTAACAGGAGAGGAATGTATTTTACATTTGAAGGTTTGGGAATGTTTTAACTACTTTCATTTTTACAGCATTGCATACATATTGACTAAATCCATTCCCAAACTTTTTAAATCTAAGAACCTTGAAAAAACTTCCATCTCATATCAATAGCAATATAATAGAGAACCATTCATCCAGACATTTTGGGTGACATGGTGGAAGGTGGCCTGTTTGAGTGGGTGGTTGTCAGTGACAGGTCTCCTGTTGCACTCTTCCATCTCTGATCCCATCCTCCACAAGTTCATGGATTCTCTTTGATAGTAGTGAGCCTTGGTGCTGTGGAAGCTGAGGTGAGTGTAAGGAGTTGGAGGGAGAGAGAGTGGAGTGGAAACCCACCCAGAGCAGCAGCACCGATTGCCTGCTTCCCTTTCTTCCTCCACCCCCTCCAGCCACTTCAACTCATTCAGATGCTTTGCTTATCCATGGGAAAAGCACTAGCTCTAAATGTGCGAGAACCAGACTGTACTTACTGTGAAGGCCTGGAGCCCTTATGGTTTGGGGATGGGCATGTAGAGAGATGAGGCCTCTCCACCCCCAAGAGTTTTGATTAGCAAAACCGCTCGAGGAAAAAAAATCCCACCTAATCTCCAGCTGTGCCCCGGTTGGAGGAAAAGCTGGGGATAGGAAAGGAGGTACCAGCATGTTGGACACTACGTAGTAACTGGCTAGTTGGGAGAGCCTGAGGGGGTGGAGATGGGATGGAGAAGTGGTGGAAATGAATCAGACATGCTACAAACTTGCCAAAACATGGCTACTTATCAACTCCAATCCATGGACCAGTGGTTAACTTGCAACCACGCAGTCTGCATTTTCCCACAAGTTCTCTACTCTATGGCTGACCTGCACTCCCTTTTATTTAAATACATTAAGCCCTGCTTATAAATCATGGAGTTGGATACTTTATGATTATCTAGATGTCTATAGCTTGGCTGTGTAACAGGAGAGTCTAACACATCCTAGACCTGTAGTTTTATCCCACTGTTAAATCAATGTGTTACTTTTTTATTTAATACCAACCTAGCACTCTGCTACTAGGGATGGGCGAACAGATCGCGGTTCAGGTTCGGCCGTTCAGTTCAGCTGCGTTCATTTCGGCCGTTTGGTTCGCCCGTTCGGTTCGGCTGCATTCGGTTTGGATGTTCGGCCGTTCGATGGTTCGGGTCGACTGTTGGGTTCTGATTTGGTATTTGGTTCGGTTGGGATCGGTTCGGTGTTTAGTTCGGTTCAATAGGGAACTGAAAATGACATTTGGTTTTTGAAATAAAAGGAAAAAACTAAAAAACATATTTCTGGCTATAAGATTTTTGTTTTTTATTACGTTTTGATGAAATTTAGGGAGATTGTACCCCCAATGGAGGGCACCAAGCGTACCAAAATTCGAAACGATTAGATAAAGGAATCCGATTTCAGAAGCAATTGAATGTTGTGATTTTAAGAAAAGCTCCATACACATTCATGGCTACATCTTCTTTATCTTGCATCCAATGTTCATGAAACTTGTGCATATTACATCCCTCCATATGCTTAATATTTCTGCCAATTTTAGGAAAGAGTGGATAAAGGGTCCCAAGGGTATAAGACATTAACCTGAAAATACATTTCCAGCTGTTACATTTTGATATTCCATTCTGTTTACAGGATATTTGACAAGAATGTATCAAATACCTTTCCTGCCATTTCAGCAAATGTACAGGAGATTTTGATAAAGGGACCCAATTATATAAGCAATTGATGTTGTCCCTGTGAAGATCATTATTCAGATGAATATCAGCATATTCAGTGCCAGTCAGAGGCAGGCACCCTGCATGGCAGGGGGAGAGAGACTGTAGGAGGAAGGATGTGGAGCAACCCCAAAGACTGACAGACACATTCAATGGCCAAACACATTACTGCAAGCTTCTAGCTTTACAGGACCAATTGGTAGTGGTTTCGAGGTGGGCATAGGGGGCGGCCCTGTGGCGGGCATAAGCAACATAACTGGGACTTCTGAGATAGCATCCCAGCAGTCAGGAGACATAGTTTAAACACATCCAGGCTGGCCAACTATCAATCACATCCTGCAGCACTGAGACAGAGGACATAAGAGAATTTCTATTGACTCTTTCCTAAACAGATGCTTCTGACTTCCCAGAAACAAGTGGGGGAGATATGTTGGGATGGTCCCAGCACAGAATGAGGATATTTGGTTGACATTTCTGTTGGCCAATTTGCATCACAAACCGATCTTATACCACAGTGACATAAGAGAATCCCAGGCATAGGCCCCTTCTCTACATATGTTGTACAGGCATATAAAATTGGGACCCTTTATAATATCTTTCTGATATTTGGCAGAGATGATCATGAAAGTGAAATATATAGTCCTGCCAAATTTCATGTACACTGGTTGGACTACAAAGATGTTATAGTCAGACATACATTTATATGTTAATTGCTTATACCACCAAGACCTTTTTTCCAATCCTTCTGAAATTTGGCAAAGAGAGTTAATATGAGAAGGGGTATAAACTGAACTAGTTTCACCTACATTAGATGTGAGACAAAGAAGTTACAGCTAAGAATGCATATGTAGAATATTGCAAAATACAATAATTCAACTGCTTCTAAAATTGGATTCCTTTATCCAATTGTTTTGAAATTTGGTGCACATAATGCATTCTATTGGAGGTAGAGGCACCCCAAATTTCAGCCACATAGCGCAAAAAACAAAAATGGTACAGCCAATAATGTGTTTTCCATTGAAACCAATGGAAATTCAATTCCGAACTCACCGAACGCATCCGAACCGAACGTTCGAGTTTGGTTCAAACTCCAAACTTCTGAATTCGAGTTCGGTTTGAACGTTTGGTTCAGTCGACCGAACTATTCAAGTTCGGTCCGAACTTCCGAACCGCGTTCACCCATCCCTATCTGCTACCAGTTCTTATAAAATAGGCTATCCAAAGCAGTGAAGGTGACTGTGGGGATGATGATCTTTAAAATCTTAGGACTATCAAGATCCCCTTGAATATTTTTTTTTAATAGTTTTACTGCTGGACATTCCAGGCAAAGATTATTTTTTTCAGTGAGCCTTTAGCCAGATTCTCTAATGGAGCTAATATTGCAGAGACGCTGTTGAAAGACTGATAGGGTCTAGAATGACCCAGGACATGGAGTCTCCTTATTTTCCCAGTGCCTGTCAGCTGTGGGGGGCTTGGATGAGGCCCATCTGCAATTGAATCGAGCCATCTGCAATTGAATCCTGACAAGACGGAGGTGATGTTGGTGGGCGAGGGCTTGGGGGACCTGGGGGTAGTTGAATCTCCTCTTGTTGGGGGGATTCGCCCTCCCATGGTCTCTCAAGTGCAGAGTCTGGGTGTCCTCCTCGATTCGCGGCTCAGCCTGGAATCTCAGGTTGTGACCGTGGCGGGGAGTGCGTTTCGGCAGTTACATCTTGTCCGGCGGCTTCGACCATATCTCGCAGACTCCCACATGACACCTGTGCTCCGGGCTCTGCACTAGCTGCCTATAAAGCACCGGGCCAGGTTCAAGGTGCTGGTTTTAACATTTAAAGCCCTTCATGGCCTGGGCCCTACTTATCTGCAGGACCACCTCACTCCCCATATGCCGATTGGCTCCTTGAAGCCACGTCAGCCGAAATTGTGTTCCCCGCTCAGTCCAGTCCTGTCTCGTTCTTGGGCGGTGCGTCGACAATTACGGCAGCAAGAGTTTTCTGTGGAGTCTTGCTCCTATATGTAAAAAAAAGAATGTCCAAGATCTGTACTGATCTTCATCAAACCTATAATGAACAAGATATGGCTGAGTGTGAGCATATCTTTAAGACAGACATTGATTATAGATTAAAAGACTTCAAGAGTACTGAATATCACATGACAAAGCAGGTTCCTAACTACCTTCACGGTTTCTTTTTTGTTTTTTAAGCCCATCTTGCGTATCATCAATTTGTCTAGTTTCAGCTCTCACTTACTGGGTCTTATCATGATGACAGGACTGGACTGAGCGGGGAACACAATTTCGGCTGACGTGGCTTCAAGGAGCCAATCGGGCTCTGTCTTTTTTGCGCAGTCGGGGGGGTTGCCTAGGGCAACCCTCGCCGACCGCTCTAGCGGCAACATGCATAGCAGGCACTGCACTTTGCAGTGCCTGCTGATTCAAGCAGTCCCGCTCGCCCTATGTGGGGGAGGAGGCGTGACAATCGCCCCACCGCCGGTTAGCACGGCGGAGGACAGTTTGCGTTGTAATTTGCGTTTGGCCTGTTTCATTCCTATGATATACGCAACTACTTCATTATACAAACGTACATTTCCTATGCAAGAAATATGCAAACACCTTCTTAAAAGTTGTTGTTTGCATTAAGAAAATAATGTTCTGCATTGTAAGTCATGTTTGTAAACAATGCAGCTGTTCAAGGGCTTACATTATTGGAACGGAATGCATGCGTATGTATCTGCACCCATACGTTTACTTGTCTACCAGTTTTCCGGTTTCCACAAATCTTGATTACAACTGGCAAATTTCAGATACAAATTTGTATCTGCTTATTTTTGTTTCCTTTCCCAAATGTTATCGGATTTAAACACGGATTCATATTACAGATCCATATTTAGATCAATAAAAAATAATAAATGTGAATTTTTATTATGGATACATATTTAAATAAATAAATAATAATCTTTATTTTTATATAGTGTCCCCCTGCCATGGCACTTGGAGCTCTTTACATACAGCAATTATTATTAAAAGTTTAATAATTTGGCCATTGGCCAACAGACAATAAAAATCAGTAAAAACACATCTCCATATGTTAACATATATCAGTGCTATAATACAAAATAATTCTATAACTCATTGATTAATAAATATATAGAGGGCAAGTCTAGAGGACATGGGGAATGTCCTCAGTCTCCTTAAGCGAGCATGAACATACTCTGTACATATGGTATGCCTGCCCACCCCGCTTGGACTGCTGTCTCAATTTGATCAAAGCGAAGACTGGTAATTAATTCTTTATGCCTTGAAAACCTTATTAAACCCCAATATGGAGCCAATTCTTATTCCATCTTTATGTATCTATATAACATAGAGCACTTCAGTGATCCTACTACTGCCATGTCTTGCTGTCTTAAAATTTCAGTCAATCTTTGCAATATGATCGATTTATCTTTGGGCAGGAGAAGTGAGTCTCCCTGAATCCATCTTATCCCCTAAACCAACCTGGTAAAGTTCCTCTCTTATTTTATTTACCCAGGAAAAAGAAATCACTTTTCCTTTACATACAACAAGTTAACACAACTTTTAATCCTCACAACAACCCTGTGAGGTAGGTCAAGCTGAGAGAATATTGTGACTGGCCCATAGTCACCCGGTAAGTTTCTGGCTAAGACAAGACTTGAACCAGGGTCCCGTCCTACCTCCCAGTTCAAGTACTGCACATTTAGCCATTACACTACACAACATAAAAGATAATAATTTAAAAAAAAAAAAATTAAAATTTTTAAAAATGTCACTGCACATGTGCAAAATGGCTGCCAGATCATTCTGTGCATACACACCCTTTTCCAATATGGTGGAAGCCATGTCACCACCATTTTGGAAAAGGGCAGCCAGTCTGCGTATGTAAAAAATGGCCACGGCTTATGTACAGACTGGCTTCCCTTTTTCAAAATGGCGCCGGACGCATTGCTGTCATTTTGGGAAAGGATGTGCATGTGCAGAATGATCTGGCAACCATTTTGTGCATGTGCAGTCTTTGGAAAAATTACTGCCTGTAATAAACATGGATTTGTTTATTGGTCACCTGACCATTCTGCACATGTGAGCCCTTTTTCCAAAATGGCAGCAATGCTGGTGATGCCATTTTGGAAAATGGTGCATGCGTAGAACAGTCTGGTGACAGTTTTTCACATGCACACGAATTATTTTTTATTTTAGAATCAAACTGAAACAGGCTTGTTGTGCCGTTTCAGTTCGGTACGGATTAATCTGTAACATCTCCTTCCATGCAGTTCTGGACTTAATCCAAATCCATATTCCCACACCTAATTACAACCCACTGTCTCTCTGTTATGGTGATTCAGTTTCCATGTAGAACTATGTTTTTAGAGACTGCTATTGCTATTTGTATTCAATAATAGTGAAGAATTCCTAGGTAGCTTTATCAAATTGAAACTGGTGAGTGTCTTTTCAAATAAATCCATTCATGGGGGGTTGCTACAGCAGTTGTGCTATCATCATTGGAAAGTAACTTGCCTTTGATATTCATTGGTGGTCTCAATTCATCTCCCATCAGTTCATTGGATTCATCACAAGTGCCTGCATCTGCACCTAGTACCTGCGTTGGCTGAATTATCTTCTCTGCTATCGGCCTTTTGTAAGGGGGTGTACTTAGGGAAGCTTGTATATGAGCTTGCCCTTGAGCATTCAGTTTTCATGCTTTTTTTAAAAAGATGAGAACCTCCAGAGTTTTTTGTTGTTTGGTGAAGAGGGGAGTTAGAGGGAAAAGACCTCTCTAGTCAAATCCAAAGCTACTTGTTTTTTCATAGGAAAAATAATTAAGTTTCCTATTTCGATTTGCAGTCACCCTTAAAAAGAAAGGCTAGGCCGAGTTTCAAGGGGCAACCAAACAAGTGGTCTTGAGAAGTTAAATCATCCTTAAAATTCCATTTGCAATCCTTTTTAAAAAGAAAGAGAATTGCTATTTAAAGGTCAGGGAACTATTATTTTAGCTGTGAAGAATGTTAGTGGTATAAATGGAATCTAAGTTCTTGTGTCCTGACCCCTTCCCCCCCTCCCCCCCAAGCCATTTTTGGCAAATAGAATACTCGTGTTGAAATAGAAAAACATTTCTCTGTTACAGCTTCAGAAATATCAGAAGCAGTACTTAGTTCGTAGGTGTGAATATTTGGCAGAGGAAGATTATGCCTAGTTTATTGTGTGGAACTGTGGAATAAGGGATAAAACTCTGACTGTGGCTGTCAGTAAATCCCAGCCTCACTTGTGTGTTTATTTCCACAAAAAATGACAGTGTTTACTAAGCATTTTATTTTTAGTCCTGAGAACATAAATGTGAAGCCTTCACTTAAATAGTGAATAACATGGTGATCATAAGTGTTTACTTTCTCTCTCTTTTTTTCTCTTCAGCGGAACCTCTGCCTTTAATGGACCTGTGCCGAAGATCAGTTCGCTTTGCTCTGGGCAGAGACCGCCTGCACGATATAGAATCTCTACCTTTGCCTCAGTCTCTGAAAAATTATTTACAATATCAGTAAAAAATCTAGATTCCTTCTGGCCTCATGATGGACTAAATCAATGCAAATGAAGGAAATTGTTTACATCAAAATAGAAATCTTTGTGGTGAACACTTGAGTGTTATTTAATTTTTAATATATATTTTTTCTCAATCAACCATGGCAGAACATCATGGAGACTACTAAAGAACATGAACGCTCCAGTCTGATCTAGATTCTCAAATTTGGTAGCTATTGCCTTCACTTTTAGCAGCCTTTTAAGGCAAAACTTGCCTCCGCTGGACACATCTGCATCTGTTGCATTTTGACTTCCAGTCTGCACCCCAAGCAATGTTGTTACACAGGAGAGCATTTTTTCAGTAGCTACATTAATGCATCTGAAGAGAGAGAAATAATACTGTTTTAAAATGAGACTAATTACTTTGAGACCTGATTGTTCAACGTGCTAAGTAAACCCTAGTACCGACTGACTTCAGTCAGATGTGGCTGCTTAGCACCATCGAAAGATCAGGTTTGTAATGTATTGGAAAACCCACCATAATTCAAATATGTAAAATGGTTACACTATAAATCAGCTATGTTTGTTTTAAAGATAGATAGGTTTCTTCTGAAAGGTGGGAGACCAACTAAATCAGCTACGGTAACAGTTAATGTAGCCCAACATTTTGAAGACCAAATCTTGTGCCTCCAAAGTTCTGCATCGTCTATAATAGCAAAACTGTTAACTTTCTCAAGATTTTAGGATATTCATATTTTTTAAAAGCTTGTCACTTTTTTATTTGAACAAATTGATTATTTTTACTATATATGAATTCCAAATACTTGGTTCTCTTTTTAATGTATAAGTGATGTATTGTTTATTTATCTGTTCAGACTCTGTGCAGAGTTCTCGTTTAATTGTTTTTTCCACTAAGGAAGGACTGTGGTTTCTCCACCCCCTCTGCCTGAGATGTATTCATTTTTCAGGCTCAAACCATTTTTAAAGATGCTGCTTTCTATTTGCATTTCTTACATGTCTTGAGTTCTCTGCCTGATCAGTTATCTAGTTTTTAACTGGAAGTTGTTGTAATGGCAGAATGTCAAATGTTTAGACTGAGCTGCCTTCAGCATATTTTAATGTGAATTTATTGATGAGTGAGGAGAAGTTTCTAATAAAGTCTACTGTCCAAAATGAAATCTGTCTCCTTTTTTAAAAAAACCCTCCCTATATGCAGAACGGAACAAAGCTCTTATAGTGTCATCAAATCATAGAGCCGGAAGAGCTCTCCAGGGCCATCTAGGCCTGTCACTTGAACCAATGCAGGGTTGGCCACACTTAAAGTATCTGGCAGAAAAATCCATCCAAAAAAGTAACAGAGCCTATAACCATTGGTGGAAATGGGGAAAACACTGTGAACACGTCCCCCTGCCTACAACGATAAGCCCCGTATAGAGATTGGGACCGGTCAGAGCACTCCAATCCCTCAAACAACTGGGAAAAATCTTATTAAAAAAATAATAAATTATAATCCAGGTGTCTCAAGCAAGTGCGCCACATGCAAGGAAGGCAAGAAACCATTGAGTTGATTGCCAATCTGAGCCAACTGTGGGTGAAAACAGACATGACGCTAACCACCCTTTAACCACCCTTGGTGGTCATTTATGCATGTTACAGGGCTGTATAGGGCACCACTACAGTCCTGCAACATGCATAAATAACCACCAAGGGTGGTTAAAGGGTGGTTAGCGTCATGTCTGTTTTCACCCTGTGTTTAGTGCTACCGTTGTGCCATTCTTTCTGTAGCAATGTTTGTTGTGTGGACACATTCACAGGAATGGGTTCCTCAGTTTACTGATGAATGAGGAGAACATTTTAATAAAGTCTACTGTCCAAAATGAAATCCATGTCTCCTTTTTTCAAACGTTCAGCCACTTGACAGTGTCTTGTTCATGATGTACAGCAGTCGCTTTGGATTTGTCCAGACAATACAATCAACTAAATAAGGCCTATAACAGCAGATCCAGCCACTAAACACCACCAGAAAAATGAGGATCCATCTGGAAAAAAATTGTTTAAACCTATAAACAACTATATTTGAATATGTATAAACATAGAAAATCAATTACATCAAATAAATAATAAAAATATTAGTGTAATTACTCAAGATATGTAAAACAACTTGAGACAACAAGACAATATATAAAACAAAGATCAAAACTACTGGTGTAATTACTCAAGATATATAATCACTTGAGACAACAATACATAATGGTAGGAACAAACTGGCAATTGAAACTTCAATCATTCATATTTAAAGTAGCCAACACATCTCAACTCTGGGACTTGATCAGGGCTTTTCTTCTCATGAAAATTGCCGTTTGCAATTCACACTCTGAGCGTGAGACAGCTCCCATTGAAGGCAATGGCTAAACTCCCATTGACTTGTATGGAGCTGGCTCGCACGCTATAAGTGTAAAACAAGGGGAGAAGGAAATGGTATGTCACCTACCAAGCCTAATTTACATCAAAATTCAAAACAAGTATCTCAATTAATTAAAAATAAACTTACAAATATTAAATCCACTCAATGGAGGGAAACAAAAAGTCTAAAACGTCTCGCTTTCTTATATGGCATCTGAAAGATATCACATTTCAAACTCCATATTCAAAAAGTTATTTTATTAAATAATATTTAGAGAAAAAAATCATTAAATACCTTGAATAAATCCAAAACATTCCTCAGTAAGAGTAATAGGTAAAATAACACTATAAAGTCTGAGTTCACAAACCTTGTAAGACAAAAAAGTATCACAAAAAAAGTTAGAAAACTCTTCCCACATGTTTCATAAATATGCAACACTTTTTCATGGGAAGCTGTGAGACTAGACTTCATAAAAAACTTAAAAGAAGAAAAACTATACCTCGAAATCCAGGCTTGTAGGATACCAAACCACCTCCACATTAGCAAGGCTGAAAAAGCCAGCTTTTGGAATGCAGTCTACTTAAACAGGAAAGCTTGTTACTAATTTCCACACAATACAAAGGAAGTAATTGACAAACATTGACACTTTGCAGATAATCAATTAATCGCAAAGAAAAACTCAGGGTTGATTACCAACCCCATGCTTAGTGCAATGTATTACTACAAATCAATTGATCGTAATTAACCAACTTACTTACAAATGGATAATTAATAATCAACCCAAAATACCTTATATAGTGTCTATTATGTCATATAGCAAAAATATCATTCAAATATATATAACCATTAATGACAGAGCCATATAGTAATACTAAAAAAAAAACAAGGTTAAAGAACTTTTTAAATCAACATAATTAAAACCATTTTTAATCTGGAAGACTACAGAAACACAGATAAATCTAAATCCTCATTGAGACCACTTAAGTCCCTTTGTACATATCTAAAAGATCAAATAACACTTCCTTCTTAATAACCAGTTCTCACAATCATTTATTTATTTTATTTATTTATGTAAACATTTTATCCTGCCCCTCCTGACCATAGGGCAGCCTGGGGCGGCAAACAACAATATAAACAATAAAACAATTTAAAACAATTACAAATTCACAAATGCAGGGAAAAGAAACCCACCCTCACCAAAGGCCTGGCGGAACAGCCACGTCTTACATAAACTCCGAAATCGCAGGAGAGTGGGGGACAACCAAGCCTTCTCCGGGAACGAGTTCCACAGCACAGGGGCAGCCACCGAAAAAGATCTAACATCAGTGGCCACCCACCTAGCCCGGGGAACCTCCAAAAAGACTCCCACGGATGATCTCAAGGGTCGCACGGGCACATGGGGAGCGAGCCGGTCCCACAGATAAGTAGCTGTCTCTTATACACATCTAGA
This sequence comes from Sphenodon punctatus, assembly GCA_003113815.1. Classification (NCBI taxonomy): domain Eukaryota; kingdom Metazoa; phylum Chordata; class Lepidosauria; order Sphenodontia; family Sphenodontidae; genus Sphenodon; species Sphenodon punctatus. The sequence goes on along the minus strand of QEPC01014746.1, from coordinate 279,501 downwards.
TGTGTATAAGAGACAGCCATGGGAGGGCGACCCCACCCCCCCAACAAGAGGAGATTCAACCACCCCCAGGTCCCCCAAGCCCTAGCCCACAAACATCACCTCTGTCTTGTCAGGATTCAATTGCAGATGGCTCAACCTCATCCAAGCCCCCACAGCTGACAGGCACTGGGAAAATAGGGAGACTGCATGACCTGGGTCGATGGAAAAAGAGATGTAATGCTGAATGATCAGCATACTGATGACACTGCATGCCCTGAAACCCTCTCACAATCCTGTCTCTTATACACATCTAGATGTGTATAAGAGACAGGTGGTGATGAAGGCATGGATGACAGAGTCGAGGTCAGAGTCTGAGAGATACGGCTGAAGCCGCCAGACAAGATGTAACTGCCGCAATGCATTCCCCGCCACAGCTACAACCTGAGATTCCAGGCTGAGCCGTGAATCGAGGAGCACACCCAGATTCTCCACACTTGAGACACCATGGGAGGGCGACCCCACCCCCCCAACAAGAGGAGATTCAACCACCCCCAGGTCCCCCAAGCCCTAGCCCACAAACATCACCTCTGTCTTGTCAGGATTCAATTGCAGATGGCTCAACCTCATCCAAGCCCCCACAGCTGACAGGCACTGGGAAAATAGGGAGACTGCATGACCTGTGTCGATAGAAAAAGAGATGTAATGCTGAATGTCATCAGCATACTGATGACACTGCATGCCCTGAAACCCTCTCACAATCTCCCCTAACAGCTGCATATAGATGTTAAACAAGAGGGGGCACAGAATGGCACCCTGCGGGACTCCACACGTGAGACCCCGGAGGGGGGAGAGGGAGACGTACACTCCCCCAAGACCACCTAGTGAGTTCTCCCGGCCGGGAACTATTCAGGGATGATTTGCGGTTCAGGGATGATGAACAGTGGTTCAGGCCACCAGAAAACAAAATCTGTAGGTGTATGATTCACTTCAATAAAATGTGTTACTATTGAACTTAAGTTGTTATTCCTACATTATTTCTGTGTGTGTGTGTGTGTACTGCAACTGGCAATTTTCATGAGAAGAAAAAAAACAAGCAGCTACCAAGGAAATATTATGGAAACAAAATACAATATCTATACATTTATTCAAAGGTATACAAAAATAAACAACCAATTTACTAAAAAAATACAGAAATGATATCTTAACTATACATAGTATATCTCAACATCATATAACCCCACTATTATGTAGCCCAACACATTTCAGGTGATTATATACCGTTCTTCAGGGGTGTCATGGTTGAATATATCTCACGGACTGAATGCATTGTCTCTTGAAGGGAAAAATACCCTCCAGCAATACTCACTGAGCCATTATGCTTCACAGAGTCAACATTCACCAAGTCATTAAGCAAGTGCTTAAAGGATCAATACCCTGCAAGGACTAGCCAAAGGAGTATTGGCCTTTTAGGAAGTTTAGACTGAGACTGATCTATCACCTGACTGGAACCTGGGCTAGGGGATTGAAAAGCCCAGAAGCCAGAGAGGCGGGAAGTAAGTAAGGCAAGACAGAGAAGAAGCTCACTGGAGCAAAGAGGGAGCAGGAGAGCTGCAAACCCCATACAGAGATTTAGACTAGCAACCCATCTAACCAACTGGAGATGGAACCAACAAACAAGGTGTGGGTATTCCCAGTTACTTTTGGGTTTGGTTTGACTGGGCTAGTAGGCTGGGAAGGAAACCCCTGGGTCCTACCTGTTTGTAGGAGAAGCCCTTAATAGTGTAGCCTGGGCCTGGCTGTGTGGGTTGTAGGGAAGCTGGTGTACAAGCTACCCAAACCAAACAGGGGACTAAAGTAATGTTGTTTTGGCAGCAAGCCAGCTAATTCCCCATATCAAGGTGAACAAGGAATATTGCATCCAGGCGGTGCTACATAAGTGGTGGGAAACCTTGGCATTAACCCCCGCCCTGGGAAAAGGACCTACACTGCTAAATTGGGACTGTGATTGTGTGTGTAAAAACCTATTGAACTATTGAGGAAATAGTGAAATAAAACCTTAAGAAAATAGAAGGAAGGGGAGAACAAATTGATCTACAAGCCGTAGCTCAACAGTAGGCAGCTGTGGTAACTATACTGAACTCGGGATGTGCGAACGCAGTTTGGACCGAACTCGAATAGTTTGGTCAACTGAACCGAACTTTCGAACTGAATTTGAATTCGACCGAACTGTTCGGTCAAACTGAACTCGAATTTGACCGAACTGTTCAGTCGAATCCGAACTAGTTCGGAAGGCCAAAAAAACCAGTTTTGAATGTACGAACTCGATTCAGAAGTTCAGAATTTGACCAAACTCAAATAGTTCGGTTAACCAAACTGAACTTTTGAACCGAACTCGATTTTCAAACCGAACCGAATTTCTGCTCGGTTCTGTTTGCACATCCCTATACTGAACCAACAGCAAGCCCAACAAGCTGACTGGACGCAGCTATTCCAAGCGCTGTCAGCTCAGCTAATTAAACAGACGCAGGTCCCAGGGGCTAATCGGGAGAAGGGGTTTAAGAACTCTTAGCGTTAACTAAAATGGGACCAACAGATGACCCAGAGGCTTACTTAGTAACATTTGAAAGGGTTGCAACTCATGCTGCTGGAGAGAAAGCATCCTGGGCTACTTGAATAGCTCCTTTTCTTACAGAGGAAGCCCAAACTGCTTATAGAGCACGGATAGACAGAGAAGTAGCTGATAATAAAGTGAAAGCGGCTGTCCTTAATAGGCTGGGTGTATCTGGAGAGACATACAGGAGGCAATTTAGAACTATGAAGTTTTCCCAGGAGCCCAAACCATGAGTGTTGGCTCAGCAGCTGCAGAATGCGGCTAGGCAATGGTTACAGCCAACAGATCACACACCCGATTATATTACAGAGCAGGTGATCTTAGAACAATTCCTATACAACCTACCCAGAGAGATGAGAACTTGGGTTTGCAAACAGCAACCCCAGATATTAGAGACGGCTGTTGAAGCATGCAAAGCTTTTACCACGTCAAAAGGCAGCGAGAACATACCAAGAAACTGGCCGCAGAAATGCAGTAAGGAAGGAAAACAATTTTAGAGGATTTGGAAAAAAATAGTAAAACCCAAAGAAGAGAGAACATAGAGAAAATACAGGAAAGTTCAGGCTTCCACCCGGGAAACATAAAAGAAGAGAGTCTAAGGCAGAGTGTCCAAGTACAGGGAACCTTAGAATATTGGGGGGTGCATTGCTTCCACTATGCATAGTGGGGGGTCACCTACAAAAAGATTGCCCACTAATGGAATGTGAACAGACTTGGAGTTGCTTTGGACTGGCTGCTAAAACAATAAACCCTGCACCGCAGTTGAGGTGCTATATGAGACTAATGTATGTGTGGAACCAGTTAGTGATAGCTTTAATAGATTCTGGGTTCAACCAAAATTTAGTGGTGTCCACACTGAATAAACCCCTCAGACCATCGAACCCTCCATTGTGTACATGGTGACACTAAGCATAGCGTGGGTGCCTGTGAATAAGAGCCAAAGATTTTATGGAAGTGGGAGTAGTACCCCGTTTACCATGGCCAGTGATCTTGGGGATTTCCCCACATTTCACAGAGAGTGGACTCGAAGTTCCCAGTTGAAGGAGAAAATGGAGAAAGGCCAACACCCAAAAGAACAAGCAGGTCTAGAGAGAAGTGAGACCCTTCCCCCAAATAATGAGGTATTGTAAGGTATAGAACCTTGAGAGGAACAGAAGGGAACTTGGCCTGAGACCCCCAAAATACAGGGGGGAAAGAGAGACCTGAAGCGGAGAGTAATTCTCAAGAAGTACAAGCTCAGAAGAAAGTCAAAGACATGTCCCAGACAGAATACCTGCTAGAGAGACAAGAGAGAAGAGTGCAAGAAAGACCTGAGATTAGAGAAGTGGTTTTATTAACTGATAGCCCAGTACAAGTAACCTGGGAAGGACAAACTGATTTGGATATATAGAACCCAGTGAAAGAGAAACCAATACAAATGCAAGACCCAGAACCAGGCAAAGTAGCCGGAGAGCAGAATTGGGAACTAAAAGGGAACCAAAGAACAGAATACAGAGAAAGGGAACACACCAAAAGAGAAAGTGGGATCCCAAACCTCTGGAATGAAAAGCAAAGGAAATCATCACCAGAGGAGGGAAAACTTGAGCCAGCTGAACCCTTACAAGTACAGTGTCCAAGGAACAAGAAACTTCCAAAAGAGTGGGAGATGACTGTGATGATGATGTGCACCAAGAAATCCAAGAGTCTGGATGTCCTCCACCTATGGACTGGCCCTGTGTGTGCACTGATTGTGCCTGGACTCCAGGATATCCCCCATCGAGTGGCCAGGGAGCATGGCTATAATAACTGAAATGGGACTATAACCACCAATGAGGTAAACTGAGGTTTACCAGAGACATTAAACTCTTAACAACAAATGGGAAAAGTGAGGCACAAACTTTAGTGTGTCTTGGGAATGTTGTGTATTGCAAATAGAGATTGCCTGTGCAGCTAATGGGCAGAGTAGAGCCCAGGACGGGGTCTGGTGAGTGGGTGGGATCAGACCCTACTCCATCCTGCAAGGGAGGAGTCTCTAACATTGATATTATTGTGTTGCAGCTCGATGAGAGCAAGATATGAGCTGTCTAAAAGAAGTGGAACTGAATTATGAGGGCCTCTCTGTGGGGGACCCCCTCTTCCAATGGGGGGAGGTGTGTAGCAGGGTGATAAGTGTTTACAGGATCAGTACCCTACAATGACTAGCCAAAGGAGTATTGACCCTTGAAGAAATTTAGACTGAGAGTGATCAATCACCTGACTGGAACCTAGGCTAGGGGGTTAAAAAGCCCAGAAGCTAGAGAGGCGATAAGTAAGTAAGACAAGATAGAGAAAATTACTGGAGCAAAGAGGGAGCAGGAGAGCTGCAAACCTCATACAGAGATTTGAACTAGCAACCCAGCTAACCCAACTGGAGATGGAACCAACAAACAAGGTGTGGTTATTCCCAGTCACTGTTGGGTTGGGTTTGGCTGGACTGGCCTGGGCTGGGCTAGTAGGCTGGGAAGGAAACCCCTGGGTCCTACCTGTTTGTAGGAGAAGCCCTTAATAGTGTGGACTGAGTCTGGCTGTGTGGGGTGTAGGGAGGCCAGTGCACAAGCTAACCATAAAGGAGACTAAAGCCGAGTAGCAGTGTTTTGGCAGCAAGCCAGCTAATTCCCCATATGAGGGTGGGAAAGGTTTGCACCCAGGCAGCTGCTACAGTGGCATACTTCTGTTTGTTGCTGCGTAAATAATAGGCTTTGGGGACAAGGGAATAAGGAGATGATAAACCACCAAAATGTAAAGCTGAAGTTGCATTAAGATAATCTACTTGTAAGGGAAGTGATGTTACATTTAGGGTTGCTCGGAGTGACTAGATGTCCTCATCATCCCATCAAAAGCACTCCAAAGACTTATGACTTGTCTCTGTTTGCATTCCCTTTCTTAGCACTGCTGTGCAACACTATTGTTGCAATTAAGGTATTTATATTTCTGCTGCTTCTCCAGCTTAACTTATGTTTGTATGTTCTTTATTTTTAATTCAAGAGATAATGGCATTCTTGTGGTGTGAACTAATGTCCATTAGGAGCCGAACTTAGACAAATCAATTAATCTCTCCTTACTCTTTGTCCATTAACCTAACCATTAAACAGCCAGCATTTGGAGTTTCATTTGGTGAATAAATACTTGGCTACTGCTCTCCCAATTTGTTAAAGGGACAGTATTGTGTTGAAAAAAAAATAAACCAGATACCCATACTTAAATGTTCCTTCCTGTACTGCAAACAATACTTTACAATAATGTCAGACAAATCTATTTTTGACTACCTCTGCTTCTGGTGCCACTTTCATGGGTACAGCATCCAATGGGAATGGCACCCTCAATGCTTGTGTTGCATTAGCCTTTGGACTGTCTCAATAGATGATGTGGGATCTTTCCTGGACCAGGAGAAATCCACTAATGAAAGAAATGTGTGGCTCCTATCCCAACCATCACATGACCGATGTTGGCCGAATCAAGGAGTCAAGTGCTTGTTTGCTTGCTTGTTTAGTTTATTATGGCTCTAGCTTCCGTCGTAGCCAAAAGAATATATAAATAAAATACATTAATACATAATACATAATTTAAATTTTACAATAATATTTAAAATAAATTCATCCAAAAGAATCAGTAAAAACAAAAATAACATAGTATGAGAAATCAACGGGCAAACAACTGTAATAAACGGAGCACGCCATACTGAAAATAAAGTAATTCTTAGCCTTCTGCATTGGGGATCGATCCAGTAAGGTAGTCTTAATGCAAAATATACTCTGGCTATGACATTGGATAGATTATCTAGAGCTGTTATTAATCAAATGAAGTAGTCAAATACAAAATGTACTCAAATTATATAATTGTACCATTTAGTAATTTAGCTATTGTAGAATCTCATAGATGATCTCTGTCAATTCATATTGCAGCATGCTTCTCCATAATACATTCATAATCTATGCAATTAATAATCTCGAGGCATTTCATACTAACCAAGAACAACAGCTTTAGTCACTATCAGTATTTATTATTATTATTATTA
>QEPC01014746.1:215601-229596 GCA_003113815.1 Sphenodon punctatus | reverse complement strand
GCAAGCCACGCACAGCACACTGACAGCAGGGTCCCTCCTGGGTCTGGCTGTTGTGCGCGGCTTGCAGCCCCGGCCCCACATCATGCTGGGAGAGACGGGAGACGGGACCTTTAAAATAGACTGAGCCTGTGTAGCAGCGCTGGGGGCTTGTAGGGCACCGCCCCCAGCGCCAAAGCAAGGAGCCGCCGCTGGTGCAACTGTTGGATCCCTGAGTGTGTGGGGGTACACTTCTGTGGAGCCCGCTCTGTGCCCACTGATGATAGCAGCCTGATCTCTTTGAAATCTAAGGGCCACTCTACTATCCTGATGGGCTACCTTCCAGAGAGATCTGTGCAGAGCAGGATCCTGGAGCCCCCTCCTGTGTGTGAGTATGCCTGGGTACTTCCCCTCCCCCCTTCGGGACCCTTGTTTCTCCCCTCCCCCCATCAGCTGTGACAGAATTACTGGCACCTATTTGGTTCCCTGTGGTTGTAGGGTTAAGGGTAATGGATCTTGCCAAGGAGGTGGGTGATTTGTTGAGGGCCATACAAACACTTGCAATGGTGATGAAGGACTTACAGTCCAAACATACCGAATTGGCTACAGTGGTATTAGTGGGTCCCAGCGGGGTGCAGCCGGTAGTGGTGGCCCCCGCAGCAGCTCCCGAGGCACCACCGGCCTCACCACCAAGCGGGTTGGGAGGCACTTGAGAGTCCAAGGGCCCCAAGATTGACAAATTCTCAGGGGATCGCAGAACCTTCCAAGGATTTATAGCCCTATGTAAGCTAACCTTCTCTATGCAGCCAACCACCTACTCAACAGACATGTTGAAAGTGGCTTTTATTGTTGGGAATCTAGGGGGAACTGCCCTGGATTGGGCTACGGATTTGTTAAAGAGCGATAGCCCCCTGTTATCAAATTATAAGGATTTCCTGAGCTAATTTACCTTCCTATTTGATCACCCCCATAGGATACAAGATGCGGAAGCTGCCATCATGTCCCTAAAGCAGGGAAAGAGAGAACTTTTGAAATATCTGCTTCCAACAGTTGGCCCTGGATCTGCAATGGCCTAATGAGGTGTTAAAGGTACTTTTTAGAAAGGGACTTAGACAGGAGTTAAAGGATCAACTTGGCTGTCTTACCCGATACGTGGGAAAAACTGGCCACCCTCGCGCTCCAAATAGAGGATCGCCTGGTCGAACGACGTAGGGAAGAGAGACAAGAGACGCAAACCTTTTGCCCTCGAGTTCCCTTGGTGCACCCCCCCCCTTGTGGAGGGGCCAAGGGTCCTGATCATGAACCAATGCAGTTGGGGGCCTTTCGGGACCCGTTAACGGCAGAGGAGAGGGATTGGCGATGGAAATCAAGAGCCTGCTACTACTGCGGAGAAGCGCCCCACTTTGTGTATGAGTGCTGCTTATTGCCAGAACAGTGAAAGGGGCAGGGAAACCCCAAAGTCCGGGATGGACAGGGACCGCCCTGGATGTAAAACATATCCCCTTAGTACTCGCCAACCCACAGACCCACCTTCATATTCCTATTACCCTGACCATCACACCTAAAAGGTCCTTTATTGTGTGGGCTCTTATAGATTCTGGGACTTTGGGAAATTTTATAGATGCAGGGCTAGCTAGAACATGGGGCATCCCAATCAAGCCCAAAGGACACCTGGAACCAGCGCACTCCATCAATGGCTCCCCCCAAATCTCGTGGCTAATCACGATGCAAACAGCTCCCCTAGAGTGTGCCGTTGGAAACCATCGGGAGTCCTTGACCTTTGACATTGTCTGTACCCGTCTTTTTCTCATAGTGTTGGGTGTTCCATGGCTTTGCCAGCATGATCCACAAATTTCATGACAGCAGAAGTGGCTCCAGTTCACGTCAAGCTACTGTACTCAAACGTGCCACCAACCAAGGCCGGGGCAAGCCACAGCCAGGATGCTCGGCGGTAGCTCATGGAGTGAGGGCCCCACCAACGGCCCCCAAATCCCCAGGGACTACTTGGACTATTCAGCAAGACACAGGCAGCAGAACTACCACCCCACTGATCCTACAACTGTCCCATTGAGCTACAACCCAGTATGGAACCCCTGTTTGGGCGCATCTATGCCCTGTCCACCCCGGAACTCAAGGCGCTTCGCTGTTATTTGGATGAAAGCCTGCAGAATGGATTCATCTGCCACTCATGCTCCCCCCACCAGGCCCCCCATCGTCTTCGTGCCCAAAAGGATGGGGGGCTCCGACCTTGTATTGACTACCAGGGGTTGAATGCTATCACAGTTAAGAATTGATACCCCCTACCTCTCATTCCCAAACTCCTAAACTGTCTTTTGTGAAGGGGGGAAACCTTCACAAAACTAGACCGGAGCGGGAGGAGGGCGTATAGTTTGATCCGAGTCCAGGAGGGTGATGAATGGAAGACTGCCTTTCGGACTTGCTATGGACACTTTGAATATTTACTAATGCCGTTTGGCTTGGCCAATGCTCCAGCCAGTTTTCAACATTTAATCAATTACATTCTGAGAGACATCTTGGACATATTCGTAATTGCGTACCTCCATGATATTTTGATTTATTCATCCTCAATCCAGCAACATGTGACTCACGTAAGGCAGGTACTCCAATGGCTGCACACCCACAAACTATATTGCAAATTGAAGAAGTGTGCCTTTCACATATCCACCGTGGACTTTGGGGGCTTTGTAATCAGCCCCTCAGGGACTGAGATGGATGCGCGAAAGGTGGAGGCAATCCAACGGTGGCCTCCCCCCAAGGCGGTAAGGCCGCTACAACGATTCCTAGGAAGCAAGAATTATTATTGTCATTATATCCCTACCTATGCCGACATCACCACTCCCTTGACTTGACTGTTGAAGAAAAATCAAGATTACACCTAGGAACCAGATCAACAATACAGCTTTGAGTACCTACAGAAGGCCTTCACGATGGCTCCTATATTGCAACACCGCGACTTCCAGAGACCATTTCAGGTGGAGGCAAATGCTTCCAGTGAGGCCATAGGAGCCATCTTGTCCCAGGAATCAGAAAATGAGCACAAGGCGTTGCCTTGCGCCTACTATTCCAGGCAGCTTAGCCCTGCCAAACAGAACTATACTATTTTTGACTGTGAGCTTCTTGCCATTAAGGCAGGGTTTGAGACATGGAGACATTACACCAGTGCTCCGATCTCGGCACTGGCTGCCAATAGTCCTCAGGGCCCAATTCAAAGTGTTGGCTTTAATCTATAAAGCCTTACACGGCCTGGGCCCTGCCTATCTGTGAGACCGTCTCACTCTCCAGGTTCTGGATCAGGCCCTGCAGTCATCCGGGGGTGCCGTGTTAGAGGCCCCCCGGGTTTCCCAGGGGGCCACGCAGATCAGGGCGTTCTCAGTGGTCGTGCTGCACCTCTGGAATTCCCTCCCGGTGGGGACCCGTCTGGCCCCTGACCTCTCGGCATGCCATAGAAGCTGTAAGACCTGGCTGTTCCACAGGCATTTGGCGAGGGAGCGGGGTAAGAGGTGGGTGGGGAGAGGGGTGGGGGGAGTGGGTTTTCCCCCATTTTGTGTTTTATGTTTTAAAATGTTTAAATTGTTTTATATTATATTTATATTTTTTATTGTTAGCCGCTCAGGGCAGCCTGTGGCGGGAAGAGCGGGGTAAAAATTTGTCAAATAAATAAACAAATAAATAAATTACCTGGAGGGTTTTGAGTATCCCATAACTGTCATAACGGATCATAAAAACCTCACGTACCTCCAGACAGCGCAAATAACCAATTCTCGACACACCCGGTGGGCACTCTTTTTTGCGTGTTTCTTGTTTAAAATCCTCTATTGGCCTGGAAAATTGAACATCCTTGCCAACACTTTATCATGGTATTATGAAGGCCACAACATGGATAAGCAGCTGCAAGGGCCTATCTTCGCAACCACCTACCTCCAAAGAGAAAACATCAAACAAGCTACTGCGCAGGAACTAAATCCTCTGAATGACAGGGTCTACCATGAGGACAATGGCCTCTTCCTAAAAGATGACAGCATTGTCATACCCCACCTTGTCGACCCCACATTCTGTGGACCCACCACGATGGCCCTCTCGCAGGTCACCCAGGGCAAGAGCGGACATACCACATGATCCATAGATCATTCTGGTGGCCCACTCTAGATCAGGACTTTCACCACTATGTCAAGAGTTGCACAGTCTGCACCCAGACCAAAAGCCCTAGGACTGCACTAGGGGGCCTCCTTCAACTTGCCACCTTGCCGCAAGGTCCGTGGCAGCGAGTGGGAATAGACTTCATAGTAGAACTCCCCCCATCCCGGGCATATACTATGGTTTGTGTAGTTGTGGATCACTTTACAAAAATGGCCCACTTCATAGACTGTAAAGGTTTACCCATGGCTCATCGGACAGCCTTGCTATTTATATGCCATGTTGTGAAACTGCATGGGTGGCCATTGGAACTAATAAGCGACCGAGGGTTCCAGTTCATGTCCTGTTTTTGGAGAGCTTTATTTACCACCTTAAAGGTAAAACTAAAACCGACCACAGCATATCACCCTCAGGCTAACGGACAGGTCGAAAGAGTAAATCAGAACTTGGAACAATATCTGCGATGCTATATCAACTACTTCCAAGATGATTGGTATACATGGCTACCAATGGCCGAATCTGCACATTACAATGACCCCAACGCCTCCTTAGGTGCCCCTCAACTGGAAATGTTTCAGAGAAGGGCAGCAAGGATGATAAAAGGGATGGATCAAATTCCATATGAGGAGAAACTCAACAGGTTGGGGCTGTTTAGTTTGGAGAAGAGGCAATTAAGGATGGATATGATATACGTTTATAAAATCATGAGTGGCATGGAGAAAGTAAATAGGGAACTGTTTCCCCTTTTCCACAATAAGAAAACAAGGAGACACTCTCTGAAATGAAATCACAGCATATTTAAAACAAACAAAAGGAAGTACTGAAACAGGGTGTGGTGTCGCAGGGTGAGTCCCCACAGGAACTGACCCCTGAGTCCTCTTTAGTAGGGATGTGGCATTCCAATATCACTCAGTCTCCAATCAGTGTTTTATGGGAATTAGATTTGTCACAGTTTACGCACAGTACAGTACAGTCTTATGAACACACAGACCCTGCGGCATCCCAAGTCCTAATTATAATCCCAGCTTAGCTAGGTATCTGTCCAGTGGCTGACTTACTTAAAGTGCCAGGCTTTGCTCTTTCGGTAATCTGGCCAGCAGCAAAGTCCAAACAGCCTTCTCCACTCAAGCAGGGTTTCAGTACCATGGCCAGCTATCCTGCCAGAGAAGCCCAGGAGATGTGCTCCTTTCCAGCAGTCAAGCCCAGACTGATCTCCTCTGTCTCAGGCTGCTCCCTTTATAGTCCATAGGAATGTGGTTAAACTTCTAGAGTTCTGACTCTTAAAGGACCAGTAGCACGCTACCTTAACCCTTCGCTCTCCAGCCTGTTTTCAGTCCAGAGTCCAGACTGATAGTCCTTGCTAGGGCTGGCCTTGCCACGCCTAGCACCAGTGACACCGCCCTTGGTGTCTGTTACTTTAAAGGGGCAGCAGCCCCACAAGGCTGCACCCTGCTACAAGTACTTTTTCACACAGCTGAATAATACAGTTGTGGGACTCCTTGCCAGAGGAGGCTGTGAAAGCCAGCACCATAACTAGCTTCAAATGGTGTGTGTGTGTGTGTGTGTGAGAGAGAGAGATAGATAAATTATTTGAGGATAGCGCCATAAATGCCTACTAGTTGGGGCTTCAATACCTGGGTACAGGTAGTTGGGAGCAGTCAGCAGGAAATGGTGGACCTGTACATGTACTTCGCTTGAGCTACTGGAGCTGGCCACTGTCTGAGAGATGATGCTGGACTTGATGGACGACTGGTCTGACTTAGTATGGCACTTCTTATGTTCCTATGCTTGGAAAATTATATTAGGAATTGTAGTTTTTTATAGAGTAATTAAATTGCATAGAATTCTTTTACATTAGAAATAAATTAATTAATAGAACAAGGGTTCTGGTGGAAAAAATAGTCTGTTGCAGCTTTGCCTGCATTTTTTTGTTTTTTTGAGGTGGTGGTGGTGGTGAAGTCATTAACAAATTAAACTACCTGTGGTAAGCCTAGCCTACAAAGGCATTAGAGGTTTCTTCTCTGAAAAGGTTTCCCATGGGTTCTCCATTAACCTATCATCCAAATAAATTTAATAGGAAAATGTAGGACTTTAGTCACATAGTTTTAAAGATGTTTTTATTTTTTCTCTATGAAATGGCCATTTTACTCCCTTTTTCATGTTAACTCCTTGATGGCAGGAAACATTTCAAACTAGCCTGGATGAAACCATAAACTGTGTATCAAAAGCCTGTAACAGCAAAGAGATGATGGTAGGTATTTTGAACTGTTGAGCTGACCGCATCCTGGAGACATTTAGGGGTATGGCAGCTGTCTGTGTTTGAGGAAAGGTCCATAACAAATACCATTTGAGTTCCTCAGGGCCCAGATTTGGTAACACACATTGTTACCTTGAGGCTTGACTACTGCAACGCGCTCTACGTGGGGCTTCCCTTGATATTGGTTCAGAGGCTGCAGCTGGTGCAGAATGCGGCGGCTCGTCTCCTTACGGGGACAGGTCGCCGTGAGCACATTACACCAGTGCTCTGTTCTCTGCACTGGCTTCCTATAGCATACCGAGCCAAGTTCAAGGTGTTAGTATTGGTATACAAAGACCTATAAGGTCTCGGCCCCTCTTATCTCGGGGACCGCCTCGCCTTCTGTGACTCAGGATGGACCCTCCGATCCACTGGGGGAGCCTATCTGGAGGCAGGGGGTCACCATGGAGGGGGTGTTCTCGGTGGTCGGGCCACGGTTGTGGAACTCCCTTCTGAAGGAAGCCTGCCTGGCCCCAGGTCTGCTCGCCTTTTGGCGGGTATGCAAAACTTGGCTGTTCGCCCAAGCCTTTGGAGGGGAGGGAGGGGTAAATGGGGGAGATTGGTGGGGTGGGGAATTGGATGGTAGGGTTAGGGTTGGGGGTTTAAAAATTATTTTAAAATTGATGTTGGTTTTTAATGTATTTTATTGTTTTATTGTTTGTTAGCTGCCCTGAGATGCCGTGGGCATGAGGGGATGGCATAGAAATGCCAAGAAATAAATAAAATAAAAAAAATATTGCCAGATGTAACTCTAGCTGCTTGAAAGAGTTAAATGTGTGTTGGGTGTTGCATCTTGTTGTGCCAAAATGTGGATCGTATGCACACTTACCACAGACTGCATTTCCCGAAAACAACGGGATGGGCGACCTGTTATCAGTGCTTGCACATAATGCTGCTATGTGTAGCTAAGTGCACCCCCACCCCCTTCTGGTCTGCGGTCATCCAAGCACTTTTGGAAGCATGATATCCCCTGCGTACAAGTTGTTGGAAGGAGATTTATCTGGTAGCTGCTGCAACAGCAGCAACTCCTGTAGGAGCAGCTACCAGATTGGGATATTTCTACCTCGGATGGATTGCCATAGATTTATCGAAAGTCCAGGAACACATGTTATGAGACTATTTCTGGTTATAGAGTTCTGAGTAAGAGGTGTGGAGGAGGATTCTGTCTGTTCCAAGGTAGGTAGTTCTCATTTTCCCTTGTAAAAAACAAATAAGCAAATGCTGGAGGTAACAGGCTCCAGTGGGTAGGTTGCTGGCCTGGGAGCTGGAATAAGTTGGTTTTTATTCCCAACTCTGCCTGGTAAGTGTTCTTGAGCAAGTCCATCCTTTGCTGTGTTTTCTGATGATAGCCAGAGTAGTCAATTGGGTTAAGGTGTTGGACTTGGACCTGGGAACCAGGGTTCAAATCCCTCTTGGCCATGAACTTTACTAAGTAGCATCGGATAAGTCACTATCTCTCAGATTTAGTTCTCCATCAGTGACCTTACTCTCCTTGTTCTCAGAGGTCAAAAGTCTTTTGGCCATCAGAAAAATAGTTTGGGAGGCATAGGCTATTATAATTAATATAAGAATTGGAATACAGGCCATTTGGGAGAAGGGAGGGAAGACATTAGTTAAAATTCTAGTTTCTCTCAGATCTTCAACTTCCCCAGTCAGAAATTGATCTGCTCCAGGTATATATTGTTCTGCCGATTTATTTCAGCTTTTTATGGTCAGTGATTATTCTGACAGTAACAAAAGAAACCTCTGTGTACTAGCAGTTCAAATGCTTTCTGACATCAGAGGTCTATGACCTCCAGTTTCCTGTTAAATCTGAGCTGAAAAACATAGGAAGTCCCCCAAAGGTAAGGTTTGTGCATTGTGCAGCATTCCAAAATCCCCATCCCACTCATACAAGTGGGGAGGTGAGCAGGGGGTGAAAAGATGGAGTTGTCAAATAGCTGGTGATGAATATGTGTTAATGATGGCAGACTTTCCGAACTCTCCTGATATTTGCATTAAAAACAGAAGTGACTGATCTTTCAAAGAGCTTTCCTCTCTCCAGTTAAATACTGGTTGAATGAGTACTCATTCCCAAGTTCCTATCTTAGGGTCGCTCCACATGTTCTCCACATCTGTAAGAAAGGCGTCCACACATTGCAGTGACTAACTGGTAGCCAAAACACGAGGTTCTTGCTGCAGCTTTTTCTATGGCAGCTGCCCTAGGTTTGACTTGTAGCCAGACCCATGTTTTTTGAATGTTAGAGGTCTGGCAGGATAGCCACAGCAATATTTAAATTTTAGAACTACTCTTAGAATGTTACTAAACAGAAGGATGAACACACTGCAAAGCCATTCCATGTTAGAGCAGGTAGTTGGTCATACAGACATAACAGCAAATGTGTGATGGACCATGTACCCAATAGTCTTCTCCCATTAGCCATGATATGACCCTTATTCACTATCTCCCTCCAGCTTGAGGTTGGCCACACCACTGCTGTACATCGCTGCCCTTCCCACACCCCCGTAGAACTCTGGTGAAGCTACTGTTGCAGAATCTGTTCCCCTGGATTACCACATAACTCTAGACATAACTGCAAGCAGGAACGCTGGATTGTCACCTTGCTCTCTGGGATTGCAGCCCATGGTAAGCATATGGCACACAGTGTGGCTGCACAGACATATATTGCGCAGATGTGTCTACTAAGCTGAAACTGGGGACTAGTGTTTTGTCTGGTAACACCCTTAGTGTCCTGTATCTGCAGGAGACCATTTAAAGCAGAACTGAAGTGAATTAGTGGCTGTGAATTTGTGAACTGAATTCAGGCAACTTTTCAGAAATGAACAGCCAAGTTGGCAATTGTGGCTGTGAAGTTTGTTGCTTCGGTATCTGCCAGCCCATTACTCCCTCTGTTTGTTACTCATTATTTTTTCCTCACTTTGTTAGTCTGTCTGTGACTAACGTAACTAATCACAGTGCTTTGTTATTTTGTGTCTTTGGCTCTTTCCCCCTTACTCATCCTGCTACATTAGGTGGCCCAATAAGCACTTTCTCAAATTCAAAAGCAACTGCTGATCATGCAAAAAACAAACACAAAATGTAACTGCCAAAGACAGAAAACACTGAGTGCTGAATAAACAAACTGTCAAAGGCAGAAATAGCAATGAATATTGAAATACCAAAATAATGACCTGGCAAATGCAAGAACTGTAAAACTTTTTGCAAATTTTGAAAACCCTTTCCAATCCAGTCTCTGAACTTGCTTTAAAATTGCAAATTCTACAATGCCACACATGGTTTTTGCAACTTATATTTGGTTCTGTTCTGCTTAAAGGTGACCTGCAATGGGAAAAAATCAGGATGTATACTCTCTTATGCATCTTCTCTTACCTGAATTTTTTTCCAACTTGTGAGCATTGACTATCTATGGTCTTTATTTTTTAATTAGTTGAAATCATATAAGCAGTAGAAATGGTTACTATTTCTGTTCATGCTGATCATAATTAGAGCTGTACTGAATAGTACCTCCGATTACACGGACCAAATACCAAAGTTTCAAATAATCGGCCTGAGTACTCGGTGGCCCTTCGGCACTGTTTTTGAAGTTTTGGGATTCAGACTTAGAATTCTGGACCTCGGAAAACTTCAGAAACATTGGTAAGTTGTTGCAAAGTTCTTAAACCCACAGCCAAAGCACTACCCAGAAAAGCAGGCTAGCAAGAGTGGGACAATTGCTCCAGAAGACAACCCCAGAAAAGTGCAACTGCTTGCAGAAATAAAAAACACCACAACCAGTAGTGTATCCACAGTATGGCCCACCATCAGAAGTGAGTGCTAGGGATGGGCGAACGCGGTTCGGAAGTTCGGAGTTCGGACCGAACTCGAATAGTTCGGTCAACTGAACCGAACGGTCAAACCGAACTCAAATTTGAACGTTCGGAGTTCGAACCGAACTCGAACAGTTCAGTCAACTGAACCGAATGGTCGAACCGAACTCGAATTCGAACGTTCAGTTCGGATGCGTTCGGTGAGTTCGGAATTGAATTTCCATTGGTTTCAATGGAAAACACATTATCGGCTGTAACTTTTTTTTTTTTTAAGCTATGTGGCTGAAATTTGGGGTGCCTCTACCTTCAATAGAACTCATTATGTGCACCAAATATCAAAACAATTGGATAAAGGAATCCGATTTTAGAAGCAGTTGCATTATTGTATTTTGCAATATTCTACATATACATTCTTAGCTGTAACTTCTTTGCCTCACATCTAATGTAGGTGAAACATGTTAAGTTTATACCCCTTCCCATAGTAACTATCTTTGCCAAATTTCAGAAGGATTGGACAAAAGGTCTTGGTGGTATAAGCAATTAACAAATAAATGTATGTCTGATTATAACATCTTTGTAGTCCAACCAGTGTACATGAAATTTGGCAGGACTATATATTTCACTTTCATGATCATCTCTGCCAAATATCAGAGAGATATTATAAAGGGTCTCAAT
This sequence comes from Sphenodon punctatus, assembly GCA_003113815.1. Lineage (NCBI taxonomy): Eukaryota > Metazoa > Chordata > Lepidosauria > Sphenodontia > Sphenodontidae > Sphenodon > Sphenodon punctatus. The sequence continues at coordinate 218,687 of QEPC01014746.1, read as the reverse complement.
TTTATATGCCTGTACAACAAATGTAGAGAAGGGGCCTATGCCTGGGATTCTCTTATGTCACTGTGGTATAAGATCGGTTTGTGATGCAAATTGGCCAACAGAAGTGGTTCCCTTTATCAAAATCTCCTGTACATTTGCTGAAATAGCAGGAACGGTATTTGATACATTCCTGTCAAATATCCTGTAAACAGAATGGAATATCAAAATGTAACAGCTGGAAATGTATTTTCAGGTTAATGTCTTATACCCTTGGGACCCTTTATCCACTCTTTCCTAAAATTGGCAGAAATATTAAGCATATAGAGGGATGTAATATGCACAAGTTTCATGAACATTGGATGCAAGATAAAGAAGTTGTAGTCATGAATGTGTATGGAGCTTTTCTTAAAATCACAATATTCAATTGCTTCTGAAATCAGTTTCCTTTATCTAATCGTTCCGAATGTTGGTCTACTTGGTGCGCTCCATTGGGGGGTACAATCTCCCTAAATATCATCAAAAAGTAATAAGAAACAAAAATGTTATGGCCAGAAATATGTTTTTTAGTTTTTTCCTTTTATTTCAAAAACTAAATGTCATTTTCAGTTCCCGATTGCACCGAACTAAAGACCGAACCTATCCCGACCGAACCGAATCCCGAATCCGAACTCAACGTTCGATCCGAACCACCGAACGGCCGAACATTCGAACCGACGAACCAAACCGAACGGGCGAACCGAACGGACGAAACGAACGCAGCCGAACCGAATGGCCGAACTCGAACCACGATCTGTTCGCCCATCCCTAGTGAGTGCACCCACTTTAATCATTATGCCAACCAAGCAGTGCACAAAAATACAGGCTAGCAAGAGACATTGGTTCAAGAAGAATATAACAACCCTGTAAAACAGTCTGCAACTGCATGGAGAAATAAATCCCACCAAAAGTCCAGGCTCCAGAAGTCACAAAATTAAGAAACCAGACATTCACCCCCATCCCCCATCCAGGGGCACCCTCTTGGCATGGCATTGGTACTGTAGAACTGGTAACTTGAACAGGCCAGGCAAGGGGAAGTGGAGCCAGACAGAGAGATCCCTCTGGCCTCATGCTGCCAAGTGCCAACCAAGCAGCAGGCAGAACTAGAAGCAATGTGGCACCCATTTTGAATTTTTTTAAAAAACCCAGAATGGCATGGTAAAAGTAAACATAACCCCCATCCCCCATCATTGGTCCTATGGATAGGACAGGTCACACCAGGCCAGGCACCCCTCCCCCCAGCTGATTATTAACAGATCCAGCAGCACTGTAGCACACAGCCAAATTCACCAAAGAGAATGGACAAAATGGCTGCAGCCACTTTTATTTTGCCCTGCCAGCCAATCAAAAATTGTGATCTGGCTACCATTATTCAACTGTCCCATCCCATACCCCCCTCCTACCAAATACGGCACTAAGTTTCATTTCTAGAAGGGAAGCTCAACTGTCCACTAGTCCCCCACCCATGTAGTAGTTTCCAAAGTTTTCTGAATAATGGTCTTGGTCCTTGGAACTTCGGAATTTGGACTTTCCGAACTGAATACTGTAATATTAGCTGAATTCTGAAGTTTTCTGAAGACTTTATTTGAGACCTATTATGCCATTTCTGTTATCTCTCAGGGCAACCATGTGTTTGGTACAGTATGGTCTACTTGTCTTTGGGTCATGAAACTCAGTGCACCACTCCCTCCCAAGGATCTACTTCTTTGATCTTTACATTTACATTGTAACCCCCTGGGCAGGAACAATCGTTCTGTAATGTGCTCCTACAGAACATGGCACAACAGAGTCTTGTCTTCTGGCAAAGATACTTCTTTCTGAGGGTAGAGAAGGTAAGGTTGCTGAGAGTAGGTTTCTGAGCAGATGACAATTTCACTTCACACTCCCCAGTCCACTTTAAGCAGCAATTGTGCATAGTCACTTGTCTTTTTGTACTGTTTGGTTCCATACTTGTGTGTGGAAGAGAGGAACAAAAACAGAAAACTAGCAATCTGGAGGTGGACCACAAAGTGGTTTGATCTATCTTTCTTTGCCACAAATGGATCACAAAAAGTAGAGGAGTCACTTCCTTACCCACTGGAGAGATTCAGCAGAATCACATATTGACACAACAATATTATGATTAATACACAATTATTGTGATGCTCTAAAAATATCCAGTATCTCAAGTATCTTATTAGCTATTCATGACTTAAAGCCACAGGCCCTATAAATCAGTCCTTTAATAGAATTTCCTCTGCTATATCCCTTTGCAGTTTGCTTTGCTTTACCTGGAGGGGAAAATCAGAATAAATCAAACAGTTCTTTGTTTTGTTTATTAAAGTGCTATACTAAATGTTATCTACTTTCCAAGGGAGAGAAAAAAAGAACAAATACAAAGGAGCTGTTAGGGAAGGGGGTAGGAACCATCACATACCCACACGCCCACAAACTGCTACCCATTCCCTGGGTCTGTCCTCTAGGGAAAAAGTGTCCTCAGGATCTTATAAGGCCTTTAGCTCCAGAACTAAGCAGGCCAGATCATCACAGGCCCTGGACCAGTGCCGTCATTAGCATGGCAGCAGGGAGGGGGAGCACTTGCACAATGGGGGTGGGGACTAGAAGGGGAGAAAAGGGGTGCCCCAGGGTCCAAGGGGAAGCAGTGGATGGGAAGGCTAGGGCTCTCATTCAGGGGTAGTGAGGAAGGGCCTCCAAAAGGCAGAAGGGAAAGGGACCTTCTCGCACACACACTATCAGTCTTCACTTTCACCCACCAAGCACACACAACGTACCTCACTCAGTCACCTCGCACACTAGGGATGGGCAAACGCGGTTTGGAAGTTCGGAGTTCGGCCTGAACTCGAACTGTTCGGATGACCAAACATGAACACGAACACGAACAAACTGAACAATCCAAACGGCGAAATGGCCGAACAGTTCGGTAAATTCAGATCGTGTTTGGATGAGTTCGGGTGGCAAAAAAAGGTTCACTGGAAGGTCAAACATGACAGGGAGGTGTAGTCACTGAGGAGCAGACTTCCAGGCACCAGGGGTGGAGAGAGGCTTGCAAGAAACGAAACTAATTATCTGCC
>QEPC01014746.1:188778-215107 GCA_003113815.1 Sphenodon punctatus | reverse complement strand
GTTAGTGATTTAGTTTTAGTGTTTGTAGGAGTAGGCCTGTGTACTTATTAGATAATCCATTTAGTTCATAGCATTTAGAATAGTTAATAGCAGTTAGATTTAGTGTAGATAGATATAATATTAGATTTAAAAAATAAATTAAAAAAACCCATATAAAAACAAAAAAACCAAATAAAAAACAAAAGAAAACCATATAAAACCCAATAAAAGACAAAAAAACCATATAAAAAACAAAAAAACCACCCATAACAACATTTCCCGAATGGCTGAACGGCCAAACCGAACAGCCGAATGGCCTAACCGAACGGCCTGTTTAGACAACCGAGCCGAACCCAAACTCGGTGAACGAACCGAACGCATCTGAACCGAACGGCCGAACTGAACAAATGAAACGAACACAGCCGAACCGAACGGCCAAACCGAACAGCCAAACCCGAACAGCAATCTGTTCGCCCATCCCTATCGCACACCAACCTTTTGGAATCCACATTACACGTCCTTTCTTTCACACGGGGGCCAGTCTCTGAGCTGTGGAGCTGATCACCGGCAAGGCTGTTTCTATGCAGCTGCCTTTTATTACTGCCTGAGTTGTCCTGCCTTCATGCGCAGGTGCGCAGAGTGCCTTGGTTCCCCTGGCAACTCCATGATGCTGCGCATGTGCCATGGTTCTAGGTGGCTCAGCTCTGCCTGAGCTGTGAGGTCAGGGTGTTCCCCTGCCTCTGTCACTGTTCTGCCATCAGATATGACCAGGGAACCTCCCATCCCCGGAGCCCCTGCCTCGTCATTAATAAGGGACCCCTTGTTCCTCACGCCTCCAGAGGCTTAGTGAGTCCGGTGTCGTTGCCCCCCATGGGCCGTAACGGGAGCTACATTTCCCATACTACTTGCAAGTACCTTTCTCTTGCGGTTTGGTGTGATACCCCCACTCCCAGTTCCTAAGGTTTTTTGTTTATTTGTTTTTTCCCCTGAGAGTCTGAATTGAGGAATTCACAATGCTGTTGAAGCAAATATGGGACAAACTGCCACTTGGCCTTCAGCTCTTCTTCTCCCTTACTGTGGGTCCCAGCCTTTATGTTTGCTACACAAATGAGCAAATACCTTTACATTTGCTACTTAAATTTGACTGAGAGAGAGCAACATACACAGAGGACAAAACATCACCATCAAGTTGTCTTGAGACTCAGATAAATGATGAAGGTATAAATGCATGCTACTTTCTATTGACACCCTGTACAGCAGGGGTGGGAAACATAGAGCCCATAAGCTAATTCTGGCCTAAAACTATTTTTATTTGGCCACTTGCCAATTCCTGTATCTAACCCCTGGATCCAGTTCCTACCCTCAAGCACTTGAAATAACATGCTCAGGGGAAGGGAGTAGAGTTGAGGGAATCCACTCAAAGATAGGGGGTGGATCCGTGGCACAGATCCATGATCTGGACCCTTCCTTACCATTCCCCCAATTTAAGTGCATCCCAAGTTCTATTCAGCCGATGGATCTCATCTTTTCAAATTGACCTACAGAAGGGAATACGTTCCCCATCTCTGCTCTACAAGTTTGCTGCTTCTTTTTCCTGGAGAATGTCATGTGACTGTCATAGGAATTATAAGGAATTAGATTTCATATGCCAGTAGGTACTCAAAAACGTACGCTTATATTGAGTATCATTTTCCCATTGAGACAGGAAGTATCATAAGCCCAGTTTCCCGAGGTGTTTTTTCTTTCCACAATGCTGATTGCACCTGTCTGACCATTAAGATTGGTGGTAGTGAGTAAATGGTAATTTATTAAAATGGTAACAAGTTACACCATTTCCCAAGGGAACACTCCGACCTTGCTACTGAGCCCAACACTTTATCCCAATGTTCTGAAAGTTTATTAATGTCGAGTATTTTCCATAGAATAACCATCCAACATTGCATCCTTTCTTTCCCTTTAGCAACTTCTGTGAACCATGGTATTCCAAGACATGGGTCCTGGCCAGTCTGGATCAATGCCCAGTTTCTTGTTTTGGTAGCAGGACTCAGTATTTCCTGACAAAATGTGCTCAATTCGGACAACAGGGACTGGACCGGGGACTGGATTCATGACTCAATGGCCATTTTTAAACGGAACGTGTATACTCACCCCCACCCACCTGAGCACCCATCTGAAGGTGGGGTGAGTGGCTGCACACTCCCATGACCCCCACACTGCCCATTTATGCCACCACACGGAGCATCGGAGAAAAATCCAGGATGCTCCATGCAGGGGCTGGAGTGGGCAGTGCATGGGTAGGGCACACACCCAGCACATACCTATCCCAGCCTGTGTAAATCTCCCCTCCCCCCAACTCATAGCCCAGAGGTATGTGTGTGCTCCACGTGGGACACACGGACCTGCCCCCAGCCATGCCCATTTGGGCGGGTGAGGGCCCCTCACCTCTCGCCCCTCCCCTGCTCTGTAAGGCACAGTTCTGTGACCCAATGGGGAGGGAGGAGTGCACCTGGGGGGTGGTAACTGGGGAGGTACATATACCCGGGCCAGTCAGGTGCCGCCTCCTCTCTCCCCATTGCTATTGGGGCACTTGAGAAGCTTTACCCTATGTTTGGCCACGAGCATTCACCCTACCTTTGGTGGTTCAATTGCTAATACACGGTCTAATCACGGTGGCAGGGGTGGTCAAACTTGGCAGATCCCACAGGTCCCATCCTCTAATGCGAGGAGGGGTCGTACCCAGTCGGGGGCCGCAGCCACCCTTGATCTGGTGGAGGACATGGGGCAGCTAGAAAGTGCTCTCAGGTTCTCCATGTGCAATGTGACTAGGATTATAGCCACCGCGCTGGGGACTGTGCACGCAGGGCAGGCTGCTGAAGTGGTGTCGGTTCCCCCACTGCCTAAACATTCATGCGTGCAGGGGTGAGGGGTGTGTGCATCGGGCACCAGGCAAGGGGAGACCACGGCTGAATCACCGGTGGATGAGGTTGGACCAAGTGCGGAGGGATCACGGTTGGCTACGTCGGACACACCTAGATTGCATGGCATATAGCAGATGCCCGGAGAGCAAAGTGAAGGGTCCATGGGTCACACAGTTACTGGTACTGTTGGGCCCAGGGGGCCAAATCCCTGGTACTAGCACTACCAATAGCCCCAGTTCGGGGCTGGATGGCCAGGCTACTCAGTGGTACTGTTCAGCTGACTGGGGTCTGCTGGCATCGCTGCTGCCACTTGCCACTGCCGCTGACTCTGTAGGACTGCTCAGGTGCCAGACTGCCACTCGAGTCCCCACCGATAATCTGTGGGGAGAAGAAACAGCAAGGGTCAGTTTCAGGGCGGCAGGGGAGCACAAAAGCTAGTGCACCTGGGCCAGCTTGCCCCCTGACCTGGACCGGAAACTGCCCGGGGGGGGGCACAAAAGGGAGCTGCTGAGGGTGGAACAGCAGAGAGAACTTACCATCTGCTCACCTGGCTGGGATCCCCTGGGATCTGCTGGCATCGCTGCTGCCGCTTGCCGCTGCCGCTGCCTCTGCAGGACTGCTCCGGGTTCCAGGCTGCCACTAGAGTCTCCACCGTGGGGAGAAGAAACAGCAAGGGTCAGGGTTTTGGGGGGGAGGGTCAGGGGAGCACAGAAGCTAGTGCACCTGGGCCAGCTTGCCCCCTGACTCAGACCGGAAATTGCCCAGGTGGGCACAAAAGGGAGCTGCCTGCATCTCCGCCACAGGCTGCGAGCTGGAGGCCATGAGCCAAAGGGCCATGGCCAAAGGCTGCATCCCTTTGGGGCCCTTTGGGGACCGTGGGGGGACCTGGGGGGTGCTATGTTGGTGAGTTCTTTTGTTCAGGTTTTAAGGGGAGAGAGGGGTCTGGAGGGGCAGTTGGGGAAGGGGGGAGGTCTCCTCAGCACTAACCCTTGGTGGCAGTGGGGGATGGTGTAGGGGAGAGGATTGCCTGGTGGCGGCAGGTGGAGGGGTGTTCTTTGTTATTGAATGGTGAGGGGGTGGGAGAGGAGGGAGGTTCCCCTGGCACTGTTCCCTGGTGGCAGCAGGGGTGTGTGCTGGTGGTGGGAGGTGGGTTTTTTGGTCCAACTCTCAGTGGCAGGGGGAGATGGGGGGGAAGGGTACGATATCCGAAGCCGGCCCCTGGTGGCAGCAGGAGGCTTGGCTAAAGGTAGGGGATTTGGGGAGGAGTAAGGGGGAGTGGGGAAGGGTTTGAAAAGGGGGGACTCTCCAGAGGAAGGGTGAACAGCCAAAAGGTGGGGGTCAGGATGGTGCAGATGGGAGGGGGGAGTGTCTATAGGGGTGGTCATGGGGCATGGATGGTGTGGTCCGAGGGGGACAGGTGACTTGCCCTCCTAGGGGACCACGGTGCCTAGTAGAGCTTAGGAGAGTCACCCCGCCACTGAGGGTGAGGGAGGATCAGGGTCTAAGGTCTGCCTGTAAAGGGCTGCTGCTTCTGAATGCAAGGTCCATAATGAATAAGGCCCCAGTGATCCAGGACTTGATCCTGGATGGGACTGCGAACCTTGCATGCATTACGGAGACCTGGCTGGACGAGGAATCAGGACCAGTTTTTGTGGACCTCATTCCAGCCAGGTATGCCGGACAGCACCAGCCCCGGCTGGGGGGGAAGAAGGGGGAGATGTAGCTATTGTTTTTAGAGCAGGATGGCCAGTTAGGAGATATCCAGTCCGGAAGATTCCAGGTTTTGAAGCCCTCCATGTGGACTTCATTCCAGCCGGCTGGGGGTAAGTTTGGGGTGCTGCTGGTATAATGGGCCCCTTCCCGTTCGGCAGCATCCCTTGCCACTCTAGCAGAGCTGGCCTCGGAGTTGGCTCTGAGCTCCTCCAGGACTTTGTCCTTGGGGGACTTCAACGCCCATGCCTACACCAGCCTTGTAGGAGCGGAGCGTGAGTTCATGGTTGCCATGGACTTGTCCCAAGTGGTCAACTGCCCGACCCATGTGGGGGGGCATATTCTTGACCTGATCTTCTGTTCTGGCCTTGAGGCAGGTGATCCGTTAGTGTGGGATGTGAGGGTTATGCCCTTGTCATGGATGGATCATTATCTCCTGCAGGCCAGTCTCTTAGCACACCTCCTCCAGAAGAAGAATGGACCAGTTAGGATGGTCCGCCCTTGGAGGCTGATGGAACCGCAGCAGTTCCAGGAGGCTCTGAGGGAGTTAACCTTAGATTTGGATGGACACTCTGTCAATGAGCTTGTCCGGCATTGGAACACGTTGCTGGGGGAGGCAATTGACAGGGTGGCTCCAAGACGTCTTCTCCTTCCGTCTCGTCACTGCAGGGCCCCTTGGTTTACTGAGGGGCTGTGGTGTATGAAACAGGTAGGTAGGAGACTAGAGTGATGCTGGCGTCGGACTCGCTCTGAATCTGATCGACTTCTCCATAGGACCCATTTGCGGTCCTATGTTGAGGCTGTGAGGACAGCCAAGAAGGAGTTCTTTACTGCCCTCATAGCATCTGCGAAGTCACATCCAGCGGAGCTATTCTGGGTGGTGCGGGGGCTGGTCAGCCCAGTCTCCCTCCACCTGGACAGGGACTTGTCCCACGCCCGCTGTGAGGAGTTTGTCACCTACTTCACAGACAAGATCACTCAGATCCAGACTAACTTTGACACTGTATTGGAAGCAGTAGGCAAGGAGCATGAGGTTATGGAGGTGCCGTCCGGTCGATCATTCTGGGATGAGTTTCAGGAAGTGACGCCAACCGATGCGGTGAATGTCCTGGGGTCTGTTAGGGCCACTAGTTGTTAATTAGATCCGTGCCCGTCCTGGTTGGTGAAAGTCTCCAGGGAGACTTTGGGGACGGTGCTGGCGATGGTAGTCAACATGTCCCTTCAGCAGGAGAGGCTGTCACCCAGACTCAAGGAGGCTGTATTGTGCCCCCTGCTGAAGAAGCCATCTCTGGATGTGGACGCACTTGCCAGCTACCGACCTGTCTCTAATCTTCCCTTTTTAGGGAAGGTTATTGAATGGGCAGTGGCACTGCAGCTCCAGATGCATTTGGATAACATCAGTTTCCTTGACCCTTTTCAATCTGGGTTCCACCCCGGCTATGGTACTGAGACAGCATTGGTGGCCTTGGTGGACGATCTCCGCCAGGAGATGGATGCAGGATGTTCAACATTTCTGATCCTGCTAGATCTCTCAGCCACTTTTGACACCATGGACTGCTGTTGAAACGGTTGTGAGACCTGGGGGGTCTAGACGGGACTGTCCTTGGGTGGTTCCATTCATTCTTCTCGGGGAGAAGCCAGCGAGTGGTGCTGGGGGCTGAAACTCAAGCCCCCAGGCCTTATCCTGTGAAGTTCCGCAAGATTCGATCCTGTCTCCATTATTGTTTAATGTGTATATGCAGCCCCTGGGGGAGATCGTGAGAGGGTTCAGGGTGAGATGTAACCAATATGCTGATGATACTCAGCTGTAGCTCTTGTTTTCAACTGACCCAGGTCCTGCCATCTCATTGCTTTCCAAATGTTTGGAGGCTGTGGTGGATTGGATGAGGCAGAGCAGACTGAAACGAAATCCTGATAAGATGGAGGTGATGGTGGTGGAGAGGGCGGGGGAGATTCTGGCCACTCTTGTGTGTGTGGGGGGTCTATCCTCCTATTGCCCAGCAGGTTCGGAGTCTGGGGGTGGTGTTGGACTCAGGTCTCCATCTGGATCGGCAGCTGGAGGCGGTGGCTAAGACCACCTTCCACCAGCTGTATCTGGTACGGTTTAGTTTAGTTTAATTTATTAAGGACTAGCTTCCACTATAGCCCAACACCATTATAAGCACACACACACAATATACAAGAAACATACATACACAATAAGCTCAAATAGTTATACAGTCAAATCACACCATACATGCATCATAGAATCCCATAAATTACCAATGCTTCCCAACCTTGGGCAACCGATGATTGGTCAGCTAAATCACTCAAGACCAAATGCAATGCCCAAGGAAGTGAATACCACCGTGTATCCAAACCATCCCTTCCCTGCTAATAGAGCGTATCTGGTACGGAGGCTGTGTCCATACATTTCCAGGACTGACCTGGGCACCCTGATCCATGCCTTCATCCCCTCAAGGCTGGAGTACTGTAATGTGCTTTACATGGCACTTCCCTTGTTTCTGGTTCGGAGGCTGCAGCTGGTGCAGAATGCAGAGGCCTGTCTCCTTATGGGGACTGGGCAACGGGAGCACATAACACCAGTGCTCTGTGCTCTGCACTGGCTGCCTATAGCATACCGAGCCAGATTCAAGGTGTTGGTATTGATCTATAAAGCCCTGCACGGTCTGGGCCCCTCATACCTCGGGGACCACCTCACCCTCTGTGCCTCAGAGGCTCAGAGCAATTCCTTCAGTCCACTGGGGGCACCTTCTTGGAAATCCCCTGGGTGAGATGGGGAGCTACAATGGAGAGGGCGTTCTTGGTGGCCGAGCCGCGACTCTGGAACTCCCTCCCGGAGGAAGCCCACCTGGCCCCAGGTCTGCTGGAGTTTTGTCGAGCCTGAAAGACCTGGCTGTTTGCCGAGGTCTTCGGAGGGGAGGAGGGGAGGGTTGGGTAGCTGTGGATATGGGGGATTTGGGGGTGGTGGATATGGGATTGGTTTTTAAAAAATATTATTGATGAAGTTGTTTTTAAATATTGTTTTTATGGAATTTTATTGTATTGTTGTAAGCTGCCCTGAGATGCCATAGGCATGAGGGGGCGGTTAAAAAATATTTATAAATAAATAAATAAATACTGGGAAAAATCCGCGACATTGACTCTGGATGCCTCCACTGCAATCCCTGTCTGGGACACAGCCAGGTCTGACTTAGAGACACAGCCCGACTATGGTTTAACCCTGGGCTTGCATGCCTATGCTATCCCCATTTCCTTGCCAGGGGATCACCTGGCCCAGGCTACCAAGGAGAAGATTTGGAAAGGGGAGTTTATAGACATTTTTATGTTACTCCATGGGTAGGAGCCGGGTGATGAAAACTCAGAAAATGAGAAAGGGACAAGGGTACGCATAAGAGGCCCCTAGTCCCAAAAACATGGGAGGAATGGGTCTCTTGTTTTACATCTACATGGGTGTGGTGGCTTATAGGTTCCCAAACAGGGCCTGGCAATTAATCCAATATGCTGTAATTATACAAAAGGCATATGCTGATTTTGGGGGGATGGCCTGGCTGGAATACGACGAGATGTTTCAGCGCAAGGCTACATCCAACCCTTGCACATGCTGGGATATCTCTGATTATAACATGCATTCCCAGATCATGGCCACGCACCGCACCGCTCTATTGCTGGCATCCACCCTATCGCTGGCATCTGGACTGGGAGTGGGGTAATTCTCCCGGGGCCTTCAAAACAGGCATCAGGAAAGCCAGTTTGCTGGGCTTTAAATGGAAAAGGTTGTTTTCATGCCCGATGTAAGTAAGCCCATGCCTGTTCGATCTGTGGGGGTGGCCACCCAGCCTCGTCAAAGGATGTTACGAGGCTGACAAGCTGAAATTTGGAAATGGGGGCCCAAAACCACATCGGCAAGGGGGCAATGGGGGTCAGCACGCAAGTGGGGGTCAAGCTTTTGGCCCCCACACCAATAAGGCAAAACCAGATCGGCAATGGGGCAATGGGGTAGTCTTCCCGCAAGTGGGGCTCAAGCTTTTGGCCCCCACGCCAATTAGGCTAGAGGTGTTAGGCCCCCTTTTACAGCGGTAAGGACAGGGTGGACTCTGATTACCTATGGCTAGGGTTTTCTGAGGGTTTTAGGATTCCTTACGAGGGTCCAAGTGTCGACCAAAGGGCCCACAACTTGAAATTGGTTCAAGGAATGGAGGAAGTAGTCTGGGAAAAAATTAATAGAGAGATAGAGGCTGGTCGGGTAGCAGGACCGTTTGATTTGCCACCGTTGGGTTCCTTGAGATGCACTCCACTGGGATTGGTGCCCAAGAAGACTCCGGGTGTGTATTGATTAATTCATCACCTGTCATACCCCAGGCGTAGTTCTGTAAATGACGGGATCAATCTCAGGCTGTGCTCAGTGCAGAATACATCGTTCGATGCTACGGTGCGTATCGTTAATTGACAGGGGGACATGGAGCACTCATGGGGAAGTGCAACATAAAATTGGCCTTCCGGCTATTGCCAGTCTCTCCACATGACTTCGACCTTTTGGGTTTCACCTTTCGAGGCCAATTTTTCTATGATAAGGCTATGCCCATGGGTTGCTCAATTTCCTGTGCTGCCTTCGAACAATTCAGCATGATGCTCGAGTAGGCAGTGAAGGACAGGGTGGGTTTTCCCTTCATATCTCTTTATCTCGATGATTACCTCTTTTTGGGATGGGCGGGCTCTCAGGATTGTGCCAGGCTAATGGCTACATTTGCACAGTGGCAGCAGAGCTGGGCATCCCGTTGGCTGCTGAAAAGACCGAGGGCTCATCAACTCGGCTTTCCTTCTTGGGCGTCCTAATCGACACAGTAGCTGACAAGTCAAGCCTTCCTCCCGATAAACTGTCTTCCCCGTGGATGCTGTTAAATGACACTGTGGGTGCCCGCAGGTGTCACTCAGGGCTATGCAGGCCTTGCTCGGCCACTTAAATTTTGCCTGTAGAGTCATAGCCCCAGGTAGGGCTTTCTGTGCCAGGGTGTGCTGGGCCACATCCTGGATTGCTGCCCCCCACTACCGCATTCGAATATCCAAGGAAATTAGGGAGGACCTTCGGGTCTGGCTAACTTTTCTTGACACCTATAACGGGGTTTCCTAGTGGAGGGAGGTGCAGCTGTTTGAGGTCAACCTTCAGGTAGTATCTGATGCGGCAGGGGGCACTGGCTTCGGGGTTTTCTTCCAGGGCAGCTGGTGCGCCCACCGGTGTCCGGAAGGCTGGGCTGCTAATGGGCTGCTTGATGATATAACATTTCTGGAACTCTTTCATCTCCTGGTGGCTTTGGAGCTCTGGGACCAGCGATTCCAGAATTCTCATGTATGCTTCTGGTTGGACAACCAGGCGGTGGTGCAGGTAGTCACCCGGCAGTCCAGCAAATCTGACAGGGTTATGGTATTGGTTCGCTGGTTCATGCTTAAGTGCCTTTCCTTAAACATGTATTTCTCGGCCAAGCACTGAGAAGAATGAAATTGCTGATGCTCTCTCTCATTTCCAGATGGAGCGTTTCTGTTCCCTCGCGCCAGGTGCCAACATCAGCCCAGAGATGATGCTGGAGGCCTTGTGGATACTTGGGAGAGGAAGTTAGACAACGGCATTACATCTGCCATTTCAGGCTCAACATGGTGCACTTACGTGAACTCGTTTAGGGATTTCCTCAAGTTTTTGGCCAATCATGGTATCCAGGAGCTATGGCCCATTCCTCATTGTCATGTGGAATGGTTTGTGGCACACCTAAGTGTCCTCGACTTGGCTCCACGCACTATAAAATGTCACCTGGTTGCCATTGCCTTTTTCAGCAAGACGCACAAGATGCCAGACCCTCGCGTGAGCTTCAGCCTCTGAAAGGCTGTTGAGGAATGGGCCAGAGTTGTAGGGCCTAGGAAGGACACTTGCAGGCATATACCCATCAGTGTACTGGCTAGTCTGGTCGTTGCACTGCCCAAGATCTGTTCCTTGACTTATGAGATGTTACTTTTCTGTGCCGTTTTTTCTACAGCGTTCTTTGCAGCCCTGCAAATCAGTGAACTAGTGCCCTCCTCCCAGAGGGATCAGTTGGGTACTGCCCTGGAGCAGCGGGATGTGGTCCTGGGGCCTGATTTCATCACCATCACTATTTGCTGATCTAAAGGGGATCAGATGGGGAAAGGCCAGCTAATAACACTGCACAGTTCACCAGCTGGGGTGGTGTGTCTGGTCTCTGCCATTGTAGCAAATTTGGAAGTACGCCCTCCTGCCCGTGTCCCCTTTTTCATGAATTTGGCCAGGACGTATTTAACCAAATTTCAGTTTAGGGCAGTTTTTAGGAAGTGCATTGCTATGCTTGGCCTTCCCCATTCCAACTATGGGTCACACTTATTTCGGATCAGGGTGGCATCCACGGCGGTGACTGGAGGGCTGTCCACACCCAGATCATGGCAATAGGTAGATGGCGGTTGGGTGCTTACTGCACCTACGTGCGACCTCTGGGCCCATGTCAGTAGGCGTGGAGGGAGTCCGTAACCCTCTGTTTTGTCATCCACACGCACAGTACAGCTGCTCACCATCTGGATATGTGGGCACAGCATTGTGTGCTGGGCCGAACGGCACACAGCTAATTTTGATTTTGGCTCCCAGCTGGGTTGTGGTTTGCATGCACAGCTTTATTGGTTCTGGTGCAGCGGGATGTGGTGGGAGCGGTTGATGCCCTCTGTTTCGCAGGGCAGCATGCTTTGGACCACCGGACATCCTGGTCATCCACTTGGGTGAGAATGACCTGGGGCTGTTCAGTGCTTGGGGGCTCACAGGTGACATGAAGGTGGACATCTCCCGTTTGGTAGCCGAGTGGCCGCAGTCCTCCATATGGTGGTTGGATCTGCTGAAGCGCCGAGTGTGGCATTATGCCCACAAGCCAGCCAAGATTGAATGAGCAAAGCACAAGATCAATAGGTCAATCTGGGCATTCATTGAGAGCTTGGGGGGCAGAGTAGTGCATCACCAGCAGATTGGTTGTGGGGACCCGGGGCTTTTTCTGCATGACGGGGTGCATTTATCCGAACGGGGAAATGCACTGTGGCTTGTGGATTTGAAGAATGTTTTACATCAGTCTTTAGGGATACATGTGTGGGGTAAAAGGGTGAGTGAAGCTTCCTCCCCCTTTTCTTGGCGGTTAGCGGTTTAGGAACTATGCTGTGGTGAGGCCCTCTAAGGGGGGTGCAGATGCACCCCATCACCATTTGGGGAGTGGGGGGATCTTATGGGTGGGGACCCTGGTCCAGGCTCGTAACAGCTGGTAGGGGGCTTCACCCCGCCCTGACCCAAGGGGAGGGTGAATTTGAAGGGTTGAATCACCCGGGCAGGTGGGTGAGGATTAGATCAGCCCTCCTGCTTGCTTTATACAGCATGGTTCCTCTCCACTATACACACAGGTTCAGAATGGTTTGTACGGTTTTTTCACTGTTTATTATGTATATTATATAATAAAGTTGCAGCCAGTGCCTTTTGATATTCCAAAATGTGTTGGCGTCTGTTCTTGTACATAGTGCGGGCACAAACAGTGAATGAGGTTAAAAGCAGTGTTTCCAGTTGCCAATTATCAGGTGAGAAATGGAACTAAACCATTAATATCCTGATAACATGGAGAAGCACTGGACTCCATGAATGATAATCTCCCTGCTTTTTCCCCCCAAAAGAAATACCCCAGAGGGAACAACTTTGGTTGGATAATGCTGTTGTCATAGTGTAAAAAGACCTGGAGAACAAGAGAATGTGAGTGTGATCAGAGTGAATGTGTAGCTTCTAAATGGACCAGCTTCCCTGCAAGGAGCTACACAAGGGATGCAATCCCCATGTTTTGTGCTCTCCGAATTGTGAGAGCAACTCCAGCTGATTCCAGAGTGAGTTCAATGAGAGTTTAATACATGCACGTCAGTTAGAATAATTCATTCCTTAGGCTGAGAGAATAGAACTGAAGTATATTTGGAGCAATGAATAAATAACACACAGAGATATTCATGGGCTGATGCAAAGCAGTTTAAAAGTACTTGGAATTCTTCAGTATTTTTGTAGTACCACAGAGGTGTGGGCCAAGGTGGTCCAGTGGTAGGGATGTGCAAACACGTTTCGAACATTCGGAGTTCAGTCCAAACTCAGACAGTTCAGACGGCCTAACTGAACGCCCAAAGCGCCAAACAGTTCGGGGGAGGGGGGAGCAGCTGAGGAACAGACTTCCTGTTGCCAGGGGTGGAGAGGCTTGGAATAGCAGCCAGCCTGCCCAATCACCATCCCTCTTTTCCTCAGACCACTGGCTTCGCAGTCTGCAATTGGCCAAGGGCTAGGCTACACAGAGCCAATGGGGCTTGTGGTAAGGTGGGCGCAGCAAGTAACAAAAGTCATCACCCTCCCCCCTTCCAATTCCTTCTGAGCTAGCCACTGATCCTGTCAGTAGGTGTTTTCAGAAGTCTCCCTCTCCCAGCAAGTTGTGTTCCTCCCAATCCATTGCCATCCTCCTCCTATTTCATCCATTTCCACACATTTACCTCCATAGTTTTATTTATTTAGATTAGATTAGATAGATTTAGGTGTTGTTTTTATTTTTTACCCCTCCCTGTGTTCTTTCTCCCTACCCTCCATTGAATCCTTCCCTCCTCCCTGTATATATTCCATATATACCTGATTCCCTTCTCCTGTTTTGGGATTTATTTAGAGTAGTATTAGATTGATTTAGGTTTCATTTCAGTTTTGTACCCCTCCCTGTGTTGTTTGTTGTGAAATGTCTGTGTTTCTCTCCCCCCCGCCCCCATCCGTGTGTATATGTTTGTGGATGGATAGATAGATAGATAGTTTTAGGAGTTAGCTTAGTTATAGAGATAGATAGAGATAGAGATAGTGTGTAGTGATTCAGTTTTAATATTTAACATGGGACGGTTCAGAGAGAGGCTTCTGACAATTTCTTCGCAGACTGATTGTGTGGAGGCACGGAGGGGATGACTCTGCAGCCTCATTGCCGAGGTTTGGAGATGGGCAGGGCTACTAGCAACAGCGCAGTGCACCTGGTGCTTTAAAACTTTTAACTGCCTCCAGTAGTGCTGGAGGCGCGCGCCGGGGCAGCGCACCTAAGGGCGTGCCCTTGTGCGCGCGGCCTTAGGTGCGAGGGCCAGGCATCGGCATCCCATTCTCTTGGCTCTATCCCAGGAGCCCAAGTGATGGCGGGGAAAACCAAGCAGCGGAGAAGACTCCACAGTGATGATCATGAGGTATCCCCTCTGAAACAGCGGAGAATGGATCAATTTGCTACGACCATTACTATGCATTCGATGGGTCTCACGGAGTCCCAGCTTCCACTGTCAGACCTTCAGCTAAGTAACCAGTTTGCTTCCCTAATGTCTGATGTAACTGAGGAGGGGAGGAGGGCAGGAGCCCTGGGTGAACAGTGGAGCGATGAACTTCGCCCCCCCCATGACCCAGGACTGAAGCAGAGTTACGTTGATGGTACGGGCAGCCCAGGGCCCCCACCCTTGAAGAGTTTAGGGGACCCTTGCTGGGCATCCAAAATGATGGATCAGACTGTGCTCATATGCAAAACCCTTTAGTATATTTTTGCTCAACTTAAGATTCTGACGCAGTCTGTGGAGGGTCTGCCAGTGGGACCCGACAAGGGGATGGCCACCTTTCAATTTACTGGTCGGGGGGCCCCAAATGTGGGGGCAGACGTAAGAAGAAGGGCGAGGCACGAACTGCTGCCACCCTTGGGGGAGGGGGACAAAGCCCCCGAGTATAGCTCAAGCGCTTGCCAACGAGATAGTGGGTGCGGGGATGTTGGTTACTGTTACTACCGGAACTCAGTGGCATTCTCTGTGCACCCCCTCACCTCTGGGGTCACTCCCTGGTGGAATACCCCCCATTTGGTAGCCTGACACTTGAGATTTCTTTTGTTGGTGCCCTGTTCCCCAAGGGACATTGTTGGCATCAGGACCATCCAGAGGGCCCCAGAGGCTTATAAATGTGTGGTCTCCTTTAGAAATAGTAAGTTACCAGATTGTATATGGGCAGCTAGTCGGCAGTTGGCAGACCATGGTGTTTGCATTGCAAATATTTTTCTTAATTATAATATTCAGGAACTGGGGAATGTAGAACTGGGAAAACAGTTGCAAGGGGGCAGGGTTGGAACCCATTATTATTATTATTATTATTAAACATTTATAAAGCGCCAGTAACAACCTGGCGCTGTACAGAACATACAATCAGCTGCGGTCCCTACCTGTGGCTTACAATCTAAAAGACAAGGAGGGGGAGACAAGGAGAGGGGACAGCGGGAGAGACATGGGAGAAGACAAACAAACATTCAGGCGGATGCGAAGTCTCAGGTGCGTGTACTTGGCTTGGTTACAAGGTGGTCGGTAGCAGCAGTCAGCAGAGGAGGGCTGACAGTAAGAGCAAGGGGAAAGACTAGAGGGCATTGGGAAAGGCAGCATGGAAAAGGTGGGTCTTGAGGAGGGATTTGAAGGAGCGGAGGGAGGAGGCGAGGCGGATGTCGGCAGGGAGGGAGTTCCAGGCATGCGGGGCAGCGAGGGAGAAGGGACGAAGGCGGTTGGGCGAGCAGGAGAAGCGAGGGAGAGCGAGGGAGGGGACAGCGGAAGAGCGGAGAGCGCGCGCAGGAGCGCGTAGGGCGATTAGGTCCGAGAGGTAAGGGGGAGCTTGGTCATGGAGCGATTTGAACGTGAAAACCAGGAGTTTGAACAGGATACGTTCAGGAAGGGGGAGCCAGTGAAGGGAGAGGAGGAGAGGCGTCACATGGTCGAAGCGACGGGCAGAGTGAATGACCTTGGCGGCAGAGTTTTGGATCGCCACAAGGGGGGACAGGTGGGAGCGAGGGAGGCCAGCAAGGAGGAGGTTGCAGTAGTCGAGGCGAGAGATAACCATGGCATGAACAAGGATTTTGGCCGAGGAGACAGATAGAAAGGGGCGAATGCGGGCAATGTTGAGGAGAGCGAATCGGCAGGATTTGGCCACAGAGTCAATGTAAGGTTTAAAGGAGAGGTGCGTGTCAAAAATGAAGCCCAAGCTGCGGGCACGGAGAACAGGACGGATGGTGACCCCGTCAATGCAGACGGTCAGGTCAGAGGGAGAGGAGGGGGAGGGAGGAAAAATGAGGAGTTCAGTCTTGGCCATGTTCAGTTTGAGTTGGCGTCGGGACATCCAGGCGGAGATATCAGAGAGGCAGTCGACGAGGCGTGAGCGGACAGAGGAGGAGAGAGAGGGGGTAGAGAGATAGAGTTGGGTGTCATCAGCATAGAGATGGTATTGGAACCCGTGGGAGGCAATAATTTCACCAAGGGACCGGGTGTAGATAGAGAAGAGGAGAGGGCCAAGGACAGAACCTTGGGGAACCCCAACCGAGAGGGGAAGGGAGGGGGAGGTCGACTCGGGGAGGGAGACATTAAAGGAGCGGTCAGAGAGGTAGGAGGAGAACCAGTCAAAGACAGAGCCACGGAAGCCCAAAGAGTAAAGCGAGTCCAAGAGGAGCGAGTGGTCGACAGTGTCAAAGGCAGCAGAGAGGTCAAGGAGGACAAGAACGGAGTAGTGGCGCTTCGATTTAGCGACAAGTAGATCATTGGTGATCTTGGCCAGGGCAGTTTCAGTAGAGTGGAGGGGGCGGAAGCCGGACTGGAGAGGGTCGAGGGAGGAGTTGGCAGAGAGGAGGTTCAGGCAGCGGGAGTAGACGACACGTTCCAGGAGCTTCGAAGCAAAGGGAAGGAGGGAGACCGGCCGGTAACTAGAGGGATCGAAAGGGTCCAGGGTAGGCTTTTTGAGGATGGGGGAGACAGTGGCATGTTTGAAGGCAGAGGGGAAGGAGCCTGTGGAAAGGGAGAGATTGACAACATGCAGAAGGGGGGGAGCGACAGTGGGAGCAATAGAGGTCAGGAGGCGGGAGGGGATCGGGTCAAGGGGGCAGGTGGAGGGGTTGGATGAAGAGAGAAGAGCAGAGATTTCCTGGAGAGAGGCAGGAGGGAAGGATGCGAGGAGGGAGGGGGGCGGGGGGTGGAGGGAGGCAATATCCCGACGGATCTTGTCAATCTTGGAGGTGAAGAACGATGCAAGATCCTGAGCAGCAAGGGAAGAGGGCGGAGGAGGGCAGGGGGGTTTGAGAAGGGAGTCGAAAGTAGAGAAAAGGCGGCGAGGGTCGCGGGAGAAAGATTCGATCCTAGAGGCATAATAGCGCTGCCTAGCTAGGGAGATAGCCGAGGAGAGGGAGGAGAGGGAGAATTTGTAATGGAGGAAGTCAGGGAGGGAGCGGGATTTGCGCCAGAGGCGTTCGGCAGCCCGGGCGCAGGAGCGGAGGTAGCGGATGGCAGGGGTAAGCCAGGGGCGGGGGTCGAGGGGGCGGACGGGGCGAGCAGAGGGGGGGGCAAGAGAGTCAAGGGTCGAGGAGAGAGAAGCGTTGAGAGCAGAGACAGCAGAGTCAGGGGAGGAGGAGGCGAAAACGGGGGGGAGAAGGGGGGAAAGATGTGCGGCAAACTCCGAGGGAGTAAGGGCCTGCATATTGCGGAAGGGGCGCATAGAGGGGGAGGCGGAGGGGGGTCGGTGGGAAAGGCTGAAGGAGCCGAGGAAGTGATCAGAACTAGGGAAGGGGTCAAAGGAGAGGTCAGTTAGAGAACAGTTTCGAGTGAAGACGAGGTCGAGGGAATGGCCGTCAGTATGAGTGGGGGAGTCGGTCCAGAGTCGGAGATTAAAGGAGGAAGCGAGAGAGAGAAAGCGGGAAACAGAGGGGGCGGAGGGCGTGTCAACGTGAATGTTGAAATCACCAAGGATAAGAGTGGGGATATCATCGGAGAGGAAGAAGGTGAGCCAGGATTCAAAGTCCGGGAGGAAAGAGGAGAGGGAACCCGGGGGGCGGTAGATGACAGCAACCCGAAGGTGTAGAGGGGAGTATAAGCGCACAGAGTGGGCCTCAAAGGAAGGGAAGGAGGAGGAGGGGGGAGGGGAGAGGGTTTTGAATTGGCAGTGCTTAGCAAGGAGCAAGCCCACACCACCACCCAGGCCCTCAGGGCGGGGGCGGTGAGAGAACGACAGGCCCCCGGAGGATAGAGCAGCCGGGGTAACAGAGTTGGAGGGCGTGATCCAGGTTTCCGTAAGAGCCAGGAGTTGAAAGGGGCGAGAGAGGAAGAGATCGTGGATGAAGGGAGCTTTAGCCACGGACGAGCGGCAGTTCCAGAGGGAGCAGGAAAAAGGCAATTGGTGTTTGGGAAGGCAGGGGATGCGGATGAGGTTGGGGGATGGGGAACGGCCCGGTTTGCGGGGCGGGAGTCGTGCACCGGCCTCGTATTGGCCACAATGGTCTGTGGAACACCGGGGTGTCGCGGGACCTTCCAATAACCAATAGAGGTAGTGTGGACTCTTTTGGGAATGCCCAACCCAGCTCCCTTCAGGAGCCCCTGAGCATTAGGCAGGAGGTGAGAAATGAGGGTTTACAGGAGACTGCAGAACAGCAGGAGGAAATGGATATAGCTCCCCCTACAATGAGCCCTGGGTTGGCCCCCAGAGCTTTACCATCTCCCAGGGCTACGGATCATGCCCAAGAAGGTAGCAGGGAAGATGGAGGCGAAGGGGAACCCCACCTATAGTTGGCCTCCACAAGGACTCACTAGCGGGGGCTCCATTAGTTAGTATTAAAAAAGCACATAACCCCCAGCCTTTTGAGGAAGTTGTTCAGGTGGTGCAGGCGGACTGGGACGATAATGTGGAAGTTATATGTGTGGAAGGGGACTTAGACCAAGGTCGAGTGTACAAGCTGAACCCAGGGAGTAGCCTCCCAGAAGAAACTAGCATGCAGTGGGACATATTTTGAGTGCTGGACAATTAGGAGGTGGGAATGTCATCTAGGCCCTCCCACCACAGCTGTTCTAGCTGGATCTCTGGGGGCACTTTATCACCTCTGCTCACCCCTAGTCCAGCTCCCCCTGCCGATGCCCCCCTTCCACCCGATGGGGCCCAGGAGGAGGAGCTGATAACTTCCCGCGTAATATGGGAGGCGATGTCTCAAGGTGCTGCAGGGAATCAGGGTGGTACCCAGGGGGAACCCAGCCAGGCCCTCTGCCAAGAGAACTCACTGGGCTCCAACAGGGCAATAATTGACTGACGTTCCAACGAGGCAGGGGCCCCTCGCTCAATTTTGTATCTTGGAATGTGGCCGGATGGCATACTAAGATGGCTGATCCAAATTGTTTAGCTTTCTTAAGGGGTCATGACATCATTATGGACCAGGAAACTTGGAGCCTAGAGAACATAGCTCTGGGGGGGCTATGTCACATTTTCTACCCCGGCTGTTAGACTGGGGTGTGTGTGTGTGTGCCCGAGCGGTGGTACAGTGTGTTTGGTGCCCTCAGATTGGGAGGTCCATCTCTACCCCCTCCTGGGGGTGATAACGGACTGCTGTGGCTGTCTGATTAATCACCTGGAAATCCCCCTCCTGCTGCTGTGTGTATATATTCCCCCTGCCATTACACCGAGGAGGTGTGGCAGGAGGTGGTGACCTTAATGGACCATACTCTGCGGCTGTACCCAAGGATGGGACTAATATTGACGGGGGATTTTAACTCCAGAATGGGGGCAACAGATATCGATTTATGCCTCCAAGGGGGGCTGTGGCTGAATGACAATAATTCTCCTCTCAAGCCCCGGGTAATGAAGGACGTGGGAATAAATAAGAATGGCCTTATGTTGGCCATGATTCTGGAAGAGACGGATCTATATATCCTTAATGGTAGATGGTGGTCAGACCACCCAGGATAATTTACTTATATCTCTCCGAGGGGATGTAGTTCTATCGATTTTTGCCTGATTTCTGCCAGTCTTATCCCTCTAGTTGAATCCTTCAAAGTTAGCCACTGCTGGGAAACGGATCATCAACCACTAAAGTTAACTTTACAGCTTAGTTCTAATGATGAGGTGATAGATTTAGACCCCCTATCTGACACTAAGGAGTCAAGGGTTTGCAGACGCTGGAGTGAGGGCTTAGAAGTGGAGCTAAGGACATTTGTTGCCTCCGAGGCTGGCCAGCGCTTGGCCTCCAGGGTGATGGAGGCCAGATCCCAAGCTGCTTTGCCTGATGGATTCCACGAGCTGATAGATGGGATTTCCCCTCTCTTAATGAAACAAGGAGTCGTCCCCCATAGTAAGGGTTCCTCTATCCCAGGGTAGTATGACAATAAATGTAAAATGCCGAGAGGCACCCTTAGAAGGGTCCATCGTTGTTGTAGGGCCACCCAGGGTGCTGCTATGTTCGGTGAATTAAGAAGGCTCAGATCGAGTTACAAGCAGTTGTTGAAATCTAAGAGGGACCAGTATTATTCCCTACAGTGGGATGTTCTGGACAAAGCAGCCTGGGCAAAGGATGCTAGGAAATTCTGGGGGCTGGTGAGGGGAATAGGCCAGTCATGCTGCCCTGAGAGAAAAGTATCAATAGGAGCCCAAGCTTGGGAGAAGTACATTTCTGCCCTTTTTTTCTCCAAGACAAGAGCCGAAGGTGTGGTAGAACTTTTGTGCTCCTTACCTGTTGACTCAGCCTTGATTTTGGATCTTATTGGAGGGCTGACTAGGGGGAAGGCTGCTGGGGTTGACAACATCTCCCCAGACTCCCTGATGGCTGTAATTGAATGGTAGGCCTCAATCTTGGCTGCTCTCTTTACCGGGCATCAACAGCACCGGCCACCTCAGTCATGGTCCCAGGCCATAGTGGTCCCTATTTTTAAAAAGGGCAACCCCAAGGACCCGCGGAACTATCAGCCTATCAGCCTTCTTTGTGTAATTAGTAAGCTATATTCTAAATATCTGTTGCAAAGATGTGAAGTTTGGCTGAACAATTTCAGGATCATCTCCAATGAACAAATTGGGTTTAGAGCAGGAATGTCCACAGGTGACCATTGTATCTTATTGACCCATTTGGTTCAGAAACATATTGCCTCCCGGGAGCTATTATTTGCGGCCTTTATTGATTTAAAGGTCACCTTTGATTCCATCTCATGCGAGAGGCTGTGGCAGAAGCTGATAGGCCTCCAGATGGAAGGCCGATTGCTTTATCTAATCCGACAGATGTATGCTGGCACCTCGGTCAGGGTTAGGGTTGATCGAAAGGGGACGTTGACAGATCCCATCCTCACCGGGTGGGGCGTAAAGCAAGGCTGTACCCTTGCTCCAACACTTTTTAATATTTATTTAAACAATTTGATAGGAGCTTTGTCAGGTCCCCAGTTCCATGCTCCCCACATCAGGGACTCCAGCATTTCTTGTTTACTTTATGCCGATGACATTGTCCTTCTGACTTGCACTACGGTTGGACTACGTCGCCTTCTGTCTGGACTTGGGAGATATTGGCAATCCAATTTGCTTGATATTAATTACGATAAGACCAAAGTTTTGATTTTCTCAAGGAGGAAAATCAAACACAAGTGGTCTGTGGATGGGGTGAACATCACGCAAGTTAAAGTCTTTAAATACCTGGCCCTGGTGTTTCAGGCAAATGGCAACTGGACTCTTCAATCTCAGGCTGCCCTGGATAAAGCAAAAAGCCTAACTCGCACATTGCTGCTGTTTTTTATATCGGGGGCGGTGGGGGGAGCTGGTATCACCTGAAATTAAAATGATGTATTTCACAGCTATTATATGGTTCCCACCTTTGGGCTTTGGATAGGCTGAAGGCGATGGAGCAATTACAGGCTTCCTTTTTAAGGACCCTGCTGGACACCGGCAGTCATTCTGCGAGTGGAATGTGGGCTCCCCCCAGTTAGACAAAGTATCTGGCAAAGCGCCTTTACTTACTGGCTCCACCTAATTTTCAAGATCGCAGCCCCTTTGTCACTCAGAGTTCAGGAAGACAAGTTTAGAAACTTGTGGACAGCTCAGGTGGAGGCCAAATTAAGAACTATTGGAATTAATACCCGAGCGGTGGAGGTCCTGGGGCATAAGGGTGCCAGAAAGCTGCTGCTAACCAGGCTGTCAGATATTACTAGTCAGGAGGAGAAGGATGTTTTAGGGGAGGTTAGAACATTAGGACCGTATGGCCTCCTGGTTAACAACTCGGGTGCCCCTATGCCATACCTGGAACATAGCTTCCCTGGTAAGCTTAGGAGGCCATTTATGCTTGCAAGGTTTAATATGTTTCCGTCCGCCATTACGGAGGGCCGCTACAGGGGCACTCCAATGGCGGAACGTTTATGCTCTTGCAGAACGAGCTCTATCGAATCCCTGGAGCATATCATTTTTGACTGCCTCCACTATGCTTCGATCCAGGATAAATATGTGCATTCCCTGATTGCCAACCTACCCGGGAGAGCACCCAGAGTTCTAGTCAAATGTCTACTGGAAGATCGTTCCCCGGAGGTATCTAGCAAAATTGCCAAATTCCTTTGGAAAATCTATGTGGACAAACTTAGCGTGATGCCTGCAGTCAGTCCCCCGGGCGGGCAGGCAGTGACAAGGCACCCACACTAAGCAGGCCAAATAAGCTTCGAGGTGTCCGAAGGGAGTTAATTAGCACCCTTGGTACTAATATGCAGGACAAGCAACTGTTGTGCTACATCTCCCTCCCCCAGCTCATGGGATAGGTTTGTTTAGCTAACTTTAACTCTCCAACAACTATTATGTTAAGGTCTGGGTAGGCATGTCGCTGCCTCCTGGATTCTCCCCCTTAGTAGGCTGGTTATATACATTTTTGATATGGCACAGTAGTGTGTACCATTCAATTATAAAATTGTTAATTATTACTATTCTTGTTGATTATTCATGTATTGTGTATGATTTTATCCATTTTATTTGCTTGTGTGCTCTTCTTTGCAATGACTCTACTGTCACGCAATAAATTACTGATTGATTGATTGATTGATAATATTTTATAGTGTGTTTGTAGGACTAGGCCTTTGTAGATATTAGATAATATTCCATTTTTTTCCATAGGTTTTAGAATAGTTAATAGCAGTTAGAGTGTAGTAGATATATATATATAATATAAATTTTGATTAAATAAATAAATTTTAAAAATGAAAAACTTCCTCTGCATAATTTGGAAAGGAAAAATGGAGAAGGGAAGCAGGAAAGGCTGGTCTGCTGCCCGTAAGGCAGGCAATGGGGCATGTGGCAAAGGTGTCAGGGGCCATGCCAGCAGAGTGGCAACAGGCATCAGCAGCAACCCAAGTCCATCACCACGCCCCAAACTGCACAGGTCTGATTTTGGCAATCAGGCTTCAGAGGCTCCCAGCAGTGGCACTAGGGGTGTGGTTCAGTGGTACCTCCTGCCAGCGTACTCCACTGCCACGCAGGGTACTGGAAGGCCTGCAGTGCAGGAGGCTGCGACTGCAGGAACAGGTACAGGTGTTTCGGGGTCAGATATACCTCCAGGGCCACCAATGTCCCCGACCCCAATTATTGAGGTGATCCCCAGCATTCCAGGGCTGGTGAATCCAACCCCGGCTGCTAGAGGCAGGGCCCGATCCCCGGACAATGGCAGCATGGAGAGGAACAGCAGTAGCAGCAGCAGTTATAAGGGGGCACAAGGAGAGTGGCAGTGGAAGTAGCATGGTGGGCAGTCGATCAGCCTCAGGGTCCCAATACCTTCATGGGACATCACTCAGATTGGGAACAGCGAGGCAGATATTAGTCCTGTGGAGATGTCTGGTGCTGAGGCAATGACTGTCCCTCTGAGAGCTGTGTCGCCACCATGTTCTGCCCCTCCTAGCAGCGCTGGCAGTGGTGTGTTACCCGATGCGGGCCAGAAGGCAGGAGGAGGCAAAAAATCCTCCGTCTGGGCACATTTTAAGTTGGTGTGGGCGGATGATCCCAGGGAGGTGCAGTGCACTTTGTGCCAGAAGGTGGTGAAGCATGGGAAGGTGCTCACCAACCTTGGCACAACTACCATGGCGAGGCACCTCAAGGGATGCCACAGCGCTGTGCTGCTATGCAGACATGCAGGGGCAGTGGACGTCAGTGGGTTCCCGACTGCAGCGGCCAGTTGTCCGCCTCTATCAGCAGGCAAGCATCCTGCTCGAACAGCTGCCTCTAGCAGCAGGAGAAGTATTGCTGCTAGGGGGGAGCAGCAGCAGCAGCAGCGTCAGTGCACCATGGGCAGGGCCCTGAGGGAAACGCGGGTCTGCGATTTTCAGATTTCCCGCAGAATTTCCCCCCCCCCGCGGAATCTCCTGCCCCGCTTACCCAGCGCAGAATTTGTAGCCTGTGCTAGGGAGACCCAGGGCAGGAGATTTCACGGGGGGACGGGAATGAACAAACTCTCAGGGCTTCCCCTCCCCAGCTTCCAGGACTTGCCTCCCCCGTTTAGAAAACTAATTAAATTAGCAGCGTTGGCGGCAGCAGTTGCTTCAGTGTGCACGTCCCCAGATCATCCCCATCCAGCTCCTGGCCTCCCTGAGCAGCGCAGCCAGATGACATCATCCAGCTGTGTCGCCCTGAGAGGCCCCATTGGGAGGGACCAGGAAGAGGCCAGGAGCTGGATGGGGATGAGCTCACTGAAGCAGCTGCCACCGCCGCTGCTCCTAAGTCACTGCCGCCACCTGCTCCAGCCATAAGGTAAGTAGGGGGTCTCCTGGATTGGGGGTTCCCACTGTGCTGTTTGTGTTGGGGGGGTTACCTGCTGTGCCCTCTGCATTGCCATGTGTTTGTGTTCGGGGGGTTGCCTGCTGTGCCCTCTGCTTTGCCATGTGTTTTGGGGGGGGTTAGGATCTGTGCCCTCTGTTTTGCCATGTGTTTTAGGGGGTGGGTTAGGAGCTGTGCCCTCTGCTTTGCCATGTGTTTTTTGGGGGGGTTAGGAGCTGTGCCCTCTGCTTTGCCATGTGTTGGGGGGTGGGTACCTGATATTTGAAATACCCATACACAGAAAAAATTATAAGCAGATTTTTTATTCATTGGTACAAGGAAATGGATTGCCATCTGACAGTTTTAATTTTACTAGACTTGTTTTGTAATTTTATTGGGTCACAGAATTTTGGGTCACAGAATTTTCAATTTGGGGTCGCAGAATTTTGGGGGAAAATGGGAGGTGTGGCTTTCAACTTAAAGTCACGCGCATGTTGGGGGAAATGATAGCGCTGGATGGACAGCCCTTCTCGGTGGTCGGGGACATGGAGTTTACGTGCCTGATTGACTTCCTGGCCCCGCAGTTTAAGCTGCCCTTGCATACCACCCTGAGTAGGCAGGTGGTGCCATCCCTGTACTAGGCTTTAAAGGAGTAGGTGAGGGAGAAGCTGGCAGGGGCTGCCACCGTCCACTTCACCACCGAACTGTGGTCGAGCAGGAATGTGTATCACGTCTACCTGGCAGTGATGGTGCACTGGTGGCAGGACCCGGAGGCAGCATTTGGCAGTGGCAGGAGGGGTCCCGAAGCAGGGTATCGGTGACCCCTGCTTCAAGTGGAAGTCATGGATGACCCCCACACCGCTCGGAATATCGAGTCTGCCCTGACCGCCATGGTGAGGGAGTGGGTCACGCCAGGTGCGCCCGTCACCAAGGGGTGTGTGGTGATGGACAACGCGGCCAACTTACTGAGGGAAGTCTGTGCGGAGGGCTTCACCAGCATCCCTTTTGCTGCACACACCTTTCACCTGGTGGTCAGGGATGCTCTGGGCTTGGGGAAGAAGGGGATTGGGGCAGGAACCCTTAGTTCCCTCATCGAGCAGGGGAGGAAGCTGGCTGGTTTCTTTAACCAGAGCGTGAAGGGCAGCGATCTCCTCCAGACAAAGCAGGCTGAGCTGGTGCAGGATGTGTCCAACTGGTGGAATTCGACATTCCTGATGTTGGAGCGGCTTCTTGAGTAGAAAGCCACCTTGCATCAGGTGCAACTGGTGACAGACAGTGGGGCACCTCCAGGGTACGATGGGGTGGAATGTGAGATCCTGGCTCACATGGTCTTCATGCTCAGACCATTCCTGATGGTGGTTCCTCCACAGCCACCATCAGCCAGGTGACCCCTCTGGTCCAGAGTCTCCTGAGGAGGATGGAGGAGATTCTCCAGGGGTGGGATTGTGGCCCTCAGGGCAGGAAGCTGGTGAATGAGGTGGTTGCCCTAGTGCGGCAGCTGAAGGCAGGACTGAAGGTGCAGTTTGATGATCTCCTGCAGTGGGAAGAATACGTTTTGGCAACCATGCTGGACCCCAGGGTCAAGGGCAGCGTGGCATGCCAGACAGTGCTCTATGGGCACTGGAAGGGTGAGTTGGTGGAGAGGGTCCGACAGGCAGAGCAGGCTCTTGAGAGTGCGCAGCAGCAGGATGCCCCTGGGGATGGTAGGAGTGTCAGCAGTCACCCCTTTCAGCCGTCGGGATCTATCTCTGCCCTCAGCCCTAGAAGTAGCAGCAGCAGCAGGCTGAGCAGCAGCAGCACCCCTATTGCCAGAAGCAGCAGCTCGTATGTGCAGGCCACTCTGGGGAGCATTGGCTCGTGCACATCAGGGCAGGCAGCGTGGCTGAGGGCTGTGGTGCCCAGTAGGGGTGGGACTACCGGATCATCCGGTATCCGATACTGCCGGTATTTTGGTGTACCGGCAGTAACGGATTATTACGGTATTATTGGGTCCCGTACCGGATCCCCCCGTGCTGTATTTTTTTACATTGCGGCCATTCAAATGAATGGCTGCAATGTAAAAAAAACCGCATAAAAAGTCCACACACTTTCCCTCCCCGAGTCCAGGCTGTGCAGGAGGAAGGGGGGACTCCCCCCC
>QEPC01014746.1:150952-182659 GCA_003113815.1 Sphenodon punctatus | reverse complement strand
GGAGGAAGCTCGCCTGGCCCCTAGCCTGTTGACATTCCGGCGGTGTTGTAAAACCTGGCTGTTCACCCAGGCCTTTGGGGAGGGTGGGAGGGTAGGATGAGGGGTTTTTAGCTCCCCCACCTGACTTGTTTGTATTATATATTATTTAGCCCTGTTTTAATATTTTAATATTATTGTTATGAAATGTTTTAAACTGTTTTTATTGTATTTTATTGTTGGAAGCCGCCCTGGACTGCTTTGCAGGAGGGGCGGGGTAGAAATCTATTAAATAAATAAATAAATAAATAAATAAACAAACCTTCTGCTGCTGGGAATCCCCGAGCTGTCCCTGGATATGGATTGATGGTGCAGTGGCACATGCCATCCCATGCCAGGGGCAGTCTTGGGACAGCGCTCCTCCTCAATCTGGGATGCTGCTGCTGAGGTGCTGTCCCTCCCTCCCAATGCCTGTTGCCCTCCTTACTCTCTCTCTCTCTTTCTCTCTCTCTTTCTCTCTCTCTGACTAGATCGCCTTGGCTGGCCTATCTGACTGACCTCATGACACCGGATGGCATTGGGAAGCTGTAAGCCTGCCAGCTGGCCTCTGCGTAGAGTATCTCGGCCTGTCTGTTTGTCTGTCTGTCTGTCTGTCTCTCTCTCTCTCTCTCTCTCTCTGTGTACAGTCTTCGCCAGCCTATCTGAGTGACCTGCCAAGGTCCCAGCCTGCCTTCCCTACTGTATCTCATGCTATGCTGCCTGTCTGCCAGCCCACCCAGGTTGCTAAGATCAAACCCTGCCTCAGCCAGCCTTCCGATGCTCATGCCACGCTGCCTGTCTGCTCGCCCGCCCAGATTGCCAAGATCAAATCCTGCCTCAGCCAGCCTTCTGATGTTCATGCCACGCTGCCTGTCTTCCCGCTCACCCAGGTTGCCAAGATCAAACCCTGCCTCAGTCTGCTTTCTGCTCATGCCAAAGTGCCTGTGTGCCTGCCCTGTGGGTAAAGCTGAATCCCTGCCCTGGCCTGCCTGCCTCTCATGCCAAGGTGCCTGTCTTCCTGCGCTGGCAACCCTGGTTGATGTGCCCCACTGGCCTGGTAATCCCGCTGCTGCTGTCTGCTGACCATGGGTGCTCTGTCCTGGCAAATCCAAATGTGCCCACACAATCCTGCTGCTGCTGTCTGCTGCTGTTCCTCGCATTCTGTGCCCTGGCAATCCAATGACTGCTGCTGCTGCTGATGCCGCCTCTGCGGTACCACAGGCTCTGTTCTTTGGCCCTCCAATCTATGCTGCTGCTGTTGATGCCACCTCTGCTGTGCCATGGTACTGTGCCCTGGCAATCCAATACCTGATGCTGCCTCTGCTGTCTGTGCTGTGGGTTCTGTGCCCTGGCAGTCCAATATCTGCCGGTGCTGCCAATGCTATCTCTGCTGTCTGTGCCATAGGTTCTGTGCCCCAGCAATTGAATGTCTGCTGCCGCTGCCAATGCTCCCTCTGCTGTCTGTGCCATGGGTTTTGCTA
This sequence comes from Sphenodon punctatus, assembly GCA_003113815.1. Taxonomy (NCBI): domain Eukaryota; kingdom Metazoa; phylum Chordata; class Lepidosauria; order Sphenodontia; family Sphenodontidae; genus Sphenodon; species Sphenodon punctatus. The sequence goes on along the minus strand of QEPC01014746.1, from coordinate 181,163 downwards.
CCGGGCAATCCAATGTCTGCTGCTGCTGCCAATGCTCCCTCTGCTGTGCCATGGGTACTGTACCCTGCAATCCAATATCTGCTACTGGGTGGCCACGTGATTCATCACCGGGCAAGGCTTGACCAATTGGCAGAATAGATTATTCAGGTCCGGTGAGTAGGATACAAGCCTGCAACGCCTGGCCGAGTAGGGGTGCCAGCCACACCTAGCTGGGCCTTTGCTGCTGCTCCACCAATGCCTGGCAGCCTGCAATGCCCAACCAAGTAGGGTTGCCAGCCACCAAGCCCTGGTCGGGCCCCTGCCACTTCTCTGGCAAGCCTGGCAGCCTGCAACACCCAGCTGTGATGGTGACTTGAACTAGTGGAGAATTCAGCACAGAGCAAGCAGAACTGGAGGCCTGCCAGTTTGTGTGTTTACGATATTAAACAGCCCAAACCCACGCCAGGCCTACCCTTCACTTCATATGGGGTAACGTCCATACCCGTCCAAGTCCAATTGCCCCGCATGCCATGTGTCTTGGAGCAAAATAATGTCAAAGGATCTAATGAAACAACCAAAATCATCTTCCATTCCCCCCCCCCAACCCTAAATGCTCTGAGAAACTATAGAGATAAAAGAATTCCTTAGGGGGCCTCCCCATCATTCCTCCACGTAATCTGAGGTTGCAGAACCCAATTCTTTTGAGGGGAGATGAAATTTCTCCATCCCCAATATTGAGGGAGAGAGAGGAGGTGTAGGCAAAGGATTAATCTTAACTGAACATTATCCTGAAGGATCAGAACCCATATTACCCATCACTGTGCATGACCACTTCCCATGTGCCAAAGCACCCAGGGAAGTGGTCTCATGCTGAATATTTTGTGACACAACTTCTTTTACCTGCTCTGTTACTAAGACAACTTCCCCTTGAGACTGGTAACCTTCTAAATAAATAGTTATTGCAGGCTTCCAGGCATCGGTGGAGCCAAGGCAGAGGCCCGGCCCGGTCTTGGTGGTCTGGCACCCATACAGGGCTGGGAATTGCAGGCTGGCATCCTACTCACCAGATCTCAACCATCTCTTTTGCAAATTGGTCAAGTAGCCTTGGCCGCAGGTGATTCCCGTGGCCATCCAGCCACCACCTTGATTCCCGTGGCCAGCTAGCCACCGCCTGCCGTGATAGCAACTAGAAATGGAGAACCCAGCATAGAGTGAGCAGAACTGGAGGACTGTCAGCCTGCCATGCCTGGCCAAGTTTGTGTGCCAGCCACCAAACAAGGGCTGGGCCTCTGCCGCTGCTCCACTGATGCCAGCCTGCAATGCCTAGCCAAGTAGGGGTGCTGGACACCAAGCCCTGGCCAGGCCTCTGCTGTTGCTCCACCAATGCCAGTATGCAATGCCGCACCCCCTGTGGGTGCCAGCCACCAAGCTCCAAGCCTTCCTGGCCTCTGCTGCTGCTGCTGAGTCTCTGCCTTCAGGCCATGACAACCCACGCAACCCCACTTTGGGCACCAGCAGGCACTAATTGGCTGGGCATTTCAGGCTGCCAGGCATCGGTGGAGCAGCAACAGAGGCCCAGCCAGGGCTTGGTGGCTGGTACCCCATCTCAGTCGGGCATTGCAGGCTGGCGGGCCTCCAGTTCTGCTCACTCTATGTGGGTTCTCCATTTCTAGTTGCCATCACGGCAGGAGTGACAGGACTACAGCAGTGTCTGCTAGTGCCCAAAGTCAGTTTGCGTGTGTTGTCATGGCCTACAGGCGGAGACGGGCAGCCCAGCAGAACATCTTCTTTCAGAAGCCTTTGGGTGGGCAGCAGCATTGTTCATTTGGAAAAGAGGACAGGAGTCAAGAGACCCCAATTCTAATTCCTGGTTTGGAAGCCCGTTGACCTCTCTGCATTTCAGCTCTCACAGTTCTAAACCATAGGGCTACCATTCTGGGAGCTCACAGGAAAAAGAACCTGTAAGGGAACTAGGCTTAGGGTATGAAGTTCCAATTGCTGTTGCATATCCAGCCTCTTTGCAGGGTAAAGAAGAGGACTCTTAAATGCTACCCCTTCTTCAGAAGAACTTAGGCTCAGTGCTTGTGTCACGGGGGATGGGGGGAAAGGAAGGGGAGTAATAGGGATTAGGGCCCAAACACACAGGAGAACGAGGGGGAAACAAGGGAGCAAATACAAGGGGCGGCTACCTCTGTAATTGGAGTCCATCTTGAAGACTAGAATGTCCCTCAGGGTAGTGGGTGGGCTTTCCCCCTTGCTCAGAGGGCAACCCTTTTCATCATCGGGACGCAATGAGAGGTAGCCAAGTGCCCCAGAGGACAAGGGTAATACAAGGACTAAGGGGGAACAGACACTCGGGGAACTGCACGGGGTCCTGGGCACCGTGCAACAAGAAATGGTGGGGAACAAAGGGGAAGGGAAGGGGTCCAAGGGAAAGGGGAAGGGGGAAACAAAAAGGGATGCACGGGAGAAGGAGGTGAAGGATAGGGCTTGTTCACAAGGGGAGAACTTGCTAGGAATATAAGGGGAGAAATGTAGGGGCACGGAGAGGGGGGAGACAGGTAACCCACACCTACGATACCACCTTTCTCTACCACAATGAAGGATACCAACAACACGATACACACACTCACCCACTCTCACTGGTTGCAGGGGAAGGGGGACACAAGGATCAGACACTCGAATCCACTCTAGAAAACGAGGCTCAAACAAGGAAGGTTCTCAGGAAAACAAGGGGGCCAGTTGTGATTACCGGCAGAGGTCTCAAGCCCCGCCGGTCCATTTGATAGGCAATCCCCTGATCAGGAACAGGTGTGCTCAGGGCGGGACCCCCACCTGCCGCTGAGCTATGCACTGCACTCAACTTCCTGGGGGCGGGGTCTGGAGCGTCCCTGGGACACAGGGTAGCTCCGCCTCCCCCCGCAATGGTGCCTTCAGCCTCTCTGGACTTGCCGCTGTCAGGTCGTTGCCAGGCAACAGCAAACTAAGCTGCTGGCCTGAGTTAGGCAACACGCGCCCTGACAGCTTGGCCCCTGAGGGTGCCCACCCGATTCCTGTCAGGGCATTGCTTGACCATCTGAGACCCACCGATGTCTGCCAGCCTGAAATGCCCGGCCAACTATGGGTGGCAGCCACCAAGCCCCAAGCCTTCCCAGCCTCTGCTGCTGGGTCTCAGATGGCCAGCCCTGGCACCATGGGCAATCCCAGGGGCCAAGCGCCAAGCCTGCCTGCCTGGGCAACCCGGGGTGCCAAGCGCCAAGCCTTCCCAGTCTCTGCTGATGCTGTTTCTGGGTCTCAGATGGCCAGCCCTGGTGCCATGGGCACCCCCAGGGGCCAAGCACCGAACCTGCCTGCCCAGGCATCCTGGGGTGCCAAGCGCCAAGCCTTCCTGGTCTCTTCTGCTGCTGGGTCTCCAAAGGCCTGCCATGCCACCACGGGCACCCCTGGGGGCCCCTGAAGTTCCCCAAGTCTCCAGGCAGGACCAAAATTTTTGAACGTTTGGGGGGGTCCGAACTCCATGAGACTGAACCCACGAACCCGAACTAAGTTTTTCGTCTGAACATCCGAACTTCATCCTGTTTGCACATCCCTATCCAGTGGATAGTGTGTTAGCTTTGTATATAGGAGTGCTGACCTTACTAGGTGGCCTTGGACAAGCAGTTGCCTTTCAGTCTCAGTTCTCCAATCTATAAAATGGAACGGCTGGAGTCAGACCTGGACAGCCAGTTGATGTAAAGTGATGCATGCCAGTAATGCCAACCTCCAGCCCTGGGGATAATGCAAGAGTCTCTCTGTCTCTCATAACATCATGCCTTTATCTGTTTGACTTGACTCTCCTTATCCTAGTCTTTGTTTCTCTCTCATTCTTCACTTTTGAATTTATAGTTTTTAGTATTGTATATTGGGGTAGGAAATTTCCTGTCCAGGGCCCACTTCCAGTTCATGACACACACACATACCCAGCCACCTGATGCAACATGAGATGGCTCCTGCAAACTTCCATTCAATATAGCCTGCCGACCCCTTTTTTCAGCAGCCTAAAGGCAAAAGGCAAGAAAGGGAAAAGTCTCTGGGGGGATGGGGAGTGCTCCAAGCTGGGTCCATGCCACTGCAGAATGTCCTGACCCTTCACAGGATGTTCCTGGCTGTGGCCCCTCCCCCACAGAGAAGTTACACACACACACACACCTCTCCCCAGAGTGCAGTCCCAACCTGTGCAGGATTATCTGGCCTGCATGAAGCTTTAGAATGTTGCAAATCCACAGAGGAGAGTTTGCCATCCCTGTTTTAGTATATAATTCAATGGCTGCAATTCCAAGCCTCGTGAGCTCCACTGCATGGTTGGCACGCATGCTGTGGGCCCCGTGCCAGGGGTGCACGTGACTTGCATGTCCATACATGTGTGCGCCCTGTGTGTTCCGTGTGTGCCAGTCTGTGGAGATTGGGATTGGCCCCATTGGCATTTTTTTCCCCCTCCAAGGACTCTTCAGTAGAATATTCCTTTTCTCATTTTTTAGTTATGGTGGCCCAGACAACTATTCAGTTAAAAATGGCATGTTGTCAAGGTCAGCGTATTAATCACAACATGTTAATCACAACGCATTAATCACAGGTGCATTGCTTGTGCTATATAAATAACTAGTAATTATCATAACCATAATCAAACATCTTGGATCATATAGCTTTCATCCCCCCAAATATATACGAATATAGTAATCTTTTTCATACCTGCTTAAAAGTGTTTTTTTAGGTTTGAAAATAAAAGGGGTGATGAGTTGTTGTTTAGCACATATACTGAACACAGAAAACACACCCACATATATATATATATATATATAATGAAATATTTTAAATGTTTGTAGTATTTTAAAAGGATTTTATATTTTTGACCATTTGTGTTGTTCGCCGCCCCGAGGAGTGGCTTGCCCAAAGTCATCCAATAAGTTCATATCTATGATAGGATTTGAAGTCTGGTCTCCCAGGTCTAAAAATAGCACCTTACCCACTAGGCTACACTAGCTCTAACCTCTTCTTCTCCCTAAAAACAAAAACAGAAAGTCAAAACTGTAGGTAATAGCCACGTGCATAACCAAAACCAGTTTGGGATTGTCTAATAATTTAATTGTAAGCCTCTGAAAGTATCTTGCAATTAATGAATTAAGCCTCAATATGTTCTTGAGTAGCAACTGCATTTCTGACCTTCAGCATGATTATTACCACAAGAAATCAAAATAAATTAGTCCCCAGAAGAAATAATCTTTTATAGACATGTTTCATCCTTTCAAAATCTGACTGCATTGCGATTAGGTTCATGATTGGATTTTAAATAATTCCAAGCTCATCAAATTGATCCTGCTTAGCTTATGAGATTGGCGATGATCACAGCCTGAGGGAGTGTGGCAATGGGCCACGAGTCCATCAGTTAATGGAAAGCAGGCAGAAGAAATCTTCTGACCTCATCAGTGGTTAAAAATTCTGCCAGCTATGCTTGTAGAACAGCACAGCTCACTGGGCAGAGTTCCGAGAAAATATATTATCCAATATCACTTTAGAAAAGAACCACATTTTATAATTTCAATAAACGACTCTTGTATGGTGATTGTGTTGTAATAATTTGTGTCTAATTGCATCAATGTTCTGCCTTTGGCCTCATGTTGAGCAACACTCTGTATAAATGAATACATCTAATTCATGCCCTGAGTCTTGACTTATTGCTTAATGAACCTTATGGGCTTGACAGTCCTCCACCATTTAAGTCAATGAGATTTTTGCCATTGACTTTAATGGTGGATTATGCTCTGAGTAAAGTACAGCATATATTAAATAATGTTTGTAGGAAAAGTCCATGAATGTGCTGTAATGATTTACCATTGACTACATATTTACCTTCAGATGCCAGGTGCATCCCAGCTTATTTAGCAGCAATTGGACCATTTTCAGCCAGGCTAAATGAAGTTTGGCATCAGATGCTTGAAAACTGTTCTCTCTCTCCCACATAATTCATTAGGATTTGGGCACCCTAAGACGATACCTCTCAGAACACTATTCCATACCTTGGCTTTACTACTCAGCCAGATTCCAGCTCCATTATCAATGTTGTGTGTGCTTTCCTCAGAGATGTTCCCAAGACCTGACAATGGAATGTTTTATAACCGCAAAATTGACTCTTAGGCTCAGATCCAATGGAACATGAGCCAAGAGAGCACTTTGAGGACTGGGCTGCCAGAAATGCTAGCACTGTTTCTTTGGTTGACTAGCATGCTTCTCATATCTATTTTAAGTTACTAACACAGTCCTACTTACCTACCTCACAGCCACTGATGAGAGTGTGTGTGCCATATTGATCCCAAATATAAGAGATGGAGACAAAGTAGTTCAGAGGATCTCTCTCTCTCTCTCTCTCTCTCTTTTTTTGGACCAACTTCTGTTGACAAGAGTTGTCTAAAGAAGGGCCCTGTGTGGCCCAAAGTCCACATGGAGAAAGAGAAGAGAGATGTATTTTTGGACCTAAGGTTGTTTAAAGTAGCTGAGAGTTGCCTTTCCTGGCGAGTAGTGTTATCTTAATTTGTGAATATTAAACTGTTGCCCCCATCCATCTAGCCTTTGGGTTCACTTTGTCCATAGCAATTTATTTTACCCACTTTATCATATCCATCGCTAATGACTGAATTATTTATTTTATTTTTACATTTTTACCCCATCCTACTCCAAAGACTCAGGGCTGCTCACAACATTGAATTTTTTTTAAAAAAATTCAAATTATAAAATACAAGAATACATTAAAATGCCTTAAAAACCCATCATCCTGCCCACACCACCCTTTATCCCACCCCCCCCCTGCCACCCACCAATCCTCCTCCCCAAGATACTCTACCTAATCCCACTGAACCCTATTTCTCCCTGTCAGATGCCTGGCCAAACAAAAAGGTCTTGCATCTCCTTTTTGATGAACAGGCTCAGTCTTAGATGGACCTCCAAGGGGAGAGATTTCCATAATTGTGGGGCAGCAACCGAGAACACCCCTGTGCCATGTAGCAACTTCATGGATCGTTGGCACTTGCAAGAGGGTGCCCTTGGCCGACCTCAGATGCCGCGACAGAACATGGGGGAAAAGGTGGTCTTTTAGATACCTGGGACCCAGACCATTTAAGGCTTTATAGGTTAAAACCAGCACCTTGAATTGTGCCTGGAAAGCTGTTGGTGGCCAGTGCAGACTCCAAAAGCACTGGTATAATGTGCTCCCGCCGACCCGTCCCCAACAGAAGGCAGACCGCCACGTTCTTCACCAATTGCAGTTTCTGAACAGCTTTCAAGGGCAGCCCCACATAGAGAGCACTGCAGTAGTCTAGCCTCGAGGTTATGAAGGCATGGATGACAGATGAAGAGAGTTACCCATTATTGTGGTAGCTCTACTTCCTAATTTGAATGAGTTGATTTGTGTAAATGTATGCCAGTTTTAAAGTTTATTACCCAAGTTTCTTTCTTTCTTTCTTTCTTTCTTTCTATTTATTGGCTGCCCCCTCATGCCTACGGCATCTCGGGGTGGCTCACAACAGTTAAAACAACAATAAAATACATAAAAACAACAATATGAATAATTAAAACTACTTGAGTCAGAGCTAGAAAAAGAAGGTTTTTAAAAGGTTTCTTAAAAGCAGGATTATTTTTTTAAAAAAAATCAAATTGCACAAATGGCTACCAGTTCTTGTGTTATCTCTACTTCCTCATTTACCTGAGTTGATTTGTGTAAATTTATGCAAATTTTAAAGAGCTTATTGCCCAACTTTGAGGCAGAGCTAGAAAAAGGGTTTTAAAAGGTTTCATTAAAAGCAGCATATTTTTTATAAAAATGAAATTTTATAAATCTAACATCCCCACACTCTGGCCTTTGTATCTCCTTTTTAAAACCCTACCATTAGATCTGATGGCTTAGTTACTAGAGAGGGATTTTACATACTGGCCAGTAGTTAAATAACTGCTTGGTAGGATGCTGGCTTAAGAATCAGGTTTCTATACATTCTAGAGGACAAGTCCATAAATAGCTATTAGTCAAATTAGTCAGGGGAATGAAACCTCTGACTGTTGGGGACTGGGAATGAATAACAGGAAATGGATTGCTCCATGCAACTTGCTGTAACTGCTAAAGTAACTGTAGTTGCTCACTGTCTCAGACAGGATGCTGGGCTAGATGCACAGGATGTATTGGTCTGACCCAGTATGATGGTATTATTATTAGACATTTATAAAGCGCCAGTCGCATGACCTGGTGCTGTACAGAACATAGAATTAGACGCGGTCCCTGCCTGTGGCTTACAATCTAAGAGACAAAAACAAAGGGGGGGAGACAGGGGGAGGGGACAGTGGGAGAGACATGGGAGAAGACAAAGAAACATTCAGGCGGATGCGAAGTCTCAGGTGCGTGTGCTTGGCTTGGTTACAATGAAGTTGGTAGCAGCAGTCAGCAGAGGAGGGCTGACAGTAAGAGTAAGGGGAAAGGCTAGCGGGCATTGGGAAAGGCAGCATGGAAAAGGTGGGTCTTGAGGATGGATTTGAAGGAGCGGAGGGAGGAGGCAAGGCGGATGTGGGCAGGGAGGGAGTTCCAGGCATGTGGGGCAGCGAGGGAGAAGGGACGGAGGCGGTTGGGCGAGCAGGAGAAACGAGGGAGAGTAAGGGTGGGTACAACGGAAGAGCGGAGAGCACGTGCAGGAGTGCGTAGGGAGATTAGGTCCGAGAGATAAGGGGGAGCTTGGTCGTGGAGCGATTTGAATGTGAAAACCAGGAGCTTGAACAGGATACGTTCAGGAAGGGGGAGCCAGTGAAGGGAGAGGAGGAGAGGCTGCACATGGTCGAAGCGACGGGCAGAGTGAATGACCTTGGCAGCAGAGTTTTGGATTGCGATAAGGGGGGATAGGTGAGAGCGAGGGAGACCAGCAAGGAGGAGGTTACAGTAGTCGAGGCGAGAGATAACCATGGCATGAACAAGGATTTTGGCCGAGGAGATAGATAGAAAGGGGCGGATGCGGGCAATGTTGAGGAGGGCAAATCGGCAGGATTTGGCCACAGAGTCAATGTAAGGTTTAAAGGAGAGGTGCGTGTCAAAGATGAAGCCCAAGCTGCGGGCTTGGAGAACAGGACGGATGGTGACCCCATCAATGCAGATGGTCAGGTTAGAGGGAGAGGAAGGGGAAGGAGGAAAAATGAGGAGTTCAGTCTTGGCCATGTTTAGTTTGAGTTGGCGTCGGGACATCCAGGCAGAGATATCAGAGAGGCAGTCGACGAGGCGTGAGCGGATAGAGGAGGAGAGAGAGGGGGTAGAGAGATAGAGTTGGGTGTCATCAGCGTAGAGATGGTATTGGAATCCGTGGGAGGCAATAATTTTGCCAAGGGACAGGGTGTAGATAGAGAAGAGGAGAGGGCCAAGGACAGAACCTTGGGGGACCCCAACCGAGAGGGGAAGGGAGGGGGAGGTCGACTCAGGGAGGGAGACATTAAAGGAGCGGTCAGAGAGGTAGGAGGAGAACCAGTCAAAGACAGAGCCACGGAAGCCCAAAGAGTAAAGCGAGTCCAAGAGGAGCGAGTGGTCGACAGTGTCAAAGGCAGCAGAGAGGTCAAGGAGGACAAGAACGGAGTAGTGGCGCTTCGATTTAGCGACAAGTAGATCATTGGTGATCTTGGCCAGGGCAGTTTCAGTAGAGTGGAGGGGGCGGAAGCCGGACTGGAGAGGGTCCAGGGAGGAGTTGGCCGAGAGGAGGTCCAGGCAGCGAGAGTAGACGACACGTTCCAGAAGCTTTGAGGCAAAGGGAAGGAGGGAGACTGGCCGGTAACTAGAGGTAACATAAGAACTACTTATGTTCTTATGCTGCACCAGCATTAACAGTATCTAACCTTTGGGACAGCCACACTGATACCGTTTTTAGACGAGGCACTGCAGAAGCACCTCCCAAGCCGCGCGTTAAGACAGAAGCCGACTGCGCTGCCGAAAGTGACGTTCTCCCCGTTGCCAGCAACGGCAGCGGATGGAGATGCGGCGCTTTGCAGAGGCGTGTTCTAGAGACCTGAAAATTGAGGTCTGCAAAGCGCTGCATCTCTGGTCGCCGTCGTTGCCGGCAATGGGGAGAACATCATTTCCGGCAGCGCAGCGGCTTCTGTCTTAATGCGCGGCTTGGGAGGCACTTCTGCAGCGCCTTGTCTAAAAATGGTTCCAGCATCCTGGGTTCTATTCTTCAGTATGTTTTTGCACCACCTCTGTTAGCTTATTCATAAAGTTGAGGGGGCAACTCCTAATTATTTTCCATGTACAGCTAGTTGATTGAAAGGAAAAAAGATGAGGCATATAAGAAGCACAAGTTGTGGCTGTGAGTTTCAAACTAGTAACCAGCTCTCTCACTGTGTGACTGGAAAAAGGGGATCAATGGCTGAAGTGTGTATCTGAAGCGCATGGCTATGGGGCATCCATGCACGCAATGTTACCTGCATGAGAAATGCTTCAGATGAATGGTTCCCAGCATGACTGGCCTCAGGTCTGTCCACAGAGGTGGCCACCCTGGCCAGCACAGTGCATGCCAGATTTTTCTGTGCATGGCCATGAGTGGCCACTGCATGGATCATGGGAGTGCGCCTCTCCACGCACCACCGTCACATGAGCACTTGGACATGTGGATGGTGAGGGGCCATGCATAGATCTGTCATTTAAAAACACCCCATGGGTGTCACTGGGACACCCACACACAGAAATAGGGAAAGCGCTTTCGTCTTTCATTATTTTAGGTAGATCAAACACACCCAAGGTGCATATGTGCTTTCACTTTTTAATGTCTCAATTGCATTGTAATAACTATTTCCTCTTTTATCTTCCCAGGTGGGGTCTGAAGTTTGCTCTGCTGTAAGATGAGTTTATAGAGCTTTTTATTGCTCCCCATCTTGGTCATTCTTTCACACTAGACTGCAGTTTATGAAGCTGTTAATGTTAACAACTCAGCATAGCACCCTTTGTGTTCATGGCTGCTCTCTTCCGTGCTTTAAAACTTTCTTCCAGATAAGTCAAGAGAAGATGGGCTGTGGGCAGCTGGGGCTATTCCCTCTTTGCAAACAATCCTGGACTGATAGTCATGTAACCATTTGAATTCCTAGTCAATGACTGGGCTGTGAGGATATTTAGTTGCTGATAGTCTTGCAACATTTCCTGTCCTGAGAACTTCCCTGGTATTTCCAGTATTCTCTGTGCTTGGATTACAGAAAGGCTTTTAGATTGGGGTTGTTTTTCATCCTTTGCTGACATGCCATCCGTATAAGTTATATGTGTCAACGTCAAAAACATTTTCATATGGCTTTTAAACCCATAATTATTGGATTATTCTTTGTGCATTTGTGTTTGTTAAATTGATTTAGATTTCCTGGAACTATCTCCTACAGATTATAACAGAAGATGGCAAGCTTTGTATGGAAATTTTAAAGCAAGTGATGTGTTTCTAATAGAAATAAATAGAATAAAATGTTACATTTTTTTGAGTATAGCTAAAGAAATGTATCTGTTTTGTCCCTGTTCTCTTAAAACATCCACACCACCCACGAAAAGCAATACAGTCCAACCCTCCGACAGTCAAGATAACAAGCATCAGATGTGGCTATACAATGCTGAAAACAAAACCATGAAACACTTTCTCTAATCCATTGATCCTATATTAATGTGGTTGTTTACATATAGGGTATTTTCAGATGTTATGAGATCACGGTGAACCATGGTGAATACCCACATGGTGATTGTGGTCCTGTAACATCTGTTGGGGGGAACGGGGGGGGGGGAATCACATTCAACACGCAAACGGCGGTCCTGGCCAGACCATCTCCGTCGGCGTGTTGAATGTGATTCCCCCCCATGACCAAGGGGACCATCTCGTCTGTCCCCTGATCACGGCCCGGAATCAGCAGTGATATTCCAGGCCATGGTCAATGCCCCGGGGGGGTAGTGGGCACTGGCCGCGGCGTCTGCCTGTCTCCTGGAGAGCAGGGGAGCGTGGGGGGGGGCGGGGCTGTGCGGCCGCACATTGAGCTATGTGGCCCCTCCCCCTCCCCCAATTCCCCGCCGGGATCAGTCGGCACATCTGTTTGATGGCCATTTTGATCCCGGCGGGGGATCAATGGGTGATTCTGTGACGGGGCCAATACCAGCCCCGTCACATCTGAAAATACCCATATTCAAGTAGTTTCTATGATAATATTAGTGTGGAAATAAGTGCATATATTTTTTCCTCACAGTGCTGCTTAGTGGCCAATGAAATTTTGCCACATGAAGTTTCTACTTTAGAGTGGCTAAATAAGTTCTTTTGTTAAATGCTGAACTGATTTTTCCCATGAAGTTTTATGTTGAAATTATAAAAAGGTGAAGCTCAATAATACAAGAAAAAGCCTTATTATTCTTGAGAAGTAAGAGAAGATGAGAAGGAGGGCTAATTATACATATGCAAACTCTCACTCATTTTATATATATATATATATATATATATATCTCCACACACTATTTATTTACTTTCAGGAAAAATTACTGCATTCTGAGCAAGGAAGTTGCAGTCCTGCCACTGACATGTGCAGCACTGATCCCTTCAGAAAAATAAAACGATAAACTAAACAGTGTTTAAAACCTTTCTATCATGACAGCTACATCTGATGGATAATTCGCAGCCTCTGCTTTGAACGTGTATGATCCATAAGAATGATGTAAGTAGAGTAACCAGTGTTTCAGTATAGGTACCACGTCTTTCTATATATGAAGGACTGCCTCTCCTTCCAGGCTGAACTGAACTTGACCGAACCGAACGGCCGAACCCAAACTTGGCGAATGAACCAAACGGCCGAACTGAACCGGGCTGAACCGAACGGCCGAACCCAAACCGCGATCTGTTTGCCCATTCCTATCTACCAGACCTACCAGATTTGCAGGTGCAACTGTTCTGCTAGTAGCCTAACTGTTATGGAATAATAATTTTATTTGTCCATGCAAAAATACAGGTATAAAATGGGTGACTTCAGAAAATCAAGACTGCCATCTCCAGGGTTATGAGGTAATATTGACAGTGGCAGAAGAAAATGTCATGCCCTAGCTTTTAGAGTATTTTTAAACCTGGGAATATAGCAGCATGTAAGCTCCCTTACATCTTATTAACTATAGAGGAAGAAACACTGGAGCTGTACTCCTCAAAGCTGAAAAGGCAGTATGGAATCCTTCTCTTCACAGCATCTCATGGCTCCTGAGCTGACTACAAAGAAAGGTTGTAAGACAGAGACATTCCTGAATGGAACATACAGAGTGAGAATTCCGGAATGCAATGAGAAGGCAATTTGCTCTGCATTTAGAAATAGGAGAGGCATAGCATAAGACGCTAAAAAGCAAAATTAAGAAGGTTGGAAGAGGAGAAAAAACTGTGGGAGTTCAAGGTGATAGATGATGTGCTAAATGGAACAGTCATCCACTACGTTTATCAGAAAAGAAATGGAGTGGTTCTGGAAAAATCATTGAAACCATTAGCCTTGTGGATAGTAGCATTAAGAAAGAAGAAATAAAGGTTGCACAGTAGGTTAGATTAGCAGAGGGATAAAACACAAAACACAGGCAATACCTAACTGGGTAGTGCTTGTATATATTGCATTTCTGGTGCGTTGAGAGACGGTACTGAGCATCATTTGATAGGAGGAAAATGCTCTTTGGGGTAGAGTATAACAAGAATGAACCATCTGAAGAGCTCAGTTGTAAAGAGCAGGGTTAAATGACACTATGGAGTCTTACTTGGAGATGCTGCTGAGTATTCCCATGAGCTTTTACTTTGATTCGCTTCCAGTTGTTTGATTCTGCATTATTACATGGAAGATTTTCAGAGATTCCTCTTAACTCCTGATTTTGCCTTGTGGTCTTGGAGAAATTGAGGCTCTCTTATGTGTTTTATTCTGTTGCCCTTTTATAGTAAATTAAGAGAGAAATGGATCATTCTACTCTTAGGAGGGAGGAGTGCAGCTCCGATTATACAGAAATTGGTATTTCTTTTCGCTGCAAGAAACCTGTGTATTATTAAGTTTATAGTTGTTTTTGCCCTCTTGGCTTTTTGCATGCATAAGACAATTGCTGTTGTTTAATAATACTTTGATTTAATGCTTGTTTTTTTAAAATTATTTATTGTGTGTGTGTATAATATCTTTTTATGGAATTTACTGGCTAATCGGGGAATAAAATCAACTTGACTTGACACTAAATTGGTTGATATTAGAGATGATCTGAATGTATTGATTGAATCAATAGAGAGAAACCATTTACATTAGGATGGGAACGCTCTGTCCCATGGGCTAAATCCAGCCTGTGGCTTTTTGTTTGTTTTTTGTTTTGTCTTGTTTTTTAATTTGACTTCTCTCTAATTCCTGGATCTGGCCCATGGATGCTGCGCAGTCACTACAACAGTGAACTCCATGGAAGGGAGTGGAGATGGGCTGTACATTCAAGTATCCATATCCATGGTATGGGTGCATGGCACAGATCCATGATCTGGTCACTCCCCTTCCTTCTCTCATCCTGAACACACCTATCCCTATTCCTACTGGCGTAGCTACCATAGGGACAGGAGGGACATTTTTCTGGGGCCCAAGATGGAAAGGGGGGGGCACAAATGACCCGTCCTGTCCTGTTGTGGCATGCAACAGTATTGCCAACCCTTCCCTTTAAATCAGGAGGGTTATGAAAAAGGTATGTTGCAGGGCTACAATGGAACCAATGCAGCTCTGCAACATGTGTTTTAAATGCATGTTGCAGGACTGCATTGGTTCCATTGTCGCCCCGCAACATGTATTTTTCATAAGCCTGATTTAAAGAGGAGGAGGGTTGGCAATACAGTCGCGTGGAGACTGAGTGGAAGCGCCAGAAGTGCCCCATATGCTGCAGGGCCTGCAGCACGTGGAATGGAGTAAGCACGGGCGTTGGTGGTGGCATGAGGTGAATCTATGTGGAGACAGGGTGGGAGCAGGGAGAATGTGTGGTGGCAGTTGGTCTGTGTGGGGGGCAGGGGGTCAGCATGGGGGGCAAGGAGGCTGGGGGGGAACAGAGGGGAGGGAAGGGAAAGAGGGAAGGGGGTGGGAAATGGAAAAGGATATTGATGGGGGGAGCAAGCCCATTTCTTGCACCTAGGCCCTATCCAACCTAGCTACACCCGATACCCTGCCTACTCCTATCTGCTCCATAGAGCTTGTACTAATTTTCAAAGTGGCCCATGGGAGGTAAGTCACTTCCCATCCCTGGCTTACATCGATGAGTTCAAAAAGTAGCTTGGAAATAAAGTTGGGTAAATAGAAAACTTAGGCAGATGATTTTAGCATGGTTTTATTTAATGTTCTCCTATACTTTCTCTTTCAAGGCCAGATGTAAAAAGCCAGCTTCAGAATATTTGAGATGGGAAGTGTGCAGCTCTTTGGGAAATATACACGGCAACATTTATAATAATAGGCCCCTTTGTATAGGAATAACTCCTGGGGATGAATAAATAATGGAAGCCTGTTGTGTGGGGTTAGAAGTCTTCATGAAATAAAGGTTCTCCCTGGTTTTTGCCATCCATCAATCGTTCAAATTGCTTTGTGCAATCTTTCCTCAAAGTCTGAGCCTTTACGACTCATCAAATGGGAGTTCAGTCAGGCAAAGTGTCTGTGTGCGCCAGGTCTGACAAATCTCCAGGCTTAGTGAATGACTTAAACAAATTTGAAAATGTTCCAGCAAAACAGGTGCAAAGGATTAATCTTCCTTTGGGTAAGAGCAATGATTTCCAGGTCTCTACACATACTTAATCTCCTTGCAGATGGAAATAATATTCCCAAATATAGTGCTTGAAAGAAAGAAATCGTGACTAAAATATAGATGCAGGTTACTCATTCTAGCTATCCTAATTACAGTTCTCTCATTAGTGAAAACTCATGAGAAATATATTCCATCCTCACAAGACTGTCTAGGAAAGATCTATGGGGTGAATAACTATACTTACTCTTGGACAACCAGGTCCTGAGCCTATAAAAAATTTCAGTGGGATTATAAACATGTACTTGGATCAAACCATGACTCTTCTGAAGTGAACAGAAGTTTTCCCACTGATTTTCATTCTAATGATTTTTATTGCAACATGATAATGTGAACTAAACTCATTGAGGACCTGAGGCAGGTTACTACAAATGCAATAAATCATATGTATCATTTTAAAGTGTGGGAAAGGGAAGTAATTTTATTCTACTTAGCAAATGATATGGAGAAAATTCCAGTACTTTTCCCCAGGAGGTAAGAATTTGGAGCACACAATCTTGCAGGATTCCTTGACCTTCCTAAATTCTTCTTAATTATTTACACCTCTGACTGGGGATTTTTCAAAGCACATGGGTCTGATCTAGTGATACTCCTATTGACCTCATTTGGAGATTTTCTTATTTACTTGGATGGAAGGAAGCAGAGCTCAGTGAATGCTGTTGAAAGTTTGCCTGGCCAAAAATACCCTTCAATGAACCTAGTGCAGCACTTAGGAAACTGTCTCAGCCCTCACAAATGCTCCTCTCAGTTGAACCCTATCGTTCTTACCCCACCCCTTCCAACTGCATCTGAGCCTAATTTCAGACATTACGAGACCACCACAGTCAATCCCGCGGCGGGACCAAAGAGCCCTGAACATCTGATTGGCGTTCGCCATATGTTCACCACAGACAATGACCAGTAGGGGACAAAGCTAACCACCCTTCCAGAGGTTGGGACCGGACCATCTCCGGAAGGATGGTCAAAGCAATTCCCACCAGGAAACCAAAAAAAGTAATGACTGAATGGCAACCACCAGCCGGAAGCAAAGAAAATGATCCCCAGCCAGGGCGAAAGCATGCAGCGTCACTGCCAGGCAATGAGCAACAACACAGACCAGGGAGGGAGATTTAAAGGGCACAAAGCACAGGGGAACGTGGTGGGATGGAGCAAGATGGAAGGGCGAGGAGAGCAGAGGGTGAGCGAGAAAGGGAGGAGGAGGAGGAGGAGGTGGTGGAGGTGGTGCTGGAGATGGAAGTGGTGGCGGAGGAGCAGCAGGCGGGGCAGGCCACCCCAGAGGGGACAACCATCCAGGGGATGGAGGCACCCTGGAAACAGGTAAGGAGAGCGAGAGGGGGCCCACACAGCGGTACAGGGGCATGAAGGGGTGTGTGCCTGGCAGGAGGGGGCAGGGAGGCAGACCGCAGGGCAACGGGACCCAGGCAACTAACACCCCCCATTACAACCCACAGATCCGGAAATGGCCCTGGGACCCAGAGCCCCCCGAGGAGACAGGCAGATGGCAAGTGGAGGAAGAGCAGGAGGGCACACACGGTGGGCGGCCATACCATCGAGGGGGGCAATGAGGCCACAAAGAGACCCAGGACTTCATATGGATCTGGGGGTCCCTGGAGCACCAGATGGAACTTGCAGTAAACATGCGGAATGAGCATGTCTACAACGTGATAGTGGCGACATGGAGGCAGCGGGTTAACACAGGACAGATGGGCCAATGTCGTTCCAAGGTGAAGGAGCTCAAGAGGGGGTACAAGGTGATCAAGGACAATAACCGGCGGTCTGGACATGCAACACAGACCGCCCCCTACTACGACACCCTGGACCACATCCTACACAGGAAGGGCTCCATAGTTGGCTTGTGGGGAGCGCTGTGGTCCAGGGCAGGGAATGGGCTAACGTCCCTTCACCCCTGGCAGCCCCGCACGAAGGCACCAGCTCTGGGGGCCCAGCCCCCCAAGAGGAATGCCCCGGGTCCTCGGGGACCAGCAGGCCCCCCTCACGCACCAGCACAGGGAGCCCACACCCCCAGTCTGACTCAGGAGGATCCGAGGCTGGCACACTGGTCACCCTCAGCCAATGGACACGGGGGAGCACAGCCACACTGAGGGGCCTGCCTCAGAGGGCTCCAAGACTGACATTGAGGGTAGACAAGCGACAAGAAGGGGGAATGGACTGTAGGGGATGGGCCCATGGGTGGTGGAGCCCCCACAGGGCGTGGGTCCATCCCTGTCACCTACAGAAACCCTGGACCGCTGATGGGATGAGGGAGAACCGGGGCCAGCACAGGCACAGAACAGGGGGCACAGGCACAGCAGGCTGGGCACTGGTGCTAGCGCGTGGGGAGGGAGGCACCATGCTGCTCATTGAGGAAGAGGTTTTTCTGTTGGAAAAAACTATCATAGCAGCTTGCTGTTTTAGCCCTAATGTCTGCCTCTCCTATCTCCCATTTGATGCTTTCCTGTCTGCCTCCCCATCCCTCTCCTCTTTCCCATTCTTTTTTTCCCCCAACCTTGTGTGGACCTGTTTAGGACCTCTGAAAGTTCATGCACTGGGGCTACTCGCTCACATATTAAAAGAATTATTAATATTAATACTTTAAACTGATATACTGCTTTCTCCAATATGTCAGTGGGAGGGGGTAGGAAGGGGAGAAGCGCCACCCACTCACACCTTTCGCACATGAGGGAGCTCTGTTTTGTGAACTGCGAGGGAAGGAGGCCCGTCAGGATAGTGTTTGGGTCTGTTCGTGTGCTTACGCACTCTGAACCTTGACCCCTATCATCATAGGGCACAGAGCTGGGGAACAAGGAAGGGGGTCCAGCCTCGCCACGTGCACTCGTCAGGGAAATGGCGAGGAAGGTTCATGAGGGACGTGCCAGGTCCACAGGGGTGGGGTCCCAAGGTCCACAGATAGGGTTCACGGGGCTTACACACTCCAAAGGGGAAGGGAAGGGATGGTCCCAGGATGGAGGGGAAGGCCCAACCGTGCGAGCCCGCAGGCTCTCACTCACTCTCTCAACAAACCTGGAGCAAGGGGCAGAGGGGTACACGCATACACAGTTAGCTCAGGAAGGGATAAAACACACTCTGCTTACAACAACAGGAAGGGGACAGGGAACACACACCGCAATTTCAACACAAAGGAACAGTCAATTTCACCACTTAGCTCAAGGGGGGGCCAGTCTCTCCAGGGTCTGTAGCTCTGTTCACCGGCACTGCTACCCTTGCAGTGCCGGCCTTTGTAGTGTTGGCGACTCTCTTCAGCGACTCTCACAGTCCCGGAGCCTTTTTCCCCGCCGCTTTCGCCCTGGGCGCCTCCGGCTGGGGGTGCCTGTACTGAAGGCGGCGTTGGGCTGGTACTGTCGGTAAGGGGGTTCTTGTCTATTCGGGGGGGCCGCTGAGCCGGGCAGCGGCGACTGACACAATAATGGATTCAGGACACCCTACAAAGAATAAAAATACTATAAACAAAATAAAATAGTTTCTCATTCCTCACCAAAAACTCCTTATCACATGCATGTGCCTCCGGCCCCCCATCTCACGGAGAGGGAGGTCATGACGTAAATCACTATTCCCCCACATGCTGCTAGCCCCCTCTCATGGGGAGGGAGTCATGGCATAACCCCCCACCCTATCCCCCTCTAACTGGGAGCTAAAGCCTGTGCTATTTAGGGAAGTGCCCCCCCACCCCTTTATGTTAAATGCCATGAAGTATTTTAGTTCTTGGATTTTTATTTGTGATGCCTTGTTACTTTTTAAAAATCTGGCAGCTGTTCTCCCCCCGCCCCAGTAAACAGAATTCTTGATTTTTATCTCTCTTATACCAGAGTACCTCCTTTGACTTCACATAAATTATTCCTCTTTTTATTCCATAGGGCCCATTTGCGGTCCTATGTTGAGACTGTGAGGACAGCAAGGAAGGAGTTCCTTGCTGCCCTCATAGTGTCTGCGAAGTCACGACCGGTGGAACTGTTTCGGGTGGTGCGGGGGCTGGTCAGTCCAGCCTCCCTCCGCCTGGATGGGGACTTGTCCCAGGCCCGCTGTGAGGAGTTTATCACCTACTTCGCAGACAAGATCGCTCAGATTCACACTGACTTTGATGCTGGGTTGGGGGCAGTAGGTGGAGAGCACGAGGTGATGAAGGCCCCGTCTGGTTCAACTTTGTAGGGGGAGTTTCAGGAAGTGACGCCAGCCGATGTGGTGGATGTCTTGGGGTCTGTGAGAGCCACCAGTTGTGAACTTGATCCGTGCCCATCCTGGTTGGTGAAAGCCTCCAGGGAGACGTCGGGGACGGTGCTGGTGAGGGTGGTCAGCGTGTCCCTGCAGCAGGGGAGGCTGTCACCTAGCCTCAAGGAGGCTGTGGTACGCCCCCTGCTGAAGAAACCATCGTTGGATGTAGACGCACTCGCCAGCTACCGACCTGTCTCTAACCTTCCCTTTTTAGGGAAGGTTATTGAGTGGGCGGTGGCGATCCAGCTCAAGGTGCATCTAGATAGCATTGGTTTCCCCAGCAGTGAGGGGACTGATCTGTTGGCTGGACATCCTCCAGAAATCACCTGGCTAAGAGAAGTCGTTGCCCTCAAGGAGATGGATGGATTCCATAGACAATTTTGGAAGCAATGAGAGACCCATTGGAAGGACTCACAATTTAAAGCTGAGCTGAATATCTGTGCTGAATAAAAAATCAACATATTGTGGCTTTTTCTTTCATTTGGAACAAAGCTGATAAAAATGCTATTTATTTCCTACTTTGTTTCCCTGAAACAAATATTGTTTGGCTCTTTTATTTTGGCTACTTCAGGCCAATGGCAAGGGATGTCCCTTTCTGTCCCAGTCATTGATATGGAAAGTTCCAAACTGGGCTAAACCAGCTTCTCAGGCAACCTTCTCTCCAAACACAGTGGGCTTCAGGATTAGCCTAGCTGGGGGTGCCTGATCCCTCACAGCAAAGCCTCTATGGGGTACATACAGGGTAAAAGGGGTCCCACCCCTGTCACCAGTCTTGCTCACCCCACTTCCCCTAGGCAGGAGAGAGAAATTGGAGACTTACTGTGGAGTATGACAGTCCATTTATTTACAAATGTACAAGTTGACAGGAATGGCTGGGATCAGCTGCCAGCTCCTCCAGTTAGCTCCTGCTGAACCCTCCAGGTCCAGGACCACAGGGGCTCCCCAAAAGGTTGTTTCTCTGTAACCTTCTGCCCCCAAACACAAGCATGCAACCTCCAACTAGGCTGCAGCTCTCTACTCTCTGATTCCAAACTGACAAGCCGTCCCACCCAGTACTTGGCGTAACCCAGCCCAAATCATTGTTCTAAGAAAAGGGGCTGGCAGACAAGCTCAGATGTGGCCAATGGCCCTGTGCAATGACTTACATTCCATGGGGAAGGCATCTCAACAGGGAGCTCCCCAGGGAGTTACATTCCCAGGGGGACTCCAGATCCATAACATTATCCTACTGCCAAAGTGATGAAATACGTGAAACAAAATATTGACTAGCCCAAAGTAATGAAAATGAGATCCGAACGATAGGACAGGAGGATTGTAATAATTATATCATGCACGGATATAATTTAGATTTTGTGGGGGCTATCCAAAGATGGGAATATAGAACTGGCTATTTGCTTCAGCTCTACTTATTGTTTCAGGGTTGTCTGTCAGAAGTTGCTTCTTTTGACAGTTTATTTTTAGTCTCGTCTCACTCAATATTTCATTAAAGCTCCTCACTTTATTAATCATTACCACGATGTGCCTATTTCCAGTCAGTTTTTAGTTCCTTTGTCCATTCATTTGGTGTGTCCATTCTTGTGGGGTGAAGAGTTTTTATCTTAAGACATCACCTGACTCTGGTTCCCACCACAATGTGATGATTAACCAATCACAAATTAGAAAATTATAAATTTATAAATATTTATTGAAATTTTATCCTGTCATTTCCCAAAGAGTGAATACTGAGTTAACAAATATTAATGACTATTGAATGAATGCCAAATTAACGCATTGGCGATCATTGAATTAATGAAAGGCAAAATAACAATTATAGAACAGCTAATTGATGAATATTAAATAATCCATAACTATTTTTTTTAATTGACAATTCCCTGAAAGTTTTCACATAGGAGGTGGATTCCAAATTAGAATCTACATAATTTATTTGAATTTATATGGCACTCTTCCCCAAAGGGTCAGGACAGGTACCAGAATAATAAAAATAAGTATAAAAATACATAAACACATATTTTAAAATTCCCTATCCCCACCTGCCAAATACTTGGCCCAAAAGAAAGGTCTTACATTGCCTCTCAGGAAATACTCAGGTATTGGCGATCCTACAGGGGAAGGGAATTTCACAACAGTGGAACAATTGATGTGGATTCTAGCATTTGTTTTAGCCCTAAAAATATTTATTTTATTTATTTATTTAAAAAACTTTATAGCCCACCCTTCCTGGACAGCAACTCAGGGTGACTTAATTTTTTAAAAAAAATAATAATTACACATTAAAATACAAATATAAAAAGTTCTTATATGGGAAAGGTCAGAAAAACAAAATAGAACCAAAACAAAAAAACCTACCTCCATATCCTTCACTCTCCCACCCTACTCATCTCACTCGCCAAAAACCTAACTGTGAAAGCAGTTAACAGGGGCTCTTGTAAATAAATGAAAGAAAAACAGGAAGGAATGTTTGCTGTAGGAAGAAGAAACTTTTTAACAGGAGTTTTATGATAATAAAATGACATACTGGCAAATAAAATAAAAATAAAAAATGGAAAGAGAACATGTTAATTACTGAAACTTTGTATACTATCCCCTGGACTCTGTGTCTACTATGCATGTGTCTTCACAGTCAGAATTTACCCCACCTCTCAAATATTGAATTAGAAGAAGCCAGAAGTGAATCTAATACACCAAGACCAAAATATCTCATCTATTCATGTTTCTGAAAAAACAGAACTTGAAAAGAAGTTAGCCAGAAGCCCCCTTTATTTAATGAGATTAACAACATTTAAATCAGAAAGCCAGTGTGGTGTAATGGCTAAGAGCGTGATCCAGCTGCGTCCTACCACCTTGCGCTGTCAGTAGGGCCGAGGAGCAGCAGGTCACTGGGAGCAGGGGGTGCGGGCGCCAGTAGACCCAGGTTACACCGTCCAGATGACTACACACCCCTCCAACAGACTGGTGGCCATGCCCCCCATGCTGGCAGTAGGGAAGGGGGCACAGCCTGCAGAAGGGGTTCCATACCCCTTGGGCATGTCCCCCGAAGCTGGGGACACCTCACCAGGGTACCCCACAATAGGAAAGCCTAGGCCAGAAACTCACTGGGTAAGCTTGGGCCAGTCACAATATTATCTCAGCCTGACCTACCTCACAGGGTTGTTGTGAGGATTAAAAGCTGTGTTCAGCATGCTGACACAGTGTGCATTTTTCAATCAGCTAAATTGTATTTAACATCAGTCTTTTGTGGGCTATTGAGCTTGGGACTGGACATTTCTATTTTAGGGTTTGTACTTTTTCAAAGACTTCAAAGTGCTTTGCAAAGTAGTTATCTACATTCTATAGAGAAGCCAACCATAGGGTAATTTCAGACGTGATGGGCCTTTCGGCCCGTCACGCTGAACCCTGGACCGGGATCCGTCTCGGATCCCAGTCCATGATCAGACCAGCCGTTCATCAGACGTGCCGGCCTGATCACAGAGGGGAATCTCAGAGGGAGCGGGGCTGCATGGTGCCACGTGCAACCGCTCAGCCCTGCACTCTGTGCATCCCTTGGGGAGACGGGCAGGTGCAGTGGCCAATCAGGCCGCTGCGCCCGATCTCATCCCATGGTTGGGACCTGATTCCGGGACGGAGCTGGCAAACAGATGTTCATCGTGGCAATTGCCAGCACCGTCCCGGATCATGGCCAACCTAACCATGGTTCTGGAGCCTGGAGGTGAGGCCGGCCTCACCTCCAGAACCGTGGTTAGCTTTGAACCCCAACAGGAATTCACCATGGTGAACATCTGGCGGGGCTCAAACAGACGTTACTGCTATCGCTGCCACCACACGGAATCTACTGTGATTCAGTGTAGTGAGCAGCGATCCCATAACGTCTGAAAATACCCATAGGCTCCAGGAATCATAGACACAAAGAGGTCATATGACTTGTTCAAGGTCATACTGACAAAGTCAGGCTCAAGGGTGCAATTTTCATTTATCCAGTGGTAGGCAATGCACGCCTGAGGGAGCATTCCTCTGGGTAGGAGAATCTTTTCACAAACTGCTTATCCATCTGTCTGTTCACATCAAGAGGAACTTTGCATGCATGTTACTAACGTGGCACAATTTTGGATTACACCCCTAGTTTCCTGACTCTTCCTTCAGTGTGCAGAGCTCTCAGGCTGCTTTTACACATGACAAAAAGGGTTCTTATCAGTGCTCAAGGTAATACTGGGTGTTATAAATACTGGAGTTTTGTCATGTGTGAACGCACTAGTTCCTTTTATGCAGTGAGATCTTGCAGCCTTGTAAAACCCACCAGATGTGACTCTATTCAGACTGCTTTTACACGAGGTGCTGAAAAAGTCCCTCCAAAGATACACAGGGAGAGAAACATGCTCGGGGGGTGTTTAGACGTTCTCCCGCACTACTGGAAGTGACATTGCTCCCATTCTAAGCAGTGGCTTCTGAGAACAAATGTAGGTTTGGAGAAGCAGCAATCTAAAACCCTCTAGAGGGGTTTTTACAACGCCACATCTTCAAACGTGCACTTGTGGTGAAATTAAGTGAAATTCATTTTACTTACAACCCTACCACTTTATTATTTGTTTAGTTAAAATCTTCAGGTGTTTGAAATGATTTGTGAGCCAGGAAGGCTAGATCCTGTCAGAATGTGACTTGACTCTAAGAAATATAGTGCATGGAAGCATGGCATCCAAAGCTTATTTAAAGAGCAATATACTTGGATTTGAGAAATGCAAACTTTGTGTTAATATTTTATATGCTAATATATATTCCTGAACCATTTTAATAAATTCATTGACTCTCAGCAATACAGCCTTAAATAATTTAGTTCAGTGTTTGCTAGCAGCTGCACAACCAGAAAAATAAACATATACAAAATATGATGCAGATAGAACACTTTAATATAAACATTTAACTTGATGTTAAGCCATATAAATGCTAACAATGTGTGAGTTATAGTCTCCCTTGTGTGTCTATGGAATATATAATAAAGAAAAACATACACAGAACAGAAGGAATAATAGAAGTTTAAGCTAGCACATTACAGTGGAATCTACATAAATTGAACTCGGCTGTGCACAACATCTAATACTGAAGACAGGTCCATTTCTTAAGGTCTGGTTGGCTTAAGGCTGGCTGACACAAAAATCTTCTTATGTCAAACAGCTCTTCCCCCACCTCCCACCAAGCCTAATTCAATTCAGTTTTCTACATTTTACAAGAGATGACTCGAGGCACTTGCACATGAGACAGGATGGGAAGGGGACTGCCGTGAACATAATTCACATCAGGAGGTTCACATGAAGTTCCGCTCATGTGCATCAGCTTTTTCATGTGATTAGCCCATTTCCGCCATGATTGCACTGATGGGAGATGGCGGGAGACAGGGAAGGCTCTCGCTAGGAGGATGCTCCTCTCCACTCTTGAGGCCTGTTGCAGAGGTGCCCTAGAGTTGGCAGTCAGTGGGAGGGGAACCAGTTGGAATGCCGGAGTCAAGGGGAAGGGTCCTCCTGGGAGATCATCGGAGGCTGGTGCCTTGATCAAGTGGATCTCATGCACCATAAGACAGATCATCCCTACTCAAATCCAGTCTTCAGCCCTAAATAAAAAGTGTGCTTGGTTCATGGCTTCACAGGATTCCCTCCCTCCCTTCCCCAGCACACTTTATTTATTTATTTAAATTTTTATCCCACCCTTCCCTAAAAGGCTCAGGGCAGCTCACAACATAAATCAAACATAAAAATCCATTAAAAAAATCAAATACAACCCCACCCCAAAACACCCCAACCATCCCACAGCCCTGCCACAAAACCACCCCATACCAACCCCCCATCCCACTTCAACCTACCCCAACACCAACAGAGAAGGGGGATAAACTATCAAAAATACAAAGCTTATTTATTAATACATCGGTGTACACATTTTCATACAAACTAGGACAAATAAAAACACAATAATAACCAATTGCTATATAATAATTAAGAAGTGTAATTGTGATCAAACGATCACACAAACCATGAGAAAACACAATGCTAACTTCCAGAGGTTAGGGAAGCCCCATCCTGTCTGGCTTCATGGGGTTGGTTTTAGCGGGTGTTGCCGGCTGATGGAAAGGATATTCTTGGGGCAGTCAGAGCCACCTCTTGGGAACTGGACCCATGCACGTCCTGGCTGGTTAAGGCCAGCCAGGAGATGTTGGGGCCATTACTGTCAGGGGTGGTCAGTACCTCCCTTTGGGAGGGCAGAGTGCTGAACTACCTAAACGTGGTGGTGGTGTGGCCTCTGCTCAAGAAACCATCGACATTGACTCCCTTGCCAGTTATTGACCAGTCTCTAACCTTCCCTTTTTAGGGAAGGTTATTGAACGGGTTGTGCCTTGGCAGCTGCAGGAACATCTGGACAACATCAGTTTTCTAGATCCCTTGCAGTCTGACTTTCATCCGCGATGTGGCACTGAGACTGCACTTGTGATATTGGTCGACAACCTCCACCATGAACTGGATCAGGGTCAATCAGCTCTTCTGATTCTTTTAGATCTGTTGGCTGCTTTTGATACCGTTAACAACAAGATGTTGAATGGTGACTCACTTGCAACACCGAGACGGGGTGAGCAGGACTGTTCTTGTATGTTTCCATTCCTTCCTGGCTGTAAGAACTCAGCGAGTGGTGCTGGGGGACTGTTCTTCATCCCCCGGGTCCTCTCTTGTGGAGTCCCACAAGGTTCCATTCTGTCCCCTTTCCTGTTCAATGTGTATATGCAACCATGAGAGGGTTTGATGTTCGGTGTCATCAGTATGCTGATGACACCCGACTTTGCCTCTAATTTTCATCTGACCCAGACCTGGTAGTCTCAGTGTTTACTTGATGTCTGGAGACTCTGGAAGAGTGGATGAGGGTGACCCATCTGAAGCTGAATTCTGACAAGATGGAGATGATGCTAGTAGGGAAGGTAGTGGGGGTGGCATCCCCCATCACTGATGGAGTACGCACCCCACTGGACCCTCAGGTCTGTAGTCTGGGAGTGCTCCTCGATTCTCAGCTCCACCTGGATGCCCAGGTGGAGGCTGTGGTGGGGAGCGTGTTCTGCCAACTATGTCTAGTGAGGCGGCTTTGACCGTATATCTTGGACTTCGACCTGGCCACTATCATCTATGCTTTCATCACCTCAAGACTGGACTATTGAAACTAGGGCTGAAATGAAGTATTTGGAAAACTTTAGAATTCGGCATGTATTATGGTATTCGGTTTGGAAAGTCCAAATTCTAATCTTTCAAGGACCAAGGCTGTTGTTTTGAAAACTTCGGGAACTGCTACATACATGGGGGGCTGGTGGACAGTGGAGCTTCCCTTCTTCTGGAAATGAAACAGTGCCATATTTGGTAGGAGGGGGTATAGGAGGAGATAGTTGAATGATGGTAAGCTAGGTGGCAAGTCTTGATTGGCTGACAGGGCAAAATAAAAGTTGCTACAGCTGTTTTGTCCATTCCCTTTGGTGAATTTGGCTGTGTGCTACAGTGCTGTTGGATCTGTAAGTAACCAGCTGGGGGGACGGGTGGGGTGCCGCACTGCCTGTCCTGTCCTGGCATGGTATGGTGTGACCTGTCCTATCTATGGGACCAATGCTGGGGGATGGGGGTTACATTTACCTTTACCATGCCATGCAGTTTAAAATTAAAAAATAATAATAAATTCTTGGGTGCCACATTAGTTCTAGTTCTGCCTGCTGCTTGGTTGGCACTTGGCACCGTGAGGCCAGAGGGAACACTCTGCCTGGCTCCACTTCCCCCTTGCCTGGTTTGTTCAAGTTACCAGTGCCACAGTACCAATGCCATGCCAAGGTGGTGGGTGAATGTCTGGTTTCTTAATTTTGTGACTGCTGGGGCCTGGTCTTGCTGGCTTTTGGTGAGATTTATTTCTCCATGCAGTTGCAGTCTATTTTGCAGGGTTGTCTCTTGCTAGCCTGCATTTCTGTGCACTGCTTGGTTGGCATAATGATTAAAGTGGGTGTACACACTGCTGATGGTGGGCCATGCTGTGGGTACACCAGTGGTGGTGGTGTTTTTTTTGGATTTCTGCAAGCAGTTGCACTTTTGTGTGGTTGTCATTTGGACTAGTTGCCTCACTTTTGCTTTGGCTGTGGGTTCAAGAACTTTGCAACAACTTTCTGAAGTTTCTGACATTTCTGAAGTTTTCTAAAGTTTTCCAAGGTCTGGAATTCTGAGTCCGAATTCTGAAACTTCAGAAACAGTGCCGAAAGGCTGTGGTGTTCGGGCCAATTATTCAAAACTTCGGTATTTGACCCGAGTACTCAGACTATTCAGTACAGCCCTAATTGTAACGCGCACTATGTGGGGCTACCCATGCTGATGGTTCAGAGGCTGCAGCTGGTACAGAATGCACTGGCCCATCCCCTTATGGGGATGGATTGCCATGAGCACATTACACCAGTACTCTGTTCTGGGCTTGATTCAAGGTGTTGTTGCTTATCTATAAAGTCCTATACAGCCTGGGCCCTACCTATCTGTGGGACAGCCTCACTCCCCGAGCTCTGGATCAACCCCTGTGATCAGCCAGGAACACTCTTCTCAAAGTTCCCCGGGTATCTCGGGGGGTGACCATAGAAAGGGCATTTTTGGTGACTGCATCAAGGCTGTGGAACTCCCAGCTGCCCGGCTGGCCCCAGACCTCTCCTCCTTTTGATAACAATATAAGACCTGGCTATTCTGCCAGACTTTTGGCGAGGGAGATGGGCAAAGGGTGGTGGGTTAGGGAGGAAGGGTTTCTGTATTATTTGGCATTCCACCAGTTGACTGATTTTTACAGTATTGTTTTATTGATATTATGTATTTATTTTATTGTATTTTATATACTTTTATATATTTTTAACCGCCTTGAGCTGCTGTTAGCAGGAGGGGCGGGGGTTATAAATAAATAAATAAATAAATAAATAAATCACTCCACTTCCAAAGCCATCCTGACCCACCCACCAAACCCCCCATTCCCTATCCCTACCTGCTAAATGCCTTTACAAAGAGAAAAGACTTACACTGCCTTTGGAAGATGCTCAGGCTCAAATGAACCTCTGGGGTAAGGGAGTTTCACAGCAATGGGTCAGCAATTGAGAACATTACCCTGCGAGTCCTCATCATACGAACAAGAATAACCAATGGTATCTAAAATGAGGCGCTCCATGCCAATTTCAGGGGCCACAGCGGGGCATGGATGTACAGGCAGTCTCTCAGATATGTGGGGCCCAGACTGTTAAGACTTTAAAGGTCAAAACCAGCACCTTGAAGTGTGCCCATAATGCTATAGGAAGCCTGTGCAGATTATGAAGCACCAGTGTAATGTGCTCACAGTGCCTCACCCCAAAAGGAGGTGAGCTGCCTCATTCTGCACCAGCTGCAGCTTACAGACAGTCATCAAGGGCAGCCCCACTTAGAGCACATTGCAGTAATCTAGCCTCGAGGTGATGAAAGCATGGATGACAGTGGCCAGATCTGAGTCAGAAAGAAAAGGCCGCAGCCTCCTAACCAGATGGAGTTAGTGAAAAGTATTCCTGGCCACTGCTGCAACCTGATAATCCAAGTGCAGCAAGGGGTCCAGAAGCACTCCAGGTCTGCGAGCCTGATTGATCAGAGGAGGCGGGACCCCATCAATAAGAGGAGTCCCAATCCCCTCTAGGCCACAAGACTGGCAAACCATCATCTCGGTTTTGTCTGGGTCCAGCTTTAATCAGCTCATCCAGTCCCCAACAGCAGCCAGGCAACAGGTGAGCACCGAGACTGCAGATCCTGGATTGGATGAAAAGGATAGGGATGGGTGAACGCGGTTCAGAAGTTTGGAGTTCGGCCTGAACTTGGCCTGTTTGGACGACCGAATCTGAACCCGAATCCGAACACGAACTGGCCGAACCAAACTCAATTCTGAACGTCGAAATAACTGAACAGTTCGGTCAGTTCGGATTGCGTTCGGGTGAGTTCAGGTGGCAAAAAAAGGTTCACTGGAAGGTCAAACATGACAGGGAGGGGTAGTACTTGTCACTGAGGAGCAGACTTCCAAGCACCAGGGGTGGAGAGGCTTGCAAGAAATGAAACTATCTGCCTCCCCCCTTCCCAACACCTTCTGAGCTAGTCACTGTTCCTGAACAGCAGGCGTTGAGTAGGATTATTAGATTGCTTTAAGTTT
>QEPC01014746.1:93206-141962 GCA_003113815.1 Sphenodon punctatus | reverse complement strand
AAAGTAGGTAGGAGCATGGCAGAAGAGAAGACTGCAGAAAACAAGGTGACCCCTTTCCCCTGTCCACTGAACCCACTGACACCTTTCCCACTGAACCCACTGACCCCTTTCCACGGAACCCATCTTTTCCCCTTCCTCTTCTCATGCACCAAAGCCAAACCCTTTCCCTCCTACTCCTTTGTCAGTGTCCTTCTCTCCCTCTCATTTCTTTGAGGAAGGAAGACTTGTCCCAAAGCCTACACCTTCAGAAGACTACAGGTGGCCAAGGATGCCATGAAAATTGAGGATTCAAGGATTCAGGATAAATGTAGGCGATGGTTAATTTGGACCTGGTGGGAAAGAGAGAGGAGAGTGGATGGGACCCCAGTAAGAGGGCTCTCTATCCCCCGGTGGCAGTGCTTCACACAGCAGTGTTCCCAGTGTTAACTATAGTAATTTCCATACAATGTTAACCCTGGGAACTCCTTGCTGCTTGGTTATGCCCTGCCTCCACGTACCATTGCCCTGGCTCTGCCTACTGTTGCCCTGACTCCGCCCCTAGGCCTGTTGGCAGCAGGTTCAACCAACCCACTGCCCCACCAGTCTCCAAAAACACCAGTTACCCCTGGTTCCACTGTGTAGGAGCAGCTGGTAGGGCTCCAGAAAGTTAGCCCCCAGCATGGTCCTGCAGTTCAGGGAAGGGGCTGGAGATGGGGTTCAGGGACTCCCTGTAGTCTCCTATGGAGACCCCCAGGCAATAACCTGGATGGAGGGGCAATGGATCCAGCAGCCCCAGCAGAGAAGAGCAATAGAACAGGCTAGAGCCACACCTTTCCTCCTCTGCCAGAGCCCAAGCTAGGTGGAGCTGAAGAAAATGGCCACTGGAGCTGTAATTGGATGTCTATATATCTTCCCTTCCCTTCTCTCCCCCCTCTTCCCCCCCCTTTGTTTGGGCTCCCCTACTTTCTCCCTCCTCAATTGGACTCCTCCCCTTCTCCTTTCTTCTCCATCTCTCTGCTCTTGTTTGGATGCCCCCCTTCCTTTTTTTTCTCCTCCCTCCTATTTGGACTGTCTCCTTTCCCATTCCGCAGGTTTTGCCCCCTTCTCCTGGTGATTGGGGGGGGGGGCTTGACGGGATTGCTCAGAAAGGAGAAGGTCCATATCATGGCTCTGTGCCATGTGGATGTGTCCCCATCATTGCTCCCTTATCCTGAGTTCACTCTTTCAGTGTGACCCATAGTTGTTTTATTTTTGTTTGTTTTTTTCCATTTTCTGGATCTGGCCCCTGAATGCTGTTCCTACCCTCAAGCATCGAAAGACTCAGGCAAGACTAAGGGAGAAGAGATGAGGGCATGCACATAGGGATAAGGCGCAGATCCATAATCATCTTCCTGAATGCAGTCCTTTTGCTGACTTATGTTCAATCTTTCTCCGCATTGAGAAAACTTTGGAATACTTGCTTTTCATGCAGTCTTGAGTAGCTTGATTTATAGTGTTACTGAAAGGAGGAGACAATGCTGCTCTTTTGTTGTTGTTGGTGTGGTAGCCCAATTGATCTGATGTTACTGGAAATCTTGGGAAGATTCAGAATTTTTCAGTTTTTTCTTGTTCCTTGGTCTTGGAGCTGAAGGACACTGATAAGTGCTATGTAAATGTTTAATAATAATGGGCACACTGAAATAAATGACCTAGAATAGCCATTGGAAACAATGGAGGCAGAAAAAATGGGATTGGTAAATAACAATAGGCTTTCATGACTGCAAAACAATACAGTGGAACTGCATACTTTCTCCCCCCAAATGTGTGGAATGATGAGGAAGGCACCAGGGAGAGAGAGAGTGGAATGACAGGGAGGAGACTACAGGAATCGGGTGCATAGCAAGGGACTGGGTGGAATGATAGGAATGCTCACCATGGTCTTGTCACTCCTCCCAATCACTTATCCTTTCACCCAGAACCTTGTCATTCTACCTGAATTTCATGGCATTCCTCCACTCCCTGGTGACCAGGCTTCCTTGTGGCCCTGCCTCCTGCCCCACCAACCTATAAGTCCACCAGCTGCCACTTCCCTTTAAGGGGCTTAGCACCAGCTTAAAGGAAGATGCCATTTAGGTGTAGGTGCTAGAGTAGAGAAAGGACAGTGCCTAACACCACCTCTGAGACTGGGTGTGGCTGATCCAGCCAAAAGGGCTAAAAGCCTAAGCCAAGCTCAGCACAAGGGAGGCTATGAGAGACTGAGGCAGGAGCTAAAGGAAAACTCTGTTTCTGACACAGAGGAGTAAGACAAACCACTGCTTTGAGCTGAAGGGTGTTGTAGGCTCCAGGAGTGACTGGTGTCTGACTTGAGAGATGGTGGTGAGATGGAAACCTACATGATTAAGGGAAAATAACAGAATCTTGTCTGATTTGGAAGTGAGAACGACTATGCCCAGCCAGACTGCCAGAGGGACTGGCGTTTGGGAGTCCAAAGCCTCTAAGTACCGTGTAGAGGACTGTGTGTGTGTGTGTGTGTACGTATATATTATATATAGAGAGAGATAAAGAGGAACTGGTGTGGTGACAGGACATTTTCTGGCACTATCTTTAATAATGCACACATTAATTTCTGGTGGTCAAAGTGCACTGTTTCCCAAGGATATCTTCTGACTGATATCTCCTTCCCCTAGCTGAGGCTGCGTTCCCACGTACAGTGGCAGTGGCAGCAGCGGGAGGGGCGAGGGAAGACACGGTAGCGCAGAGGAGCTGGCTGATGGGAAAAGAGCTGGTGTGAACGGGGATCTGCCGTGGCTTCTCTCGCACATGTCAGGGCAGGATTTTGCACCGTGACATGCACGAGAGAAGCCGCAGCAGATTCCCATTTGCACTGGCTCTTTTCATGTCGACTGACTCCTCCACGCTGCCACGTCTTCCCTCACCCCTCCCGCTGCTGCTGCAGGTGGGAACGCAGCCTGAGTTGAGCCCCGAGACGTCACTGTTTCAGGTCAGGGCAGGATTTTGTGCCCTGACATGGGTGAGAGAAGCCGCGACAGATCCCCGTTCGCACTGGCTCTTTTCACACTGACTGGCTCTTCTGCACTGCTGCATCGTCCCTCACCCCTCCCACTGCTGCCACTGCTGCTGCAGGTGGGAAAGCAACCTGAGATGTCAATTAAGTGCTGCTGAAGTCTCATAGTGTTTGGTGCAGTCAAAACTGAATTATTAAAGATTACAAAATCAGTTCTGCTGGGGGAGTGTATGTGCAGTGCTGCTGGGTTCAGGGATGAGCTCGACGGCGAGTTTGGGCAGCATTGTGGAGGAGAAGGGAGAAAGGTGAGGGACTAGATGCCACCTCCCTCCCACTCATTTTGCTGTTGCTCAGCTGCTGCTGGTGCCCATTGCTGTTGACTGCTGCTCCTGTACATGGGAGACTTCAAAATGTTCCTGCTCTGGCTGATGGGTCAGGGTGGGGGTGGGGAGGAACTCCCCTGCCTTGCTGCTCACCAGTGGCTGCTGCCTCCCCGCACAACCTCCTGAGTCCCAACCTGACCTCCACACACCCCTGCTCCTACCTGTCAAGCAGCTGCCACTACCACCTCACTGATAGCCCATCTTGGCTCCATCTCCAGTCCCAGGCCGGCTGGTTAGACTGCGGAGATCTGCTTCCTGGCAAGGTTCCTCCTTGCAACTGACTCCCCACTCACTGAATATGCACAGTGGGAGAAAGGCCAGCCTTGGGTCAGGGCTGCTGGTAGGACAGCCACAGGGAACTCTTGCCTTGTGCTCCAGAGCTGAGAAGTGGTTGGTGCTGGTGCTCTTGCAGTGTGGAGTTGTGATCTGACTGGGAATGCAGAGGAGGAGGAGGCGTCAGGAGTGATGGCCAAGTGGCAAATAATGGTCCCCTCTGGCTTTCTGGGGCTGCCCTGGCGGGAGGTGGCAGCTGAAGACGGATGGAAGTTCTCAGCCCCCTGCCCATGCTCTTTCTCTCCCCATGGTGCCCTGCCAATGACTGAGCTGTTTCCAAGCTCAGGAATGAAGGGAACTTCTTAATGGACAAGTTGCAAGACACTTGCAGAAGTCATGAGACAATTCTTGCGAGGGGCTGGAGAGCTGGCTGGGGGAAGGACTATCCTTTTGGGAGCTCCCCTTCCCTGCAGCAGGGTTGGGCACCTAGTGGGGATGGGGGACATGGGGGTGTTGCATTAGGACCCTGCATCACTGATCCCTATTCCCTGTTGCTCGGGGCAGGGATGGATTAACACAGTGGGTGGCTGGCCACTGAGGTTCCCCTGTTCCCTGAGCCCCTTACAAGCTTGGCAGCATCTGGAGGGGGTGGGGATGGGGGAGCAGAACTACTATGCTCCCCTGACCTGCCCCCCCTGCTGGCCTGATGGTGCACAGAACTCTGCTGCCACCGCTAGTGACACTAGGACTGCTACCATGTTTATTGTCTGGGCATGCTAGGACTACATTTCCCAGCATGCCCACACAGTAATAGCAAGTGGAGGCAGCGCCCCCTGTGTGGGCTCGTGCAGTGATGCAGGGCCTTTTAAAAAAGCCGTGAGAGTGCAAGCGGTGACGGCTTTGTTGGTGGTGCAGGAGGAGGAGGTGGCAGCAACAATATTATCATGAGGAAAGGTTGGAGAGTGTGTGTGTGTGAGAGAGATAGCGAGAGAGAGAGTGGTGTGTATGTGCCAAGCATGTCTGTAAAAGAGAACGATACTGGTTTGTGTGTGAAAGAGACTTAGTGTGGAGGAGAAGAGTGTGTGTGTGTGTGTGTGTGTGTGTGTGAGAGAGAGAGAGAGAGTGATGAGGGGGAAGGGAGTGATTGTGTGTTTGTATGGTGTGAGAGTGGTGTGTGGGAGGGGGAAAGGAGTGAGTGTGTGTGTAAGAGTGAGAATTATAAAGTGGTGTACGTGTGCCATGCATGCCTGTGAAAGAGAATGAGAAGTGGTGTGTGTGTGTGTGTGTGTGTGCGCGCATGCCATGTGTGTGAAACAGAATGAGAGAAGAGTGTGTATGTGTGAGAGAGGTGTGGTGTGAGTGAGAGAAAGAATGAATGAAAGAGTGGTGTGTAGTGTGTCGTCCCCCACCTCCCCACCCATGGCTTTCCCCTCTCTCCTCCCTCTGCCCCCTACCTTTCCTTTCAAGATGCTACAGAACTGTGAATAGGTGCTGGACCTTGTTTAATGCCACAAAGTTTAAAGGGGCTGGAAGGCACTAGTCATGGCGCAGTACACAGAGATCCCAGTGCAGGTAGCTTTGCTCCTCCTTGCGTAGTGTGCTGGTCCTCATTGTCCTAGCTATATTCAGGTCAATCTGGCCCTCCTCATCCTAGCTATATGCTAACTCTGAATTATTATATTAATCACATCACCAAAAAAATCAACATTTTTCCAAACAAAAAACCTACGGTTTCAAAAAATGTTAAAGGCAGGACTATTTCCAAACCAAAAAATGTCCCTCCTAACCAACATTCCAAAACATACATTTTCCCCAACTTACACTCAAAAAACCATGAAAATTAATTACAATTCCTATTAAGAAAGCATTTAACAATATACATTACAACAAAAATTAAACTCCCAAAAACATGGAAATTACTTCAAAATTTACTATCTATATTTCATTATTTACCATCAACATAAACATAAGATATGTACTTAATTCCTTACCATACATACTTACCCTTATTAATATTTATCACTAACTGAACTATAACATTTGTTCATTTTAAGCATTAATTTATCATAATTTGATGAACAATATTTTAAAATTTCCTTAACTATGTCCTTTTGTGCAGAATTGCATTCTATCGGGTAGTGTCCGCAGTTCATTGTATAAAGTGTACACAAATTGTATACATGTGAATGACAGAGTTAAGGCAGTTTGAAAAAAATGCTCGTTAATGTAAATTGATTAATGTAATTAAGTAAATTGATGCTTAATAATAAACAAATTTTATAGTTAGTGATAAATATTAATAAGGAAGTATGTATGGTAAGGAATTAAGTACATATCTTACGTTTATGTTGATGGTAAATAATGAAATATAGATAGCACTCAGACAGATATACGGTGCCCCACGTGCAGCACAGACATGCAGATTCCTCAATTGATACTTTGATGTATGTTTCAGCCAGGTGAAAAAATTAAAAGATGATGGGTCTGCCCACTCTGGGGAGAACCACCACAGCCGCCACACTTTCAGCCAGAGAGGAGGGCAGTCCAAATGAGCAACCCCCTGTGGGGAATCCAGGTGGGGGAGGGGGCTGCCGTTCCATGTCCCTCTGCACCACAGGAGGGACCAGGATTGGGACCCTGGGAGGAACTTGGAGGGTTGAGGAGGGAGACACTCAGATCGGCTGCCAAACAGCTGGTGCCAAGGGGGCCCAATCAGCTGTTTGGCAGTCAGGCTGAGTGTGCCCCTTGGGGCTCCCTAATCAGCTGTTTGGAGACCAGGCTGAGCGTGCCCCTTTGCTCCCCCCCCCCCTTCAGCTGTTCGGCACCCAGGATTAAGCATGCTCTTCTGGACTTGAACTTCAAACCTCACCTCTTGGCAGGACTGTATGGGTCAACCAGACAGGAGGTAGCCCCATGCAGCCCCACATTAGCCTGGGTGAGGCAACACTAGCCCATAATTTGTCACCGGGCTTCTCCTTCATTGTGGGATAATGTGGCCTAATGTGGGATAACATCTTCTGTGACCTTACCTGAAATGTTTGAGAAAGGAGATACTTCTTTTGGAAAAGTTCTATTTACTCTTCTTTTAAGAAAACACAATGTCTTTAGCCCTCAAGTTGGAATCTGCCATTCTGTGGAATGCCATTGCTCACAATTTGCAACTCTTAAGATGGCATCTCCAGGTCTGATTTAATGATGTTGGTTATTGGTACTTGGAAATCCCTTTGGAAAGCCTGATTGTGTTCTCTTCACAAAGGCAAAGTTGGAACAGGGATATTTCATCTATGTGGGGAGCTCTTGGTTATTCAAATATTCAGAAGAAGGTGATTTGTGCAGATGGATGTCCATCTTGGACTAAAAATTGTAGATTCCTCATGCAGCCATTCTACTTCACCTCCTCCTATACCAGGTGGCATGGAAGACCTTTATCCATCCTGCAACTCTTTGAGAACCAGGTAAGATGGCTGAAGATCGTAAATATCTGGCAACCATTTTCTTGCAACACTCTTAACATCAGCACTTGCTCTAAGTGATAATGAGAGTCCCACTCACTTGAGGATTGTCCTTTTTATATCCCCAATGCTTTTAAAGACTCTCATCCCATTTCAGTAGAAGCAGTATAGACAATTGGGAACAGGGAATAAGCCACTTGTATGTTGCCTAAACCACTGTAGCACTCATATTTAATATAATGGAAAGAGAATACTTGTGCTACCAGTATGCTATGATGATCAACAGCTTGTTTCAAAGATTGTTGGAAATGTGTGATCAAAGATGGCTGTGCAGAGTTGGCAACCACTACCACTACCAGTAAATAGACATAGTTAGGTGAATATTGATATGATTGGAGTTAAGCTGCCTTGCATACATGTGGAAGAGACATGACAGACATTCCAAATGTGGTTTAAATAGCATTGGCCATTCTCCTGCATCCAGTTACGTAGGGCGGAATCATGAACTTGCTCTGCCCTTGCCAAGCATAGACAGGAACAGGAATTGTTCCCCTCAGGTGTGTTGAGAGAAATTTGAGGACCCAGTACAGCTTGGTAGCTGGGGGATCCTTATCTCCCATGCACCTGTCATAATTGTTTAATCAGTTTTTGCTGAATAATATACTGGTGCTTTATTTACACATGCTACATGCAATTAGTATTTTACTTATTATATTTAAATGTATATATTTATTAAGAGAGAAAATTATTGTACCTTTTGGGGGGGACCCCTGAGTTTGGGTCCCAGTACAATTATGCCCTCATCTCCCTCCCCCTTTTTTTTTATCAGGCTTTGGTCCCTTCTCCTGGTTCTACCTGATTAGATTACTGTCCAACTCCCTCTCCCCCGGGAGAGTCAGCAGCAGGAAGGTGAGACCCCCAGAACTGGAGTACTATTTGTTTTCCAAGTCCATCTACTTGACTGTAGAACCCTCCCTTCCCTCCCCTCTGCTGACAGCTGCCCTGTGCCTAGAGTGGGGAGGAGGAAGAGGGAGAGTGGTGGTACAAAGCTGGTCAAGGAGGGAAAATAGGGAGAAGTGTGAGCTTTGAGCTGCACTGATTTACACCTCAGTTGTGTCTATGGTAGTTTAGAAGACCTAACTATTCCCTCATCCATTATTGATTGATTGATTGATTTCAATTTCTACCTTGCCCTTCCCCTAAGGCTCAGGGTGGCATACAGAATTAAAAACACAACATACAATTAAAAAATCCCTCAAAAAACTCCGCCCTTAGACTCACCCACCCTCCTCAACCCTTATCCTTGTCTGCCAAACACTTTTGAAAAAGAAAGCTTTTACACTGCCTCTCGAATATCAACCATCACTTGACGCTGACGCATTTTCTGGATTCCTCGCAGTCTGACTTTTGTCCGGGATATGGCATGGAGACTGTGCTATTGGCCTTGGTTGACGACCTGCGCTGTGCTTTAGATCTGGGTCAGTCGACCCTTTTAATCCCGTTAGACTTATCAGCTGCTTTTGACACCATTGACCACAAGATGCTGGTGTCTTGTCTGTGGGATCGTGCCAGGGTGGGCAGGATTGTTCTTGAATGGTTCAGCTCATTCCTGGCCAGAAGAACTCACCATGTGGTTCTGGGTGACTTTACATCATCTCCCCGGGATCTCATGTGTGGGGTCCCGCAGGGCTCCATTCGGTCCCCTTTCCTGTTCAACTTTTATATGCAGCCCTTGGGCAAGATCATGAGAGGACTTGGAGTGTGTTGTCATTAATATGCTGATGACACCCAAATCTACCTTTTGTTTTCAGCAGCCTCAGGTCCCGCAGCCTCATTGCTTACTTGATGTCTGGAAGCTGTGGGGGAATGGATGAGGGCGGGTCCCCTAAAGTTGAATCCTCATAAGACAGAGGCGATGCTGGTGTGGAGGGCCGAGGGAATGCAGCAGCCTGTCTCCTTATGAGTATGGGCCACTGAGAGCACATAACACCGGCGCTCCATTGTCTGAACTGACTGCCTATCATCTTCAAGGCCCGATTCAAGGTGTTGGTGCTCACCTATAAAGCCCTACATGGTATGGGCCCCACCTACCTGTGGAACCACCTCACTCCTGGGGTTTGGGAATGGCTGCTGTGGTTGGCTGGGGGCACCCTTTTGGAGGTTCACCGTGTTCGGCGGGGGAGGGAGGGCACATTGGGGAGGGCATTCTCGGTTGCCGTGCCTCAGTGGTGGAACTCCCTCCTGGCAGCGGCTCATTTGCCCCAGAACCTTCCCTCCTTCAGGCATCAGTGTAAAACCTGGTTGTTCTGCCAGGCGTTTGGTGTGGGAGATGGGTAGGGAGAGGGGTGGTGTTGGGTTGTGGGGGGGATGACTGCTCTTATTGAATTTTTAAGTCTTATGTTGTATATTTTATTTTTTGCTTTTATACTTTATGCCACCCCAAGCTGCCTTGGCAGGAGGGGGCAGGATAGCAAATCTTTTAATAAATAAATATAAATAAATATGCTCGGGTTCTGACAGACCTCTTGGTGAAGCTTGTGCCCCTGAATATACAGACTAACCAGTCTTTCTTCCATCTAGCCTGTAAATGTGGGGAAGGAGGATACCTGTGGAGTCCTGTGCAAAACTACAAGTGATCTATTGCTGTCAGTGGCTATGGCGGGGTGGGGGAGGTGGGAGGGATGCTATATAAAAATAAAATTATTATTATTATTATTTTATTATTTGATTAATCCTACACTTGTGCACGCTGCATGTGTGTGCATAATGGGGATGTGAAATACATGCATAACAAGTGTGTGTGCTTTGTGCATGTGATGTATGGTCATACATGCATTGCAAATGCTATGCACGCGTTGCTCACGTGTTGCGCATGCATACCCTTGTGCGCATCATGTGTATGCATGTGTTGTGCATGCATGGTGAGGCCCATAAGAAGTGCCATACTGGGCCAGACCAATGGTCAGTCTAGTCTAGCATCCTGTCTGCAACAGCGACCAGTTTTGGTTGCTTCAGAGAAGTGTACAGCAGGTTGTAATAAAGTAATTCATTTCTTGCTATTAATTCCCACTGCCTGACAGCCAGAGGGCTACTCCTCTGACCAACCTGATGAATAACCATTTATGCCCCTATTCTCAAAGAACTTATCCAGGCCTTTTTTTTATACCCCAGTTAATGGCATTGGTTTTACAACATGAGGTGTAGTTAGATGAGCTGCAGCAGCCCGATTCCCATGCTGCTTCATGGTGCACAATTGCCACTGCGACGCTGTGGGACCAGTGCTGGGATCTGGGCAGATGGCTGTGGGGAAGCCATGCAGGCCAGCCGCTGCCAGAGCTGCTGCCATGGCTGCAGCGCTGGCCACATGAGTGGGCACCCAGCCCTGTCATGTCTCCCTCCCCTCGTCCAACTGAAATACCGCCCCCAGCTGTGACATAGCCTCGCCTACTGCTCAAGCCCCCACAGCAGTGCCCCCCTGAGTGGCAGGGCAAGCGCAACCCAGGCACATGAGCTGCCCTGACTTTGGGCAGCCTTACCCCAGCTGGGCAGCTAAGGGCGGGGCGGGTGGGGGACATCTGGCAGGTGCCAGCGACACAATACACTGCATCATATGGCCCAGCTGCCCGGATTGGGGTAAGACTGCCCAAGGCATGGTAGCTTCCCCACTGCCTCATGTGGCTTCACCCAGCCTCTGGCAATGAGTTCCACTGATTAACTGTGCATTGAGTGAACACAGACTTTTAAATTAGTTTTAAATCTGCTGTCAGTTAGTTTCATAGGCTGTCTTCTAGTTCTAGTATTTTGAGAAGGGGTAGATAACAGCTGCTTAGTGGACTGTTCATGATTATGTAAACTTCGTTCATATCTCCTTTGGTTATGTCTTTTCTGAACTGAAGACCCCCTAACTTATTGGCCCACTTCTCGTTCAGAAGCTGCTTAATGGTTTTAATCACCAGGGACGTAGCTAGCTTGGGATGGTGAAGCCGCCGGTTGGCTTAGCTCCGCTGGGCTTCTGGTGCTTGGGACTTACTCTTTGCAGAGTCTGTGGCATGCTGCTGGTGGCCTGCTCCTGGGCCCATCCGTCTTCTGGTCCAGCGGTGAGCTGGTCCCACAGTGCACTCTGTCCCTCGCGGCTCGCTGTCCACACGCTGGGGCTGAGCACGGCCAGCAGCAGCAGTGCCATTGCTTCCCTGGCCCACCCGAGCAGCCCTGGAGGCTGGGGGCTGGTCAGGTAGGCCGAGGCAGGCTGGGCCACTTAATGTGAGGAGCGCCAGAGTGGAAAGGTGCCCAGCTGCCACTGGGCACCTTCTCGCTCAGGCTGGGCCTCCCTTGAACCAGCCCTGCCCGGACTGGGTCCGGACTGGTGGGGAGGACTCCTCCTCCGCGTCGCAGCGCCAGAGGGGTGGGCCGATCTGTGAGACCTGTGAGTGTGACCTGGTCTGACGCAGACTGCTGCGTGGGGCCTCTCCCCCTCCCTGCCTGTGGTTGCAACATTGGGTGTTTTTACACATACATTTCTCCTGGGTGTTTGCTGTTACTTCCTGAACTTTCTGTGCATCTAAATCACTCACCCAGATCTTAAACATCCGGATCTTTGAACTTCTGTGTAGACCTTCTCCCAGAACTTTTGTGTGTAAAAAGTTCTCCTGGTAAACGTCTAAAGCTGCAGCTACTTTAGACCGTCTCAGGGTAGTGTTTGTGTGAAGAATACATCCAGGAACTGCCTCAGGGCAGTGTGTGTGTGAAAAATGAATCCAGAACTTACTTGTGGACTTGTAAACCCAGAAGATTGAAAAATCTGGAACTTTAATGTATGTGTAAAATGCCCGTTGTATCAGACACAATGTTGTAACCGTGGGCAGGGAGGGGAGAGGGGCCCAAGCAGCACCCGAAAGGGCCCCCAGCCAGCTCAGGTGGCAATTTCAAAAAGAAAAAAGGGGTGGGAAAGGGTGGCTTAGCTACCTTGGATATTGGTCCCCAAGTCAGTATGAGCCCCGGGATGAATGTCCCTGTTTGAATGGTAGCTACGCCCCTGTTAATCACTTT
This sequence comes from Sphenodon punctatus, assembly GCA_003113815.1. Classification (NCBI taxonomy): domain Eukaryota; kingdom Metazoa; phylum Chordata; class Lepidosauria; order Sphenodontia; family Sphenodontidae; genus Sphenodon; species Sphenodon punctatus. The sequence continues at coordinate 129,825 of QEPC01014746.1, read as the reverse complement.
TATCGCCCTTCTGTGTGCCTTTTCTAGTATTACTATGCCCTTTCTGTGATGGGGTGTAAGTGCATCAAGGAGTTAGTGTCATTAGGATATGCTCTGCTCTGGTAATGAAATGCATAATTCCCCCCTTTTTGAGTCTAGGAATTGAGCCACACTGTTGTTTCACTCTGGAGGGGAGCACATCTTCCTGCGTATTCTGTTCTTATTTAGTTTATACTCTGTGTAGGCTCCCAGCTGCTTCTACCATCTGTCCTCTCCCAAACTGAATTGACACTCCTGGAAACAGCAATTGGCCTCTCTGACTGGCAGGAGCTGCCACAGTGCAAATTCAATCCTGCAGGGGACAGGTAGCCCAGCAACGAGTAGGAGGCCTTTTAAGAACTGCACGTCAGGCTTGATTCAGTATGTGGGCTGCCTGTTTGTCAGTCTGGATCTAGTTCACAAGAGGCTATTGAGGCAGGGGATACACATGCATGAACCAGCACTCTATTCATTCATTGTTAAAATCTAATTATGGTGGTGATGGATATAATTAAATAATGGAAAAGGGTAGAAATCGTGCATCTCCTTTTTGCACTCTCCTTTAGAGATTTCCCATTTCGCTCCCCCCTGCCCATTGTTGTGGGGGGGCCCCTCTTTGCATATTGCATCACCTCTTACATCGATGGACTCATTCATGCCCTGTTCAAAGTGCCACTGGAAAAAGAGTTTCCCTCGTCTGACTCCTGGCCCCAAATGACCTGTGCATCTGGCAGGGAATTTAGGACTTTCTGGTCTTAGTACTTTTACAGAGAAAAGAAGCTAGCAGTAATGTTAGAGAAAAATATATGAGATCAAATAAGGGGGAATTGGCTTTCAAGTTCTGTACAAAAGCCATATAGAGTGTAGCTTTATAGATTTGGGTGGATCTTTGTTTTATCTGAGACATAGTTGCCTTTGTCAAAGTTTGATGAAAATATCATATCCCCACCTCAGGGTTAGGTCAGAGGGTAGCTTGCTCAGCGGTCTCCTTGGAGATGCATGTCTTCATTGTAGCCTTTAATGTGATTCATTTTCATTTTGCACGACAGCATAATGTAAAGGAGTCTCTCTTCACATGACAGTGGAAGGATTTTTACAGACGCAAGAACATAATAGTCAGTCTAAGTTGTCACTTTATTCTCTCAGACTTCTACTGTTGCACACGCAGCCTGAAAATGTGGTGAGGTCCCAAAGTTTTTATCTTAAAGACGAGGTGCCTCTACCTGATCATCACCTTCAAGAATCACTTTTGAGCCAGCAATATATGGCATAAAAGAATATTGTTATTGCCAAAAATAGGATAACTTACAGATGATCTTTCAATCCCATATGGCCATGCAACAGTAAGTGATCCAGTCCAGTGGATTCTTCAGGGTGCTTCCTCAGCCTAGCAGCTTGGGATCTGAAGTGCATGAGAGTCTGCAACAGTTACTAAAAGCAACTCCTCAGTCTGTCTCGCTAAAGAGAAGGCCCAGGGAGACTAGTTTCCCACTCTCACACCTGCTACCAATCACAGCCCAGTGGCTGCTGGCACTAGCAAGGGTGGTGGACAGCAAAAGGCAAAATGTGCCACCTTTTATAGCCACTAGCCCCTCGCACAGTTGCACCCGACACTACAGTTTTGTATTCATTCATTCTTTTGCACATGGCACTCTAGATCTCTCCCCCCTCTCCTCCCCCCCCCCCAATTACCAATGACATTGGTAACGGCTAAGCTGGCTGGTGGTATTTACAATTCCCTTGGTTTCATTGGTGGAACTGAAACCTTTCCTAATTGGAGGGATTACAATCCTTTTTTCCCTGCCACAAGCTCAGAGCTTATTCTACTAGGCTTAATCTTTGTACGTAAAGCAGCAGGAGACAAATGACCAACCCAACAGCACCCTCTCCCAGACTTGTGAAAGTAAGTACACTTCTTTTCCCCACCAGTAAAAAGGCCACTTTTCATTCCTTTTCAGCTCTTGACACAGGGAATATATGTTGAGCTGTTTACCTTTAGATTCCATCCATCACAATAAGTTGCCAAACCTTAATAACAACAGAGATAACTTGATCAGATGTTACATATGGTAAGTATACCCCCAATGATTTCATTTATCTTTTTCAGGAGCTGCTATGGATTTGGGAATGCATTGATGGATACATGGACCCTCTGCACAAGCAGACACCTTCCAAATGTATTACGGTTAGTAACCCTAAAATCCTGACTAAAATGGAGAAGGTGTGGCTGCCTGCCCACACTACTAGCATCCTGTTGGAGCTCTCTTTAGTGCAGCATCATGGCGTGGGCAATATTCTTATCTTTTAATACCAGTCCGTGTGCTTTAATCTATTCCAGTGGTGGCCGTACATTCAGGGCTCCAGGGCGGAGCCCCACAAGCGCCGTGGAGTGCTGCTGCCACACTCACCAACTGGCTGGGCTCGGCAGCGGCAGCAGCAGCAGCAGCAGCAGCTCCCTCCAGGCTCCACTTACTCAGTTGGTGCCTCACTGCTGCCTGCACTGTCAGTGTCCTCCCCCACCCCGCACTTCGCATGCTCAGCAGCACTCACTCACCCTGCACTGTCAGTGTCCTCCCCCACCCCGCACTTCGCATGCTCAGCAGCACTCACTCACCCTGCACTGTCAGTCTCCTCCCCCACCCCGCACTTCGCATGCTCAGCAGCACTCACTCACCCTGCACTGTCAGTCTCCTCCCCCACCCCGCACTTTGCATGCTCAGCAGCACTCACTCACCCTGCCCAGACAGCCTCCAAGTTCTCCCTGGATTGGCAGCAGCACTGCACTGTCATTCTTTCCCCTGCTGTGCTTCGCACATCCTGAGAAGAGGAGGACTCACACACACACAACACTGATTTTCAGCGGTGCAGCGCTGGTGCTGCTATTCCCTCCCCCTGCTGCACTTTGCACATGCGCAGTAGAGGACCGGACTTGTGGAGCACTCAGCTGCCCAGACTTGTTGAGCCTTCAATCAGCGGTAGCTGTGTACCCTGGTGCCCACTGTGCTTCGCACCTCACACATGCACAATGCAGACTTCTCTGTTCTCTGGCGACTGGTTCCAGCACACTGCTTTGTACTGCTGCCTGTGCATGTGAAACAGTGCAGGATGCTGCACGGGACAGAGGAGGAGCCTAAAAGAAAGGAATCACAGCTGTGCAGTGCACCAGGCACCAAGACTGTGATCCAGGTCAGATTTGAGGTCCAAGGGGGGCTGGAGTAAGAGAGGTAGAGAGAACATGTGTGAGAGGGCAATAGTATTTTCACTCAGATTTCCCCCCTCTTGCACATGCTCATATCTGTCTTGGGGTAGATGAAGGGTAAGGGAGCTTGCCAATGAATTCCTATAAAGGAATCCAGCTAATAAAATCATTTTTGGGGTGATGGAGCCATTGTCTTGGCCTATTAGGGCCAGAAAAAACGATAGGGGTGGACACTGAGAGGGCAGGAGGAGCCAGGACTCACAGGCTCCAGACAGTTTGTTTCCCCTTTCTGGTGGTTGAGGAAGGCTGCAGTTGAGGTTTCAGATCAGACCAGGTAAAAGAGAGGCTAATTTGTATCCCTTTATTGGAGTGGGAATGAGGGTGGGGACAGATGTTAAACCTATATCATTTCTCCTTTGGTGCCCCTAGAGTTGACTAAAAATTGTTTAGTGGGAGATATATTTGGTTTGGCTTTTATTAAATTGCTCAGGGGGAGAATTCATGTATGGGTTTGGTTTGTCTTGGCTCTCATTAATCCCAATTGCTTTGAGGTAGAAATCCTATATGGGTTTGGTTTTGGTTTTGGTTTGCTTGGTTCTTGTTAATTCCAGTTGCTCTGGGGGAGAAATCATTAGGGATGTGCGAACGCGGTTCAGATGTTCGGAGTTCGGACCGAACTCGGTCTGTTTGGACGTCCGAACTGAACTCGAAAACGGTCGAACAGTTCAGTTATGTTCGGGTGAGTTCGGATGAGTTTGGGGGTGGGAAAAATGTGACGGGCTGGAAAAACGTAGCTGGAAGGGGGAGGCAGCTGAGGAGCAGACTTCCTGGCACCAGGGGTGGAGATCAGGGGTTGTTTCAGGGCCAAATGATACCGATACTGAAACAAATCTTCGAATTCGGTATCGGTAGTGCTATTTTCGAATGTTTGGTCAAGTTTGGCCAAAGCAAACTCTGCCAAACCAAGCAACCAAACCCGAACTCGGGTTTCGAACTGAACGTCCGAATATCCGAACCACATTCTTTTCGCACAACCCAAGAAATCATGTATGGGTTTGGTTTTGGTTTGCTTGGTTGTTGTTAATTCCAGTTGCTCTGGGGAGAAATCATGTATGGACTTGGTTTGGTTTGCCTTTATTAATCCCAATTGCTCTGGGGGGAGAAATCATGTATATTTTGCATTTTAATCCTCGCTTAGCATGCAGTGGGAGTGGGGTGAGGCCTTCTGCTTTTTTTCTGTGGCTTTTAGTCTTTTTTTCAAGATGATGTAAAAGAAATCTGTGGCTTGGTTTTTAATTCAGAGTGGCACTGGAATGGAAAAGGTGTTTGTTGCTGAAAACAGACAGTTGGGTTGGATAAGCCATAGGTCTGACCTGAATTTGTTTTTCTGTTTGCGTAATATTTCAGACCTAGAACTTTCCATTGGCGCTTCCATTCTTGTTATGGTCTATATGTTTGGAATTGGATTCTGATCCTTGGGGTTTATTTCCTACTTTATTTCTGTGGGACCTATTGGCCTTAATTTTCTGCATGTGTTGAGGCCTTCATTTATTATTTATTTATTTAAACTTTCATTGTGTATCTATGGGTGTAACAGTGTGGGGCCTAGCCCGGGTAGTTGCCTCTGGATTACCAGTTCCCAAACAGCTCGGTTTACACTTGGGAATTAGCTTTTAGTGTAGGTTTATTTAAAGTGTTTGAAACCTTCACTACATATACAAGAGTTTACAATCCAGGTACATCTCACCAGATACATTCAGCTTTCCATAGCCAATTTCAGCCTTCCTAGTTCAGAAGAGCCTTCCTTGTTGCTCTGCTAGTTCAGTGCAAAGCTGACACACCAGCTCAGTCTCTCCAAGGTCCCTCTCTAACTGAGCCAGCCAGAGGCTTTCTGCTTCTGGACTGGCTTGGCCACGCCCAACCCAAGTGTGTCTCTAGGCTCAGAGGTGGCTCCTTTAAAGGACCAGGTTCTCTACGAACCTCTGGTCTGCCACTACACCTCCCTGTTTTGTAGACAGGCCTGTTAAAAATAGGACTGTCTTATAATCCCATTGACAGAGCAGTGTATACAGTATTTCATTTCCATAGATAAAGTATATACATACATTCATGCAATGTAGTGCATACTTCAACATTAGGTGTATACATCAGTTTCCCCAACATCAGGATTACAATATGCTGACTTTACAAATCTATTTCATAAGCGCAATAGAAAATTAAGCAGTCTCATGGTGGAGAATTGCTGTTCACTATCATAGTCCCTCACTGTCATAACAGTTTATTAATCTTTTCCGTTCAGCTTTTAGCAGTCCCGTGACGGAGAATACTTTTTATTTCAGTTTACTTATTATAATAAAAGCTTATTGTTCTTTCAGGTTTGAATTGTCTCATAACAGAGTTGTTTGTACCTCAGTTTCCATAAAATCACATTACTAACGTCAGCAATCTCATATCGGGGACTGCATGCTTTTCAATTTCAATAATTCAAAATAGTTTTCTCAATATTAAGTTAGTTCTATGGTCAGTGACATAATGGTCACTGTCTGACCAATCTCCAATCTGCCCAGCCTCCAATCTCAATATTTAAAATAGGAATAATAATAGTCTACTTCACAGGGTTGCTGTAAGGGTGAGCTAGATAAGGATTTAGGGCACTTTGAATGTTAAAAGCACTATAAAAATGATAATAAAATGAAATCTGGTATTCTTGCTATTTTATTTTGAGGCTTGTGATTTTAGGCTTTAAGAAGCTCCTAAATCTTTGATTCTCATGAAAGATGGTAATCTTGGCTAAGAAGTCTGTCAGCCAGAATGTACCCTGCTGCAAATATGGGATAGACTCTCTCAGGCCCCAGTCCTCAAAATATATCACTCACACCCCCACTCGTTTTAATGGGACTTACACCAGAAGAGTTCTGTGGGAACTGGGCTATTGCAGAGGCAGATCTTTGCTTATTTAGACATCTTATGAAATCAATATCATGAAAAATGTTTCTTAAAGTTCTTTTCACTTTTTTCTTTTTCTTTATCATATTGAAAACATGTTCATTTCCACACATGGCTGGAAAGGAGGATAAACAATGCAGAATGTACCACTTCCTTGGCGGGGTGGGGGGCGTCTTAGTTCTCTTCTGAGGCCATGGGATAAAAATACAATCTTTTAAATAAAACGTTACTCTTATGTTTTCCCCCTTGTTCTTGTCAGTTTTGCTGAACACAAGCTGCAGAAATTCAGAGAGCAGCACCTCTGGGAAACAATGGTTCAAGATAAGCTCCTGAAGTGAGTAGCAGATACATAAGCTTAAGGCTTGTTTTTATCACAAAAACACCAATGGTGCCACTGCCATTGGGGAGGTCATGTCCCAGTCTCTTCACTACATACTCAACATTCATATGTCCAGGAGTGGCTGACAGTCAGCTTGTCAAGAACGAAGGGCTGGGGGAGGAAGAACAGTCAGAAGTAGTGCTCACATTCCCACATAGGATTTCTGTGTAACGTGGGCGGCAGAGAGCCGGCTCGTTTGTTCCTTAACATGATTCCGAGTATTCATGATCCACAAACCCTCCCATGCCCAAGTTGAAACCAACAATGAGCTTGCAAATGTTTCCATCCAAAACTGAAATTGGCTCAAGGTTCCAGGGTTGAGGTGGTTTGAAACTACGTCTTAAAGGAACCTGGGATCTGGAAAGTAGGGATGGGACTTCAGCTGGATTTCTGGATTCAGATCTGTTCTGGATTCAGATTTTTCAAATATATATATTTTTTTACAGATCTGTATTATAGATCTATCTCAAAAATTATAAAAATATTTAAAAATCCATTGTGCATGCATAAAATGGCCGCCATTCCATCTTTAACCAAAATGCAGGCAACATATTGCTCCCTTTTTGGTTAAGGGTGGTGGCCACTTTGCACATGCGCAATGGGGCCAATCCCGTGCCCCACGGAGACTGTGTAGAGCTGTGTGCGCGCGCAGTCATGCAGATCTCCATAGCGGGCACATTGTGCCCTTTAAAAACAACGCACATGTGCACGTGTGCACGGGATCCGCAGGGCATGGGATCATGGCCAATGCATCAATTATTTTTTAATATTAAAAAAATTATTACATGAGCACAATGCCCACTGCCCTTGTCTAAAATGGCAGCAATCCTATTGCTGCCAATTTGGTTAAGGGTAGTGTGGTGATCATTTTGATGGCATGCCGTGGATTTGTAGATTTTTTAAAATTATTTTTAATATTTATTTATTTATTTATTTTTCAGATTTATATGGATCCGCATGGCCAAAATATCCAAAGCGTGATGTGCAGAGTGGCTGCCCTTTTCAAAAATGGCAATGATGCTGCCTCAGCCATTTGGGGAAAGGGCTGCAGATCTGCAAATAGTTCAGCAACTATTTTGTGTATGCGCAATGATTTTTTTATTTTTAAAAAAATGATTTTTTATGTTTTTGTAGACTTAGATTTGAATCCATACTGGGTGTGTTGCCACTGTTGCAGTTTGGTATGGGTTAATCTGTAATGGTCCGTTATAAGCAGTTACAGATTCATCCGAATCCATAACGCTCACCCCTCATTTTAGGCCTTTGTGGGCCTGAAGCTGGCAAGCTAAAAGCTGTGCTTGGACTATTTCAGTTTGGACTTGGTCATTGTGCCCAGCTGTCCTTCCATACAGCAGCAGTCTCAGTAGGGACAAAAGGAGGGGGTGAGATCTACCTCTGACCATATGGTCCTGAGGAGAATCTCTTGTGCTCATTTTGCTGCTGGATCCAGAACATGGCCAAAGTCTGCATATTGCAGTCAGCTGGGAGCGCCTCCTTGAAGGATTAGGGACAGTAGAGGTGGAGCACGAGGTGGTGGAAGCCCCGTCTGGTCCATCTTTTTGGGCTGAGTTTCAGGAAGTGATGCCAGCTGATGCTGTGGATGTCCTGGGGTCTGTTAAGGACACCAGCTGTGAATTAGATCCATGCCCGTCCTGGTTGGTGAAAGCCTCCAGGGAGACATTGGGGACGGTGCTGGTGAGGGTAATCAATGCATCCCTTTGGCAGGGGAGTTTGCCCCCCAGTCATGGTGCGCCCCCTGCTGAAGAAGCCATCCTTGGATGTGGACGCACTCGCCAGCTACTGACCTGTCTCTAACCTTCCCTTTTTAAGGAAGGTTATTGAACAGGCGGTGGCACTGCAGCTCCAGGCTCATCTTGAAAGCATCGGTTTCCTTGACCCATTTCAATCGGGTTCCACCCCGACTATGGCACAGAGACGGCGCTGGTGGCTTTGGTGGCCGATCTCCACCGGGAGATGGATGCAGGATGTTCAACACTTCTGATCCTGCTAGATCTCTCAGCCGCTTTTGATACAGTGGACCATGAGCTTCTGTTGAGATGATTGCAAGCCCTGGGGGTCTGGACAGGACTGTCCTTGGATGGTTCCAATCATTCATCTCAGGAAGAAGCCAGAAGGTTGTCCTGGGGGCTGAGTCTCATGAATACTCTGAGTCCGCAAGGTTCTATTCTGTCTCTGTTATTGTTTAATGTATATATGCAGCCCTTGGGGGAGATTGTGAGAGGGTTTGGCGTTCATTGCCATTAATATGCTGTTGACACCCAGCTTTACCTCTCTTTTTCAACTGACCCAGGTCCTGCCGTTTTGGTGCTGTCCCAATGCTTGGAGGCCGTGGCGGATTGGTTATGGCAGAGCAGACTGAAGCTCAATCCTGATAAGACGGAGATGATGGCAGTGGGTAGGGTGAGGGAGGTGGCAACTCCCCTTGTAGAGGGGGTCCGCCCCCCCGCCCCCGTAGCCCAGCAGGTTCAGAATCTGGGAGAGTTATTGGATTCAGACCTCCGCCTAGATCAGCAGGTGGAGATGGTGGCTAAGGCTGCCTTCCGCCAGCTGTATATGGTGCGGAGGCTGCGTCCATATATTTCCAGACCTGACCTGGCCACCCTCATCCATGCCTTCATCACCTCGAGGCTGGACTACTGCAACGCGATCTATGTGGGGCTTCCCTTGATGCTGGTTTGGAGGCTGCAGCTGGTGCAGAATGCGGCGGCTCATCTGATGGGGATGAGCCGAACATATAGCACCTGTGCTCTGGGTGATGTGCTGGCTGCCTATAGTGTACCAATAAAGTTTCAAGGTGTTGGTCTTGACCTATAAAGCCCTACATGGTCTTGGCCCTTCATACCTCAGGGACCGCCTCACCTTCCATGCCCCAGAGCGACCCCTTCGGACCACCAGGGGCACCTTCTTGGATGTCCTCCATGTAAAGCAGGGGGCCACAATGGAGAGGGTATTCTCAGTGGCCGGGCCTGTCTGGCCCCAAGTCTGCTGACCTTCTGCTGGATCTGCAAAACTTGGCTGTTCTCCCAGGCCTTTGGAGGAGGGGAGGGGGAATGGGATAAAGGTTTGGGGGGGGGTGTTTTTAGTTTTTTTAAGATGTTTTAATATTTTGTTTTATGGTCATTTTAACTTATTGCATTTTTGTGTGTTGTAAGCGACCCCGAGATGACATGGACATGAGGGGGCGGCTAATAAATGTAAATAAATAAATAAATAAATAGGTTCCCTCGGTATCCCGGATGGTAATGATGAGGAGAGCATTCTTGGTGGCTACACCACAGCTGTGGAACTCTCAACAGAGGTCTGCCTGACTCCAAACCTCCCCTCTTTCCCAAGACAACGTAAGACCTGGCTGTTCCACCAGGCCTTTGATGAGGGAGATGGATGATGGGGAGGGGGTGGGTTTTAGCTCTGCCTTGGGTTTTATTGTTGTTTTTATGCTGTTGTTTTTTATTGTTGTTTATATTGGATTGTTTTTATTTTTTTTGTTATATTGAAAGTTGTTATAAGCCGTCCCGAGCTGCGGTAGCAGGAGGGGTAGGCAAATAAGTCAAAATAAATAAATAAATAAAAAGAAGTCTACTTCTGGCCTGCTCTCTCCAATTTGTTGGATCCAGAAAAAGGCTCAAGATTGAAAGGTGGTCTGTACTCCAGGAAACCTGCTTCTAGTATGTTTCCTTCTGACCTACACTATCCTGGCAGCTTGCAAAATGGCCTAAAAGGGACAGAGTAATCTCTGAGAGATTTAAATCAGGGCTAACCATAATGGGCTAGACCCTAAAGGGTTGTCCTGTTAAGATTTGTTAATGGGATTCCAGCAGGCAACCCAGAAGACACTAAATCCACTTTAAGGCCGCTTTAACATTTTTTATACATGTTGCAGGGCTGCATAGGGCACCAATGCAGCCCTGCAACATGCATAAGAAATGTCAAAATGGTGTTAAAGCGGAGTTAGTGTCATGTCTGTTTTCACCCTGAGTGAGGGCCACACGAGACATTAACCCACCTTGGACAGCGTTATCCCAGTTTGGGCAATGTTAAAATGCAATGCAGTGGATCGTATGGCTGGCAGCCATCAGATGTTCACCCAGTTCCACCCTGAGGTTGAGAGCCAGCTGATACGTGAAGCATCAGCCCAAGAAAGCGGAGACACGTTGCGTGTTAGTTTGCCCAAAGTGGGATAACATGCTGCCTTCCATGTGTCTGGGCCCGTGCAGACCAGCCCCACAGTGGGGTCTGCCAGCACCACAGAGTGGCAGGTGGTGTTTGTCATTCCTGTGCATCCACATCATGGTGGGGGGCGGGGGAGGGAGGATAATGGGTGGGCCAGAGGAAGGTGGGTGGGGTGGGGATGGGTGCCCATGTGTGTGGATGGCTCCTTGGGTGTGGTGACACTTGTAACAGTGGCCCGCCCACTCAGTTATAGGGGTGTGCAGAACAGACCCAGGTCATTTTAAAATTTTGTTGTCAAAATTGTGGTTTTTCATTTTTGTTTTCAATTTTTTGTGTGTTTTCGTTTTTGTTTTGTTCTAATTTTTGCGTAGGATTCCAAGGGGCATCACTTTAGGGCTTTGTAAGCCTTAGGAAGCACTTGAGTTTTGCCTCCAAAGCATGTTCCCCCTTCCCCTAAGTTGCTGAGAGTGCTGCAGAGCAGCAGATATATCACTGAGAAACTGGCACATATCATGCAGGCAAGGGACAGAGCAAGAGCTGAAACTGGCAGGTAGCTGGCACTGGGGGGGCGGGGGTGCTGAAGCAGCCAGCAATGTGACTCGCAGAGGCAGGAGGAGACAGTTGGTGGTGCCTCAGCAGGGTTTCAATTTCTAACTTCTTGGAAACAGAATATTAGGGAGCGACTGGCACTCAGCAGGCAGGCAAAAGATGGAACATCAGGGACGCAGGCAGGCAGTGGGCAGGCTGGCACTGAGAAGCAGCAGGGACTAGCAAAGGAGACATGCTGTTCCAAGTCTGTTGGGAATAAACTAGCAGAGAGAGAGAGAGAGAGAGAGAGAGAGAGGTGGGGGTGGGTGGGCATCAGGCAGTGGGGAAGGCACTGGTGGCAAGCAGTTCTGGGCATTTGGTATTATCCTTGACACCCCAAGGTGTGTTGGGGCATCAGCTTTAAGCAATTGCTCTGGGGAGCAGGACTTGTGAGACACACACACTGGCAGAAGCAGCCACTGGTGGCAGGTGGTGGAGGAGCAGAGGCAGCATACATTGACACTGGCATTGGCATTCACATTCCAAGACAAGGTTGTTGTGTCAAACAACTTTCAGAGAGTACCTCAGGGGGGAAGAGGATGTGTGTGTGTGTGTGAGAGAGAGAATGAATGCACTGGCAGTGGTGGCAAGCGGTGGAGGAGCAGAGTAGGCATTGGCATTGGTGTTGGCATTCACAACCCAAGACATGACAGGGGGCAGGACTTACGTGTGTGTGTGAAAAAACTCATTGGCAGGAGCAGTCAGTGGTAGCAGGTGTTGGAGGAGCAGAGCAGGCATTGACACTGGTACCTCCAAGGTATGACAGGGAATCAACTTGAAAAGAGCACTCTGGGAGGGCAGGACTCCCAAGAGCAAGAGAAAGAGACACACTGGCAGAAGCGGGAAGTAAGTAAGTGGTACAGACTTTGTTTGTGATTGCGGGTACCCTACCTTATGACAGGGTGTTGTCAGCTTGCAACGATGGCCCCAGGGGGTCAGCAATGAAACCTCCCAGACTGGCAAGGCTTCTGCAGCTCATACAGATTGCACTGGGGGCACCATTGGAACCCTGCAGACTGGCAGGGCATCTTCATCTTACAGTGATGGCCCCAGGAGGGCAGCATTGGAACCTGCAGACTGGCAGGGCATCTTCAGCTTGCAGAGATCACCCCAGTGGGTAGGACATAGGAGAGAGAGAGAGTGACGTCATTCTCTTATCCTTATTGGTGGTAGGAGGTGTGGGGTTTGGGCACAGATGGTCTCTCTCTCTGTCTCTCTCTCTCATTCTGTTGGGTTGAATCTGGTGGGGGCACAGATGTGGTCTCTCTGATTCTGGTAGGTGGCAGTGTGGACAGGATGCACCCCCCCTCTCGTTCTAGCAGTACAGAACCTGTGTCTCTCTGATTATGGTGGGCATTGCTTTTGATTTTCTTGTTGGGTGATTGCTTGCTGCACGTCTCGCAGCAGGTCGCTCGCTTCCTGAGCGTGGTCAACAAAATTAAAATTTCTTCAGACACAGACATGGTTGTCCACTCTGAAGTCTTGAGTGCCCTCGCTTGGTGATAACACGTTGTTTGTTACCTCCCCCAGTAGTTTGTCGATTTTAAGCTATTGGTGGCCAGAGGGTTGGCCTTGAGCAAAGCCCGTCTGGCTTGGCGGGAAGGTCTTGTGATTTTAATTTAATGTTGGGGGATTTTGTATATGCTGACCAGGTGAGAGTCGGGGGCAACCCCGTGCTCCAAATGCCTGGTGATGGTTTGGGTCACCAACTTTCCATAGCCAGTAATCCTGGCCTTGCTCGTGTTCCTTATGGTAAATGTGTGTATGGCAGTGATTTTTGCAATGACTTTTTTGGTTCACAAATAAACAAATAATATTAGGATTATATTTAAATTTGCCCCCACTCCGTGTTTTGAGGGGCTGGAATGAGTTAGTGTTACATAAGAAATGGATTGAATCAAATCACGCAGGGGTCAAGAGTTTCCCGCACTCAAGCTCCGTGGAAGAGCTAGGGCCCTCCTGGGAATAAGGGTCCCGGCTGGGATAACTTTATCGGGCAACATCGTAGCTTTATAAGTTTACCCCCATACCCTTTGAAGGATTGGAGGTTATCTAGTCAGAAAATTAAATTGTGTTTACTGGTTTGATCAGCTAAAAGGGGAAATAATTGGACTTACCCGAAAGTATGTTTTGTTATGCTGAGATCCCATAGAAGACTGGTTAGGGGGCAGCTGCCCTATTGCAAATGGCCACTTGGGACTTGTTTTAGTGAGGGAGTTTTGTGTTGTTGTCTATTGTCCATCCTGTGTTACTCTTTTATTATGTTGTTATAACCTTCGGTTGAAACAATAAATTATATATATAGATTATGGTGGGTGGCAGCGTGGGCAGGGTGTGCCTTTCTCTCTCCTCCTAACAGCAGGGTGTATGTAAACTCTGGTGGGTGGCAGCTTGGGCAGGGTGTGCATCTCTCTCTCTCTTGCAGCAGGGTGTCTAGGGATGTGCGAACACTGGGGGGTTTGGCCCATTCGGGGTTCGCCCCCCCCGAAACTGTTCAGGTTCGGGCTGTTTGGCCTGAACCTGTTCAGTTTCACTGAACCCGTTTGGGGGGGCAGGGGGAACCCGGTTTTCCCTCCCCCCTCCAGGCTGTGCAGATGTAAGGGGCACTGGGGCTCACCTCCCCCCACCCACTGTGCCCAGCCTGGTAAAAAAATTAAAAAAACAAAACAAAAAAAACCTACCCGCCCCAGGGATTGACCAACCTGGTGGTACCGGGGCTCCGGCCCTGGGTCTGGCAGTGGTGGCAGGGACGGGTCCGGCGGCACTCCGGAGCGCTTCAGGCCTCTGCTAGGCCTTCCGGGAACTGAAGGAGGGCTTCCGGCCCTTCATCACCAAAAGGGAGGGGCCAGAAGCCATCCTTTAGTTCTTGGAAGGCCTAGAAGAGGCCTGAAGCACTCTGGAGTGCTGACGGACCTACCACCGCTGCCGCCACCAGACCCAGGACCGGAGCCCCGGCACTATCAGCTGGCTTGATTCCTGGGGTGGGCTTTTAATTTTTTTTTTAACCAGGCTGGGTGGGGGGGGGGAGGGGAGGGGAGCCCCCGCGCCCTTTCCACCCGTGCAGCCTGGAGGGGGGGAGGGAAAACCGGGTTCCCCCCATCCCCTGTCCCGCACCCAAATGGGTTCAAAACCTAAACTTTGTTTGGTTGGTTCGGGCGGAGGGCAGTTCGGGTTTGGGGTGTTCACAAATGGCCCAAACATCCTGAGTTTTGGCCAAACACCGAACCCCCGAACTCTATTTGCACATCCCTAAGGGTGTCTCTCTCTTGCTCTGGTTCTGGCAGATGGCATCTTGGACAGGGTACACATCCCTTTGTGTCTCATACTGGTGTGTAGGAGATTAGTTCCTCAGCCACCTTGGCCAGGCCCTGCCACACCTGGTCCTTCTGCACCCAGTATTGCAAGGGGTCACTGCTGGGATCCACAACAGGCTCCTCCAGATACTTTGCCACCACCCTCCCCACAGTATCCAGCCACTTGAGAATGCTGTTGATACTGCTGCCACCCACCTCCCCAATGGCCTGTGCCCATAGTGCCTGCCCTGGCGTCCTCTGCCAGGTGGTTGCCAAATAGCTTCTGCTGGCCCTGCAGTTAGGGGTGCTGCTAGTACTGGTTCTGGGGGTGCTCTGCATCTCATCTCCCCTGCATGTCTCTCCTCCTAAGGGCCATGCTGCTGTCATATGACTCTCTCTGCCCTTCACACCTGCTCCACTGGTGCATGTTTCCTCAGGGTGAAGTCTGGGGAGCAAGATGCCACACTTCCCTTCACCTGGGAGTACAGCATTATGGCAAGAATACATTCTTCCTTCTCAACCAGCAGGTCGAAACATTTCTTCAGCCACTCCTGCAACCTTCATACCAGGGTCACCACCTCTGGTACAAGATGCTGCTCCTCTGGTCCCTGGTCCTGGTTCCTCAAAAAACCTGCTACTTTTCTACCACAATCTGGACCAGGGGGATGGCTTGGCTCAGGGAGGCCATCAACATGCTCAGGGTCTCTGTCACACACTTAAAGGACTTAAGGATGTGCACGGTCTGGGACATCATGAGCCAGTCTTCCTGCCCTATCAGCACAGGGGATGCCCACAAACCTGCCTTCCTGCATGGTTAGCCAGTCTTGTGACTTGGGGGAAATTGGGACCATGGTTACTGATGGTTTCCGGGTCACCCTGGTCACTCAGGTTTGCAGCCTTGAAGTGCTCCTGGATCCATCGCTGAACCTGGAATCTCAGGTGGCACAGTAGCTTTTCACCAACTCCATCTGGTGAGAAGGCTGCAGCCTTTTCTTTCTGATTCAGATCTGGCAACCATCATCCATGCCTTCATTACCTTGAGGCTAGACTACTGCAATGCGTTCTATGTGGGGCTGCCCTTGAAAACTATTTGGAAACTGCAGCTGGTGCAGAATGCGATGACTGATTCTTTATGGGGGCGGGTCGCTGGGAGCACATAACAATGGTGCTCCAGAATCTGCACTGGTTACCTATTGTCTTCTGGGCACAATTCAAGGTCCTGTTTTTGACTTTTAAAGCTCTAATGGCTTTGGACCCACTTATCTGGAAGACTGCCTGGTCTACCATATCCCATTGTGGCATTTGCGGATAGCCATGGATTTCTGTATGGAGGTACTGGTTTTTAACTTGGTCTGCACAATGAGGAGGGTGTTCTTGGCTGCCACTCTGCATTTAGCTCTGGGCTTGAGTGCCTTTAGGAAGCAGTGAAAAACAGTTCTTTGGCAGCAGGGGTAGGGGGGTAGTGGAGAGTTGTGGGGGTAGGAGCTTGGGGAGCTGGGGTGGAGATATGTTGGGGATGGGGGTGGTGTAGGGTTGTGGGGTATTTTATAGTTTTGTATTTATGATTTATTTGCATTATATATTTTAATATTGTAAGCCATCCTAATCTGTCTTTGGTGGGAAGGGCGGGGTAAAAAATTTAAATAAAATACTATGACTACTACTAATAATATAATATTTGCCCCATTGTCCATCATCATGAATCCCCTCCACCATGAACGGTACTCCTGTCATTAGCCACCCTTCCACCATGTGCATCCAGGGCTTCCAGAATGTTCATGGCAGCGTGGCTATGGTCCAGACCTGGGCGTGAAGCACGTCCCTCCACTGCCATGCCCCCTCACCACTGCCACTTACTGCTCCTCCTCCTGCGACCCACATCTCCCACCAGGACTAGGTAGGCATGGTGTGCATTTCTCCTGCTTCAGTGGTAAAATGCACAACCACCCCACCTGCCCTGGCCAGCTGTTCCCTCACCTGCTCCCTGGCTGCCCTGAACAGGGAGGGCACCACCCACCTGCAGAAGGTGGTACGGGAGGGAATCTGGTACTGGGTTGCCAGCAGTGCCATCAGCCTAGAGAAGCCTATGCTCTTCATGATGGTGAAGGGCTGGTCATCCAGTACAATAATCTCATCACCTGCCTGATGTTGCCCTCCCTGGTGTTGCCCTCCCCTCCCTGTTGCCCTCCCTGGCATTGCCACTGGATGTTGCCCTCCCTGGCGTTGCATCTGCCCCCAAACCAGCTCCTTCATGGTGGCTGCTGATGCTGCTGTTGATGCTGCACATGTGGGGGTTGAGATGGGGCCTACTCTGCCTGGTCCCTCTCCTTCTCCTTTCCCTGGGGGAAATCCCCCCCGCCCCCTTCCAAAGGAGATGCAGGTGGAAGAGGGAGTGATTCAGTCTTGTTATAAGATCATAGGGTAGGGGGTGGGTATTTGGTACCACCTTTTAAAGTTGTTTTAAGTGTTTTTATATATTATATGATGTGAGGCATCCCAAGTTGCCTGAGACAGGAGAGGCAGGATAATAATAATAATAAATAATAATAAAACATTATTATTATTATTATTTTATTATATAATATACCAGGAGGTCTATACTGTTTGCCTTGGTAGGGAAGGGGGGAATGTGTAAATTAATGTGACTATGTTTTTGTTTCCTCCAATATTTTTAGTTACAGCAACAATTAAAGACCAAGTGATTTGTGTTATGTTTAAATTCTAGTCTTGTGAGCTTTATTGTATGTTAGCAGAAGGAAGGGTGAAGACAATTTGTGTTTTTACACGCACATTTCTCCTGGATGTTTGCTGTTACATCCTGAACTTTCTGTGTGTCTAAATCACTTACTCAGATCTTAAACATACGGATCTTTGAATTTCTGCATAGAACTTCTCCCAGAACTTCTGTGTGTAAAAAGTTCTCCTGGTAAACTGCTTTGCTCCAGGCAGCTGTGGTCACTTGGTTTCCATGGCAGCCCCTCACATCTACAGCTGCGGCTACTTTAGGTTGCCTCAGGGCAGTGTTTGTGTGAATAATGCATCCAGGAAGTTCCTCAGGGCAGTGTGTGTGTGTGTGTGTGTGTGTGTGAGAGAGAAAAATGCATCCGGAACTTACTTGTGGACTTGTAAACCCAGAAGATTGAAAACTCTGGAACTTTAACGTGTGTGTAAAAATGCCCAATATTTGCCCAGTGGAAGCAATATAGGGAGGCAGAAAGTCCCTGTTTAGATACTTGCCACCTTTATAGCAGGGGAAGTCAAAGAAAGTTCTTGACTGATAGAGTGATTCAATGTTCTTGACTGATAGAGATCCCTAATTGCTGCAACCACTTTCCTGTTGGTGTAAGTGGGAGAGAATAGCAACTGGGGTGGGGGAATGGGGCTACCTATATATTATAAATACATTTATGGCTTAAGATTTATTTTGCTAGCTGTTTTTCTCCTTTATTCAGCATCATAATGTGCCTGATGCTTTTCAGCACAAAACATCATTGGGATAGATCACTGGGTCACCTGTGCTCAGTGCTTGAGCTGAAAGGGTGCAGAAAGAAAGGGTGATTTCAGATGTTACGGCAGGCTCCATTCACCATGGGCCATGGGGTGGTTCAGACCACGGACTGGGGTGAAGGGGCGTGCCAACAGACATGCGCCGCTTCTCTCCGGGTCGCGGGAACCGGCGAACCACGGCCCGTGGTGAATGGGGCCCCCCCTAACGTCTGTCGAGGAACTGCGGATTGCGGAGGGGGCAGGGCTGCGCAGCGTGCTGCCACACGGTCCCACCCCCTGTGTTCCGCACCGGCCCTCCCCTCGCTGGACAGGTAGCGCGAGTGGTCAATCCAGCCGCACTTGCCACCACGGTCGGGGGGGCGAAGAATGGATTCCACCACCGGCAGGGGTAAGTGAACAGACGTGACGATTCAGTCACCCCTGCCGTGGTGGCCATTCACCACACTTCTGGACTCGCTCGCGTCCTTGGGTCCAGAAGTGTGGTGAATGCAAACGTGGCCTGCGTTTGACTGTGGTGAACATATGGCGGGTAGCAAACAGACGTTCACCACAGTCAAACGCGGGCTGCGTTTGAGTGTGGTTCAGGCGTGGTAAATCTTGGATTTGTCACGTCTGAAATCACCCAAACTCTTAACCACACCTCCACTCCATGGCTCCTGAGGCCAATTTGGCCCCAGTGTAACTTAAACTGGTTCTAGGGCTGCTTTAAATTACAGACTCAGGAGCGTTCCCCTGGAAACATAGCTTTTTTTATTAGCTGTATAAGGAAAAAGATGGATACAGGAGTCAAAGTGGAAATGAAGTGTCACTTTGCTGTGCCCAATGTTTCTGTGGGACTAGGTCTGCCCCTTTTGAAAGAAAGAGAGAAAGAAAGAAGTAAAATTGATCCTATGTTCTGCTAATGCCTACGGTAACGCAAACCCTTGACACTCGCATGCAGAACTGTTCTAGAATAAGCTCACCCTAGCTTGCGATTGTCATGGGGTCTACTCAATTTACATTCAAAAACAGCCCCCAACCTTTGTTCCACAGCAAGTAGCTTTATTCTTCAGGTATACACCCCTCTGCACGCCGTTCTCTGCAGCATACCACCCAGGGCTCAGCGTGGCAGCAAAGTCTCTTAAAGATAAATATTCCTCATGTTCCTTGCTCCAGAGGCCACAACCCAGGCAAATCTCCCTTTCCTGGAGACACCAGCTTCCCTGACAAACCTCTCTCTCCCAGATAGGCTTGCATCCCAGCCTTAAATGCTCCACGGACCAGCCAGCTATCATTCTCAATGTAACCAAGCCAAGCATGTGCACCTGGGACCTCACATCTTCATGAATGTTACACTCCTTGTCTCTCCCTCTGTTCCCCTTCCTACATCTCCCTTCTCTCTCCCCCATCCCCCCC
This sequence comes from Sphenodon punctatus, assembly GCA_003113815.1. Taxonomy (NCBI): domain Eukaryota; kingdom Metazoa; phylum Chordata; class Lepidosauria; order Sphenodontia; family Sphenodontidae; genus Sphenodon; species Sphenodon punctatus. The sequence goes on along the minus strand of QEPC01014746.1, from coordinate 110,309 downwards.
CTCTCAGATTGTAAGACCTAGGGCAGGGACTGTGTCTATTCCATTACTTTGTAAAGTGTCAGGTACATTGCTGGCGCTATATAAATGCTTGCTAATAATAATAATAAGACTTCTGGTCACTTGACCAGCTCCCATCAACTCACTTGCTCTATTTAACCCCAGCAGTGCCAGCAGCTCAACCCCTTAACTTGGACTCACCAGGGCAAGTGGACTCCTGGTTCTGAAGCAGGGTGCAGCTGAGACACAGAGGCCCTGATTCAAGGTGTGCTTGAGCATGTCATGTGTGGACCACAGCTACACTTGTAAGTGCGCATACAGGGCCACATGCACAGGGTACCCTGGAATGGTCTCCTGCTTCCCAACCACACCACCACTTGCAGCAACCACTGCAGCCCCTCCTTTCCCTTTCCTGGGTGACGGTGCATTCGGGAGACAGGGGATTTTGCAGGGGACTACACGTGCAAGAGTAGCTATGGTCCATGCTCACAAAATGTACATATGGACCTTTGATCGGGGCCAGAGTGCAGAAACTGATCTTGCATGTCCAAAATAAACTAAATGGATCTAGAATTTCTAGAGTCCAAAATAAACTAAATAGACCCAGTAACTAATTCCTCCATTGGATAACACGTCCTCTTTCTGAAAACAAGTGGGAGAACTTGTGAAATGACGTGCAGTTCAGTCTAAAAGAAGGTGACAGAATCAGGCCTTCGGTGATTGCTCTCCAGTCATAGCCACTTTGTCCCTGCCAAAATCTGTTTTAACATTACGAATAAGGAAGAAAAGATCTCAAGCTCTTTATTTAGTACATGTGTTGAGCATGGAGATACTTGTGCTTGGGGGTCTGCCAGTAATAACCACAGCTCACCACTAGTAATCAGTAACATCAGCCCCAATGTGAGTATGGCTTAAGTCATGTTTGTCTATAACTGCTCTTGTTGCTCAGCTTTGAAGGCATACATGAAATGCATATTTCACATTCGGCAGTCCTAGATCTCTTTAGTTTTGTTAGCCCATATTCATTTAATGTGTAGTTCCATCTAGCCCAATGACATGGCAGCAACCTAGTTTCCTATGGAAAGATGGTTTATTCAAACACCCTGTATGTGTATCTTCTTGCGCATGTGACCCCTTATTAACTTGATTCTAAAATCCAACTATAGCCATCTTGGATAACTTTTGGCATTCTGCCCCTCTAAATAGAAACCCCAAATTTCATAACAATAAGTGCATCTGGAGGGGAGGTAACACTCTCCTGTCTCTCTGGAAAATCCCCTTGACTTCTATTGAGCATTGTTCTGCACTTAGGAAACGAGACTTTGTTACGCCGCTTTTACACATGACAAAAATGGGTTCCTATAAGTGCTTGGGATAATACCAGGTGTTATAAATGTTGGACTTTTGTAATGTGTGAATGCATTATTCCCCTTTTCTGCAGTGAGATCTCGTAGCCTTGTAAGAGTCGCAGCTGGTGGGCTGCAAGATCTCGTTGCATAAAAGGGGAATAATGCATTCACACATTACAAAACACCAGCATTTATAACACCTGGTATTATCTCAAGCACTTATAAGAACCCATTTTTGTCATGTGTAAAAGCAGTCTGAGGCAGCTTTTAAACAAGGCATTAAAAAGCACCTCCTGAGCCCCGTGTTGAGTGAAAAGCTGTGCAGGGAAAGTAAGGCTTTCAGAACATGCCTCTTCAAAGCACTGAATCTCCAGCCGCCGCTGCCGACAATGGGAAGCGTGTAAACACTCCCTGCGTGGCTTTTCTTTCAACACGGGGCTCAGGAGGCGCTTTTCAGCATCTAATTTAAAAGAGTGTCCTTAGTTTGAGTGAATTACTTGTATTTATTTGTGTATCACATTCCCCCCCTCCCTCCCAGATCACAAGGGTAAATTGGCTTTGCTTACAGAGAGTATAGTACTGGCTTTGCTTAGAGAGTGCAGAAAATTTCATCTAAAGTTTCCTGCACACAAGGAGGACAATATATTGTTCTGGTATGAAAAATATAAAGATGAAATAAATAAAGCAGCAGTTTTGTAATACACAGCTGTACACTTTCTTCTGTGTGACCAAATCTCAATAAAAAGCAAATGGCTGAAGGAAAATAACAATTTTGAACAGGGAGCTTATTTGTTCATTAGAATTCCACATACATTAACGTAAATAAGAGATGAAAAAGGTTCATTTTATTGTCTGATCACCCAGAAGCCAGATGAGGCTGTTTTTTGTTTCCCCTTTGTCAGGAATTCCCACACTTGAGCTTCAGTTGACATGAAGTGCAATTGGTTTTTAGCAGTGAATTAAACCACATAGTAGTAGTAGTAGTTTATTTGTGAGGCCGAAGGCCATTGCATACTATAATACAATTAAAAACATGAAACAGCAAGAGGTTCATGTAAACAATAAAATAGTACAAATCAATTGGTGGTGACAGATGTATATTCATAGCCTGATAAACACTAGATATACAGGCTAATCATATCCTGTAATAGTATTTAGGCAAACTTAATACCATCCCTGGGCTACAGAAAAACTACCCCCTACCTTACAACCCATAGTCCGGGGGGCAAGGGCCAAATCATAAATTTTTCTGGCCCGAGCCTTTTGCAAAATTCATCACTAAATACACCACCACCAAATTAATACAAATCTTCCTGCTACACTGATTGCCTAACCAAGAATAGGCCTAACTATAGGCCAAGGATTTTTCAGTGGGTACCAGGGAGATTATAGCTTGATAGTAAGTTCATTAAGTCTAGGCCAAGGAGTCATTTGGAGGACCTCTGAAATCCAAAAAGTTCCTCCTACAATAGGTTGCACAGAGTTAAAAAAGATGCAACACTCCTAATACTCTGGGAGTCTGAATCATTCAAAAAGTCATCCAAAAGCCTAGAATCTTGCCTACCTGGCAGCCTTCCCAACAGCTCCTTCAGATGCTTTTCCCTAGGGGCGTCGTACAAATGACAGTGTAAGATGGAATGAACCACTGTCTCCACCTCGGTATTATCAAAGGGGCATAATCTCAGTATAAAAGGGAATCCCTGAAAGCGATCCTCCAGCACCCGTGAGGGCAGGGCATTAACACGAGCATGAAAAAACAGATGTTTGGCTTTTGCTGATATTGCGGTGGTTAAATATCCTGCCATATGCCCGGATTTAGGTACCCAATCAATATATGCCGTTAGATGGGGGAAATCATTTAACTTTCCGATCTCCAGCTGTCTTGCATTATCGGAGGCTCTAGTTAATACCTCCTTCCTTACAGCCCCAGGGAGTTTATGGGAGAGATATTCTCTAGATAACCCCATCTCCCTAAGTTGGGCCTCTATTTTAGAGGCCCAGGGGCTGAGGAAGGTGTTTTTACTGACTTCCTCTAGCAAACCCAAGGAGTGATTGAAAAAGATATTACACCAAAGTTTCAGTGCATACTCCAGCGCCACCTGGGACCAGCTTTTTTGGCCCAATTCCAATCTTGCCACGACATGTGGGGTGCCTTTCGGGTTACCCAGCAATCCCATAAGGAACCTGCTCTGAGTTGAGTTTATATTTTGTGAGGAGCCCAGAGCTCTGCCCCGTACAACATCTGTGCTCTGACCTTACCATTATGAACCTGGACCGCTGACCTTATTGCACTTCTTCCCTGTTGTGTGAAGAAACCATATATAGAGCTGGAAGATCGCTTTGCAGCTACAGTTGCTCTCAGCATATGCTCTTTCCAGGTACCACTCTTATGAAATAATAATCCCAAGTACCGGAAGGATACTACCTGCTGGAGGGAATGGACTTCAACAATCCACTGATGGAGCTTCTTTTGGCTTTTAAACCACATAGAGATGGAACACATATTTGACCCTGAAGTGCATTGACTGCACAGAGCTCTCAAGTGTTTAGTAGAGAAACCACTAGGTGTTGGATAATCCATTTTAGACGGGTTGCAGTAAATTAGACTATCTTCACCTGCAGAGAGAGAAAATGTAGTAAACCCTGATATTTTAGTGTCATTAGAATATTTCATAGTGGAGACCTAGACACTTGTTATAGCAGCAGAATCCTCACTCTCAATAAGGAAAAGAATTATATTGTTAGAAACGATGTCTTAATGCACCATCTAGTGTTAGCTTTAGAAATGGGAGAAACAGAAAAAGAACAATCAGGGTATTGATCATCACAGCTGTGTAGACTGAGTAAGAAACCAGATTTTATAATAAGAGTGAGGATATTTACAATCTGGAAATAGGCACAGTGTAAGGAGTAGGGGTGTGAGTGAAGAAATAGGTCTGAAGAAAATATATCAATGAGAGTTTTTTTCTCACACATTTCCTGAGTTAATTAGGAGCAGTAATCAATGCACAGATTATTGCTAAAATGAACATCTGATGTCAATATTGTATTTGGTGAATTCACCCACTTCAATTCACGGCCGTTGAAGTGGGTACAAGGTGTTATTTATTACCACTTCATTGGCCTGTTTTAGATATTTATTTAGATAATGATGTTCTTTATTATTATTATTATTATTAACAAACATTTATATAGCGCCAGCAGTGTACCTGGCACTTTACAAAGTAATAAAATAGACACGGTCCCTGCCCCTAGGGCTTACAATCTGAGAGACAGGAGCTGGGGGAGAGACTTAGGAAGGGGAACAGAGGGAGAGACAAGGGGTCTAACATTCATGAAGATGCGAGGTCTCAAGTGCACGTACTTGGCTTGGTTACGATGAGAATGACAGCAGGCAGGTCCATGTTGCAAGGATAAGGGTAAACCGATCGTAGGTATAGGAATAGTGGCTCAGCAGGATAAAGAGTCAGACAGAGCAGAGCGAAAGAGGTGAGTTTTAAGGAGAGATTTGAAGGTATGAAGGGAGGGTGCAAGGCGGATGTGGACAGGGAGGGAGTTCCAGGCATGGGGGGCAGCAAGTGAGAAGGGACGAAGGCGCTTAGGGGAGCAGGGAAGGCGTGGAAGGGTGAGAGAAGGGACAGAGGAGGAGCGAAGTGCACGGGCTGGAGTATGGAGGGCGATAAGTGCAGAGAGGTAGGGGGGAGCAAGGTTGTGAAGAGCTTTATAGGTGAAGACTAGGAGCTTGTGCAGGATTTTAACCCAAATGTTCTTGTCATTTGGGTTAAAAAAATGCAGTAATTGGTATTAGTACCAGAATAGCACAAAAGAGGGCGCTTTACACATGAGTTGGGGGAGGGGATCTTCTGTGAGCCAAAATCATGGCAGGGGGATCACATGGAGATCCGCTTGTGTGTGTGTGTGTGTTTAAACATCATTTTAGCTCATTTCTGTTGTGATTTCATTCTTGGATGACAGGGCTGGATTCTGAGCCCTGCCATCCATGAGTGAAATCACAGCAAAAATGGGCTAATGATGTTTAAAACCCTGCACACACAAGTGGATCTCCACATGATCCCCCTGCCATGATTTCGACTCTGGGCAGCTCCTTCCCCGCCCCCCCACCCCGGGTCTCATGTGCAAGTGGCCTTAGTTCCGTAAATGAGTGAATGAAATTCGGAATTGCTGAAATAAGTGACACATCCAAAATGAAAGACCTGAAATAGCAGATATGTGAACATCTCTTCAGGTGTGAATATTTATCTGGATATGTGGATAGCTGTTTGCAAATATAATTAATATCTATGATTTTGAAATTAAGTATTTATTTCAACACTAGTTCAAATGTTTTGAAGAATAAGATGATGTAACAAGATCCTCCTCATTTGTCACTTCCCATTATCGGTTTCATGTTCCCTGTCAGGGGCACCATGTGGGAAAGGGTCTGTCATCTGTGGAGTCGTCATGGAAGTCAGTACAGGATCAGGTCCAGGAAGTTAGTGTAGGATCAGGATCCAAGGTTTCAGGAGTTCAGGGCATCAAAGCAGGAAATTGGCTCATAGACCAGGGGGCAGAACAGATGGGCAGACATGATCAGAAGGATGGTCGCTTCAGGAATCATGTAGTGTGCTTGTAGACAGTCACAAAGTGGGCATACTAGCAGATGCTGAGCCTACATTGAACCATATCCCAAGAACAGGAACAGGAAGACAGATGGGCAAGAGGCAGAAAGAATCAAAACATACACTGGGTCCAGGGCATAGCAGAGCCAGTCCAAAGGCACATGAAAGGGAACAGACACAAATCAGGATGGAGAAAGGAAGGTGAAACATGAAGGTGACAAATGATCTGCCCAACTTCCTGTAGTTGAAGGCCTGCCTTTTCATACTGTGGGCAGCCAACCAGGGAGCTGGGAGTGTGGAGCAAGGCTGAGGGTGTGTGTGGCCTGACCAGTGCTGGGGAAGGCCATTAGGACTAGCCCTGGGCCCTGGCAGCATTGAGGTGCCAGTCACCATGTTCAGGGCCCCGAAGATGCTGGTTCAAGCCCCGGTCTGTACACCACGCTGTCCAGGGGATTTTTTTCATATAACAGTCTGTGCTCTACATTTTGACTCAATTCACACTTTGTCTGATCCCCTGATGCAGGGCTACCTCACTGAGACACTCCTTCTGGAGGACTAATCCCAGGCCAGGGCCGGCCTTACCACAGGGTGGCTAGGGGCGGCCGCCCAGGGCCCCATGCTTGGGGGGGCTCCATGGGTTTGGGGGTTTAATAACTTTGATTTTTTATTTATTTATTTGTTTATTTTTTTTAAAAAAAAAATTGGGTTGGGTCAGGCGGGCCCGCTTCTCCCACACTCCGTGCCCCTCACCCCCCGCTGCCTGGCACAGTCTCGGCCAGTACCCCTCCACCCATCCCCGAGCCCAGGCCTGGGAAGCATGCCGCCCCCAGGCTGGGGAGCACCCCCTGATCCAGGGAGCACCCCTAGGCCTGTCGGCACTGCAGGTGGAAGATATGGGGTTTCTTCCCTGCCCTGGGCCCCGCTTAGGGTAAGGCTGGCCCTGTCCCAGGCATTACTTCAGGCTGGCCCCGCCCTTGCCTCACTTTGCCTCCCTGCTGGGTGAGCAACTTTGTTGTCAGCTAAGGGCTCTCACCTCCTTGGTGGTCATCTTCTGAGCTTGCCCAGCCCCCTTTATCTGTCCTCCCATACAGCCTCCTACCAATAAGGGCCCTCAGCTCGGCTGTGTCATCCTAGCAAGGAGTCAGACAGTCCTGCTGGAGAATTAACCCTTTGCTAGTATTTTCAGGTGGTTTACAAACCTTAAGTTCACAGATGGATATTCTGCATAGCCTAACAGTTAGCTCAGTGTCCTACTTGTGAAGAGGGGGCCAGCAGTCTAGCTTCTTGTTGGTTATTGACTGCTGACTCCATCTGAACTTCAGGGAATGTGTGAAAAAGCATTTCTGAATTTCTTGTGACAATAATGTCTAGCGTTGCCACCTTCCTGGACTTGCCAAAAACGAGTAGGACAAAAGGACTCGTATTGCTCCGCAGGAGAATGGTATAGGTCAGAAAGGGGGTGGAAAAACCTCCTCATCCTTCCCCCTTTCTGATGTGGCCATGAACTCCATTCCTCCTGAAATTGTAACAGCGCTCCTGATAACAAAGAGGGGCTCCACCCAGACCTGGATGATGCTGCAGAAAAACCCAGACTGAGACTCTGGGTAAATTTGGAGGGGCCGTAACCCTAGGAATGTCTTCTCCTTCATGAAACCTGTCAACTATTTCCCCGCTGGGTACCTCTTCCAATTAATTATCTAATTCATACAGAAAAACAAACAGTATAAACTTTATTTACACTGTACATATGGGATACAGATTGTTTCGGGAAGGAGCATGATCTACGTGAAATGTATAAATCTACTATACAGTCTAGGACAACACAGATGACAAGTGTAGTCTCTTGAATCACATGGAGCACAATTATGGGCATGTTTAAGAGATGGGTGGACACATATAACAACCCAATAAATTTATAGAAATGGAAACTGGTATGTATCTTTGTCCCCACTAATTTGTACACCAATGGCCCATGCCGTGCCCAAAACTAACAGGAGTCCATTTATGCTTGACTTTGTCTAGGCTGCTGATGCAGGAACTGGGGAATGCTGAAACTTTCCTTCCTAATGTAGCTCTTTTGGGATCAGTAAGGCTCTGGTGCTGTCCACTCTTATCTAAACTTCACATTTCTTGGTTCCATGCAGATAAACATCACTGTTCCTTCGCTTTTTCCGCTCTGTTCCCTTCTCGGCCTGCCAGGCTAGGTGAGGAGTCCTCTCCTGCCTTCGTATCCCAAGCTGGGGGCCTGTGTTCTCTGCAAGCTCTATGCCTGGGGCAGCGGGAGAATGAAGGGAGAATAATGTTCCAGCCTTGGTCAGACCAATGGTCCATCTTGCCTTGCATCCTGTCTCTGACATTGGCCATCTTTGGTTGCTTCAGAAAAGTGCACAACAGGACATAATGGTGTGATCCATTTCCTGGTACTCACTCCCAGCCTTCAACAGTCAGAAGTCTCATCCTCTGATCAACTTGACTAATACTCATCTATAGACCTATCTTAAGAACTTATCTTTTTTTGAACCCAGTTATATTATTGACCTTCACAACATCCTCTGGCAATGAGTTCCACAGGATAATTGTACATTGTGTGGAGTTGTACATTGAGTGAAAAAGTACTTCCTTTCATTTGTTGAAAATTTCATAGCATGTCCCTTAGTGCTAGCATTAATATGACCAATGATTAATGAATACGTGGAATAGTATATGTCCTAGTACAGAATGGTGAGGCACTCTACTATTTACTTCGCTGTATTGTGAAAACTGATAATGTATTATCTTATTTCTTGTCTTTTAAGACAAGAGAGGACCTTGTCTTATCCATTAGAGGACCTTTCCTCTTATCCCATGACTACTTAAGTCTTCTCAAGAATTTTTGGTGAGGAACATTGTCAAAGGTCTTTTTGAAAACTAAATACATGGTATTGACTAGATCACCCTTTCCCACATTCTTGTTGACCGCCCCTACAAGAATTCGAATAGATTGGTGAGGCATGATGTGGCAGGACAGAGTTCCTGCAAGGCACTGACCCTTTAAGAGGGGTTAGTCTCTGCCCAGGCTCAGGTGCTAATAGGGAACCACACCTAATTAAGGGAACAGCTGACCCGAGCATGGCAGGGACCAGCCCAGGAGGTGCTCTATTCTAGGTACTGGAGGAGACCTAGGGTGAAAGCACACGTGACGCCGGGCTGCCACATCCTGGGCTGACTTTATTATATTATTATTATTTATTATTTATTAGCAAGCATTTATATAGCACCAACAATGTACCTGGTGCTTTACAAAGCAATTGAATAGACACAGTTCCTGCCCTACGGCTTACAATCTGAGAGGTGGGGGTGGGGGAGACGAAGGAAGGGGAACAGAGGGAGAGACAAGGAGTGTAACAATCACGAGGATGCGAGGTCCCAGGTGCACGTGCTTGGCTTGGTTGAGAATGATGGCTGGTTGGTCCATGTGGTGAGGATATGAGTACACAGATGTCAGGTAATAGATTGTACTGAATGGTGGGTATCAGCAGGAGTTAGGTGAGGGGAGCAAGAAGTCAGGGAGGGCAGAGCGGAAGAGTTGGGTCTTGAGGAGGGATTTGAAGGTACGAAGGGGGGGTGAGGTGGATGTGGGCAGGGAGGGAGTTCCAGGCGTGGGGGGCAGCTAGGGAAAAGGGACAAAGGTGGTTAGGGGAGATGGGGAGGCATGGGATGGCGAGAGAGGGGACAGAGGAGGAGCGGAGTTCACGAACTGGAGTACAGAGGGAAATTAGCGCAGAGTGGTAGGGGGGGAGCAAGGTTGTGAAGAACTTTATAGGTGAAGACTAGGTTGTGCAGGATTTGTTCAGGAAGGGGGAGCCGGTGAAGAGAGGAGAGGAGAGGAGGGGCTGCACATGGGACATGTAGCCTGAGCATATGCCGGGTCGGAGCGCAAAACAAACATTCACCAGACTGGGCTAACGGCCACCAAGCCCAGGGGCAGGGAGCAAAAGGAGCGTGCAGCCATCCATCCCTGCCTCTGCGCTGTGTCCAGCAACCCACCCCCCACCATGACAGGCAGCCATGGCAACCAATGATGGATGGTGGAGCTGACCTGGGTTAGCAGACTGGCCCGGGAACACACATACTCTTCCGAGGTGGCCCACTTTGGCCCAATCAGAGTGAACTCTAGCAGAGCGGAAAACAGAGGATTTCAGCTCATGGAAGTCTCCCCTTCCCTATTTTGTGCTGTTCTGGTACTAATACCAAAATGACTGGAAGGAAATTACCCAAATGACCAGAAAAATGTTATCTAAATGAATATCCAAAATGGACAAATGAAGTGGTATTGAACAGCACTTTGTACCCACTTCATTAGTCCTAAACTTGAGGGGGTGAATTCATCCAATATTCACATCACATGTTCATTTCAGCAATAATCTGTGCATTGGGTATTGCTCCTAATTACCTCTGGAAATGTGTGAGAAAAAACCTCTCATGGATGTGTCTTCTACATGCCCATTTCTTCACTCTTTGCACTGTGCCTATTCCAGATTGTATTTATCTTCACTCCTATTATAAAATATGTTTTCTTACTCAGTCTTCACAACTGTGATGATTGATACACTGATTGTTCTTTTTCTGTTTCTCCCAAGTTTCTAAAGCTAACAAATGTAGCTTTAGAAATGAGGTTGACAGAGAAAACGTAGAGGATTTCTAAATGTAGCTTTACAGAGGAAAATGTAGAGGATTTCTTGGGTTTTGGAGAGGAGGTCTCCGGGATCCCAGTTCGGGCTAATCACCAGCACAACCTGGGATACCCCCAGTTTAACATCTGGCAGCACCCGCTGTAGACTTTTATTTTAGCCTTCAATATGTATGAATTTGAATGATTTTCGTGTAATGAGTAAGAATGGCCACTAGAGGCCCTTGTATATTCTTGTATTTCAGAAGTGGATGAAAAGTAACTTGTTTGACACAGTTTCTTTACCCAGGATACTGGATTAATTCCTTATATGGAAAATGGAGGATGGAAGTTCTATTAATTCAAAGACCTGAGATATTGTTTTCATATTCTCGGGATGTACACTGTAACCAATTATTTTGGTTATAGTTCTTGACACATTCCTGAGATAAATGTGTGTTATAAAAGACTAATGATATTACTTGTGGAGATTGTCTTTCTTGGCAGAGTTACTGAGACTTTCCCTCCTTGCAAAGTGTAGTATTTTTATTTCATGGAATCATAATACATTTTCCGTAAGGAAAACTCTTATGATTGTTATGCATTTATTTTATTGAACTTTAAATTATGTAGGTGCTGTGGATATTACTTTTATATTTATGTGCTAATTATTGTATTTTACATGATTAAGATACTTTTCTTTCTTTTGCCATGGTATTATATTGTAGATGGAGTTTTGAGCAAAGTGAATGATAAAAATCAGTCAGTGTCTTTGAGTGTTTTGGTTATTGGTCAGAGTAAACAGAACTCAGGGGTTTAGATCTCGCTACCAATAGTCTTCAGTTTCCCCAGCCATCTACACTACACACATGTGCAGGCGGGGTCCATGCACAAACATGCCACTGTGGGCCAAACAGGTCCGCTGTCATGTTTGTTTTACCCATACTAGAATCATAGGGTAATTTCAGATGTGACATGCTCCCGGGTTGCCACAGTGGATTCCCAACCATGGCTAGCTGCCTAACCCCGACCTTTGGTTCCGACAGGCCTCAAACAGATATGACGGGAGTGGGACCATGGCAAGGAAACAGACAGCCAGGCCATGATCTGGGATAGTGCAACAGACATGATACCGATCCCGGACCATAGCAAGAACCCTGGGGCGGGACACAGACATGGCTGACTGAGGGCAAAGGAAGCCAAAAGCGCCACAAGGCACCTCCCATGTGAGGGAAATGGGGGGGTAGGAGTAGGAGGGAGGTGAACGGCTGAGCTACACACACACAACAGGGAGAAGGAAGCCACGAACAGAGCCGAACACAAACCACACACACGCTGTCAAGAGCACGCACAGCCGAAAGGGAAAGGGAGCAAGAGGGAGACACACAGGGGCACACTAGGGGGGGGATGGGGAACACTGCACCGGGCAGCCCAAGCAACAGTGGCAAAGACACGGGGGGCTGAGTCCAACAATGGGCAACAAAACAGGAGGCGGACGGAGCTGGAACAGAGCGGGACATGGGGCAGGCACCCAACACCCCAGGGACAGCACAGGCACCACAAAGCACCATAGGCCGGTGAATAGACAGGAGTCCACATGGTGACAGAGCAGGGTCACAGGGGATGAGCCACTGATCTGAGGAAGATAGTGGGAAGGGCAAAGGCAGGTCCTAACAGCAAGACAACTGGTCCCAGATGGTAATGCACAGCTAGCGAGGGAAATGAGCCCCATGTCGTGGATAGCCATTGGTGGGCCCCCCCAACAAGGGGATGCCAAGTGGCATGAGCGAGGGACCCTCAGTCACAAAGAGTCATGGAGGCATCAAGGGGGTGGGGGCTGAGCACGGACACTGGCAGGGAGCTGGCTGAGCAAGGGGTGCAAAGGTCCATGAGGATCTCTAGTACAGGTGTTGGATAGCAGCTAACTGCTGACCGGGAGGGTGTCACGGAACTGAACCCCAAGGGTACAGATGGTGTAGCGGTGCCACACAGATGGCCCCGGGGTGCAGGCGACCCGGCACAGACGAGCAGAATGGGAGGAGCAGATTGAGCCAGGATAGCAGCGGGTCCACAATGAGAATGTTGTAGTGGGTCACAGAATGGAAAGTCCAGGGAGGTGCAGGGAGCACCCGGCGGAGGCAATAGGAGGGACACAGATGGTCCAGGGGGGACCTACAGCCAGCTGCATGGGGTCACAAAGGGGGGTGGGATGGGGTGGGGTGGGCGAACAGATGAACGTAGTGGGGCCACTGCAACATGCCTTGGCAATAGCCCATCTGTGCCATGTGGTGCACAACAAGATAGTAGGCCTCAAAAGGATCGGGACCAGTGAGCCCAACCTGAACATCGGCACGGGACCACACCTCTGACAGCGCTAGCAGTTCGGGTCCAGTAGGATCGGGAAAGGCATAGTCAGCACAGGGGGCTACGACAGCTGTCTGAGCTCCAACAGGCGGTAGTACGACGCCCCACGTGAATGCTGGTAACCACGGACCCCTAGAAATAGGACACAGCCAGGGCAGGGCCGCCCTCTGCTAGACAAGTCTGGAAGCTGGACAAGGCACAAACAGACAGAGCTGACACTGTCTCAGGAGCAGACCATGACACCAGTGACCCCCTCACCTCTGCAATGCGCCCATCTGGAAAGGGACGGAGGCCCAGCTCCACAGCATGGAGCCGGCAATCGCAAGTGGTAGCCACATATCCAAAGCAGTGGAGGCCCGAGCTCAGACACCAATAGGCATCCGGGAGGGTAGACGGGGAGGCAAGGAACAGTTGAATGCCAGGGGATTTCCACAGGTCAGCTAAAGCCATGGTCTCCCTGTAGGTCCAGCAATGCGGACCGGCCACGGAACTGCTGAGCGGGAGCTCTGCTGCTGCAGCATCAGTTATGGTGCAGCTGGCAGAGGGTCTGATAATCAAGGACAGTGGGGCCCCTCAAACCATGGTAAGGAGGGGAGTTAACCAAGGGTGCCCCAAGGCCATGCGATAAGGGTAAGGACAGCACAATGGGATGGCAGGGAAGCGATGTGTAGGGAGTGGACACAGCACAGCTGCAGGAACCCAAGGCCAGAGACAGCCTACACACAGAGAGCAGTGATATGCACACAACGTTCATTCATCCTCCAAGGTACCGTTATGCCACCTACTTGCTGGGGGCACAGCCCTCCCCCCTCCCATGCACCCGAGCACCCACACCCCAATAGCCGTTAGCGAGTGGCACAAGGGGTCATGGGACCTACAGGTGGAGTGAGTGGCCCCGTGCCACCAGGAGTGCCTGGTAACACACAGGCTACAACCAATTGGTGCAGCACCTGGGTACAGGGCCCAACTGACAGCGGTGGTGCATGGGCGTGTGCTGGCCCCAGGCCCCTTATAGCGAGCCACAACCTGCAGCACAGCAGCACAAGCANCCCTTATAGCGAGCCACAACCTGCAGCACAGCAGCACAAGCATCCCGCTGAGCAGTGTGCCTGACACTGCCCGGCACTCCTGCGCACGGTACGCCGGCTCTCTAGGACGTACTGCAGGGCCCTGCTGATTGTATGCGCCCATCTGGCTGCCCTCAGGCAAGCAGCTGCACACCACTGGAGGAGGGCGGCCCTCTTCAGTGCTGTCAGGCTCACTATGCCCATCAACAGGTGCCTCTGGACTGTGCCCAGGGCCCAGCAATGGTGAGAGGGGGCCCTGACAAGATGGGACGATGCTGCTTGGAGGGTACACTTCCGGATGGACCCTCCTGCGATTGGCAGAGCTTCTGTGGCCCTGGCTGGAGCAGATGCACAACTCTATGCTCTCCCCTATCCCAGTTGTGTGGCAGGCGGCCATAGCTGTCTGGGCCCTGGCCACCCTGGATTCCTGCCGTTCCATGGCTTAACACTTCAGAGTGGGCCTCACAACAGTCACCGGCATCATCTGCAACTTCTGTAAGGCTGTGGAGGTGGTCCTCCTCGACTGCATGGTCCAGCTCATGGATCAGGGGGCTCCGATAGCCAGCTTCGAGGCTACCAGGTTCCCCAACTGCATGGGTGCAATCGATGGCACCCATGTGGAGATCCTCTGCCCCCACCCCCACCCCGATGATGCGGCAGAGTACATCAACAGGCATGGTTACCACTCGTTGCAGCTCCAGGCCATTGTCAATCACCGGGGCCAGTTCACTGACATCTTCACCGGCCACTCTGGCTGCAGCCATGATGCCCGGATCCCCGCCATCTCCCCCCTCTTTGTATGGATGTACAGGGGGGCTTTGCCAACATGCAGATGACCTGGATTGAGGGGTATGGATGCCCCCCTGCATCATCGGGGACCCAGACTATCCGCTGCTCCAATGACTCATGAAGGCCCATCCGGTGGCCTGGAACCAGATGAAGGCCCTGTACAACATCCGGCTGTGCACCATGAGGACCATGTCGCAAGGGCCTTTGGTGCTCTCTAGCAGAGATGGAGGTGTCTGGCTGGGTGCCTGGACTTCGCGGTGGAGACTTCCGCCCTAGTAATTGGCGCCTGCTGCATGTTGCACAACATCTGTGAGAGCGATGGTGTGGCCCTTGGGTATTCCAGGCCACAGCGACCAGCTGGCCCCGTTCCACTGTACATTAACATAATGAACCCCAGGGAGTACCGTTATGCTAAGCGGATATGAGGCACATAGCACAGTTGCCCCAGGCCTGAGGCTCTGGGGTCTGTGGGGTGGGACCCCTGCCATGCCGGTGCCTGGGAGTGCCCGAGCTGCAGCCGCTGAGCTCTGGATCCCCAGCATGTGTATCAATGAATGACGGACATGATGGTTAAAGTGAATAAAGGTGTCTTTATTGTATGTACAGTGATCCCCGTGCCCTACTTCCCCCTCCCCTTACCCCTTACCCCCAGCCCCTCATGCTTCCTGGGGTGACCTCTCCATCACCATGTTGGCTGCTCCACGGTCTGTGAGCTGCCCTCACTTTCACTGGCATCCCCCTCCGTTGCTTCCTGGCTCTGTGCGGCCTCCTGGCTCTCCTCTGTGGCAGCTGCTGGGGGCTGATCCGGGCCTGGGCCTGCCTGCTGCTGCTGCACCTAACAGGGTGGCTGTTTCCATATCAGCCCCAGTGGGATGGGGAGGCAGATGCACAGGTCCTGTGGTCGGGGCTGCTGCTGATGGATGGGTACGAGCGGTGGGATGGCAGGTGGGTGTGGGACTGCAACTGGTATGGCGCCTGGGGGATGCTGCTGCCATGATGTAGGCAATCATCATGTTCGCATGTAGCAGCAGCGAGATGCCGATCTCTAGGGACCGGTCCAGCTTCCGACCCAGCGGTCGATGGTCTCTGTCAACTGCTGTATCACCTCCATCTGGCATGTGTGGTCCCATCTCTGCAGCCGCCTCTCCTTCCGCATCTCAACTAGGAGGTGCCTGTCCTGTCCCTCCACCTGCTCCATGGCCCTGCCAGTGGCCGCCTCCATCCTGTCAATGGAGGCGATCATCACCTCCCTCTGCTCCATGCTGGTCCTCATGATCTCCTCCACCAGGTCCTCTCACCAGTGGCGCACATGTGCCCTATGCTCCCGCATGCTCCTTTTGGGGCCAGGCTGGCTGCTGGGACAGTGGATCTGTGGGATATGGGTTCGGTTAGCCTGGTCAGGCAGCCGGTAGCTGCACATGTGCCCCCCCAGAATGGTGCTGGGACGTGGCCTGGGATGCCATTGCCTACTCATCCCTCCCCCTTTCACTTGGGTGGTTGGGTCCCCTCCCCTCCCTCCATGCACCTGTGACCCGCTACCCCTCCCCTGTTCCCTTGTGGTCATCCTTGGTGCCCCCCCTGTCAGTTCTGGCCACCTGGTCCCCAGTGTCCCCTGGGAGCCGTGTGTGCGGGTTGATCTGCTCCCCCTTGGGCTGCCACCCTCTGCCAGCCCATTGGTCACCCCGCCACTCACCTCACTCCACACACTGCTGCTGGTGCTGCTTCCCCTCTGCCTCGGCCTTCCATGGTGGTGGTATTGGTCCTGTGTGGGAACAGTCGTGGGGGTGTGGTGTTGGGGTTCCCTTCTCCCTACCCCCATGTCCTGCCCGCCCACATCTCACGCCCACCCTCTGGTGGGCCCCGTCCCTTCCGTTTACCTTATGCCACGTGTTCCACTGCTCCCGGTGCCCGTTCCCCCTCTGTTGCCTCCTCCTCTCCCTTGGTCGCTCCTGTGGTAAGGAAGGGAGGGTTGGTTGGTATGATTCCTGGCCTGTTGCTCCCCCGCCGCTCCCTTGCTGGGTCTGTGCAGGCCCCTGTGCCTTCCACGCCCTGTGCCTACCTCCTATGCCCATCTCTGAACCCTCTGTGGCCGACTGCTCAATAGGGCTCTGCTTGGAGTGCTCCCCACGCATCCACTGGCTCAGGGTGACCAGCATGTCATCGTTGGAGCTCAACCCCAAGTGCAGTAATGGGCTCCCCATGCCTGTCTGTGACAGGGGCCTACTGGTCCCCAAGGTCCTGGGCCATTCCTCTTGGGGTGCAGGTCCGGT